>CM033722.1:5873962-6334588 GCA_019671005.1 Hibiscus mutabilis
ATTTACCAAATGACAGCAAATTAAAAGGAATGAAACCAGAAAATGTAGGGAGATTTTCCGGATTCATTTGCCTTAAAATTCCCAGTTTTGCAAAAGGGAATTTCAAATTCGAAAGAAAATATTTAGTCTGTAAGAAGTAAGCAACAGAAGATGGGAATTAAGTTAAAAGAAGAAGAGAAAGTGAATTGGGGACTGAGTTCTTTGCTTTGTATCAAAGCATGAAAGTTTGATAAAAGCAACTTCAATCAATCATTGCATGCCGACAAGCAAATTTGTTAGAAAATATGGGTGTTTTAAAATTTAATTCCTTTGTCTAAGCCACATGAATAGTCTACAATAACTCTTTCTTTTTCTATATTTTCGAATTGATTGATGTATTTGTGTGTATTCATATAAGATTATATATAATATTATCAGATTTAAATGAACACTGCTTTTTTCATTTGAACTTCAAAAATTCTGAGAGTGAAATTTCCATCAATTCAATCATTTAAGCCAAATAAATTGAAAAAAAGAGAAAAGGGTAGCCATCAAAAAGGAAAAATCCACAGGGAAATCCAAATTCCACCATGGCTGCTTTCTCTATCCTTTTTTCCATTGATAGCTCCAATTCCAATACAGCACCACTCAAATGGGCAACAAGTTGGTCCCCGCCTTCACCTAAAAAGACAAGTTTTTCCCCAGCTCATACCCCACATGCTGTTTTTTTACAAAACTTATAAACGATTTAAATAAAATAATTTAGATTCCAATTCTAAGCCAATCCCAGTAAAAGCCCCATTTTCTTTTCTTGTTTTCCTTGTTTTTGCTGTCATTTTCCCACACCTTACCTTACCTTACCTTACCTTACCTTACCTTTAAACAATTATTCTTCCTTCTCCCATTTGTCTAATCCTTGAAACCCCCAAAAAAATGCTACCCAAGGAAGCTATAGTTTTGCCAAGCGTAGAAAATGATGAAGAGCAGCAGTATTCTTTTGCGGTGGAATACACCGGACCTCCGGTAACGTATGATCTTCCCCGAGCTGTTCCAATCAACGTCGAGAAAATCCCGGTTGCCGCCGTCGTTTCAAAGGTACCACTTTCCAATACTGAACTCAATATACCGGTTGTGCCTCCTATTTTAGCACCAGATCGTAATAGGTTCTCTAAAGAGTTGCTTCTTCAACCCACTGTTTCACCAACTTCGGTTATTGCTTTCGAAGAAAGGGTTTCTGAGGATACTAATAACTGTTTGTTATCTGGGGAGTTGAGTAGCTACGAGTCTGGGGAGTTAGTTGAATCGATTAACAATAATGATAGTTCTTCGAGGCGTTTAGCGGCTTCTTCTGTTAGTAATGAACATTCGAGCAAGCTTGGTTCTTGCGATAGCTTTGATAAATCGAGGGGAAGTTCCTCGCTAGCGAGGATTTCGAATGATGATGATTTGAATCAACCTGATTGGGGTTCTAACGAGTCTGTTTTGAGCTTAGATTACCCGTCTTCGCGGGTTTCTTCTCTTAAGACCGGGGACTGTAATAACGAGTCCAATGGTGATGTTAAGAGACCTCAGGTTGTTACTTTTCGAGATATCGAGTCGGATGATGGACTTGATGAAGAATTTAGACAAGATGAGGTGCAAGCTCAGGTTGTTAGAGTTAAAATAGAGCCACAAACGAAAGGGAAGAAAGGGTCGTGTTATCGATGTTTTAAGGGGAGTAGGTTTACAGAGAAGGAGGTTTGTATTGTTTGTGATGCCAAGTATTGTAGTACTTGTGTGCTTAGAGCTATGGGATCTATGCCTGAAGGAAGGAAATGTGTTACTTGTATTGGATTTCCAATTGATGAGTCGAAACGCGGGGCTTTGGGAAAGTGTTCTCGAATGCTTAAACGACTGCTTAATGATTTGGAGGTAAGACAGATAATGAAAGCTGAAAAGTTTTGTGAAGCGAATCAGCTGCCTCCTGAGTATATTTTTGTGAATGGGCAACCTCTTTGTTATGAGGAGCTGGCTATACTGCAGAGTTGCCCTAACCCACCCAAGAAGCTAAAGCCCGGAAACTATTGGTATGATAAAGTATCTGGTCTTTGGGGAAAGGTGAATATATAATCTTTAAATGACATTGTTATTCTTTTCTATAATTCACTTGTATTGTTAGGGAAACTGATGATGTTCTGAAATTGACAGGAGGGACAAAAACCTTCAAAGATAATCAGTCCCCATCTAAATGTTGGTGGTTCTATCAGGCCAGATGCTAGCAACGGAAACACACAAGTTTTCATAAATGGTCGAGAAATTACAAAAATTGAACTTCGGATGTTGCAGGTTTAAATTTCTAAACATGTAAAGTTGTTAAGATGGTTATTATTGTGCAAGATTGTCAATGACCATTTTGTTGAACATTGCAGTTAGCAGGAGTTCAAGTTGCTGGCAACCCACACTTTTGGGTGAATGAGGACGGTTCATACCAAGAAGAGGGACAAAAAAATACAAGAGGATATATTTGGGGAAAGGTATGTAATATATGCATGCTTCAGTATGCTCTTTGCCTTTTGGGGGATGAGATACTTGTATTAAGCATTTATTTATTGTTCAAAATTTAACTTAGGCGGGAACGAAGCTTGTCTGTGCTGTATTATCACTGCCTGTTCCTTCTAAATCATCAAATCCTTGTGGAGAGTCGATTAACAGCATGAATAGCAGATCTGTTCCTGACTATATTGAGCAGCGTACATTACAGAAGATTCTTTTGGTTGGAACTTCTGGATCGGGGTCAAGTACCATATTTAAGCAGGTGAATAATTATTGGGAATTGCATCTTTACTTCCATTGCTTTCTAGTTGTATTTGTGCAGATAGCTTTTCTTTCACTAAAAGCTGCTTGTGTAAAAGCCTCGCATTCTCTTTTACTGAAGGAGATAGATGGTTTAAAAAAGATTTTAATTGCATCAATCAGATTTATTCAACCGGCATTTGGATTGCTTTATGTTTGGGTATAATCCTCTAATGGTTCTATAAAGTTTAAATATTTGAATGGTTGGTACAGCATAGTTCGGAGATAATAGCGCAAATAGACTCTCAGGATAGTGTGTTACAAATTACAATATTATGAAGTTCGTGATGAAAGGAAAATCTAGATTCCTAATTATGAGCATAGGAAATAATTCCTGAATTTTCATGAATCCTTGACTTCAGTGTTTCTGTTTACTTTTTTACTTGCAATTGCATTCAACTAATTGTTGTTTTCTTAGGTTTATGTGCTAATGTAAGATAACTGCTTAAAGATGGAATGCACTGTAGAAACAAGAATAATTGATTAGTCAATTGATCTTTTAAATGAACGGATTGTTTCAGGCAAAGATTCTTTATAAAGATGTACCATTCTCAGAGGATGAGCGTGAAAGTATTAAGTTAGCAATCCAAACCAATGTGTATGGTTATCTTGGCATACTTCTTGAGGGCCGTGAACGTTTTGAGGAAGAGAGTTTGGCTGAAATGAGGAAAAGGCCAAATTCCAAGGACACTGAGCCTGAAGGTGAAGCTGCATGTTGATTTTATTCTCCAAATCATCCCTTTTACCCTCATTCAAAACTGGTTGTACTTTGAAAGGAGCAAGCTTGTTATAGCTAGAAATTAATTCATACCCATCTCTTGCTGGATGTTCAAATATGTCAATGTTTATGCTGTTGATAGACAGCTTCTTTGTAAGTAGCTTCTTTATATATGAATATCTTTAAGGATTCAAGTCTTCAGATTTCCCCGTGTAATTTTTTGAAGGGCATTTAGCATTTCATATCCAGCATGAGCATAATGAATTGATTAGTAGTATTGCTATTAGAAGCATCTAATTAATTCTTTTCATATTTTTCAGCAGGAAGTAGTGATGATGCTGATAGCAAAACTATCTATTCCATTGGCCCAAGGCTCAAATCCTTCTCTGACTGGCTTCTGAAGACTATGGTGTCTGGCAATTTGGAAGCCATATTTCCTGCTGCTACTCGAGAATATGCCCCATTAGTCGAGGAGCTGTGGAAGCACGCTGCCATTCAGGAATCTTACAACAGGAGAAGTGAATTGGAAATGCTACCCAGTGTTGCTAGTTATTACCTGGACCGGGTAAGATTATGCTTGATACAAAAGTTCTTGTTTAAATTTGTCGTAATTTCTCAGAGAGCATTGATTTGTATATCACTAGTTTTATGTGTCAGAATTCTGAAGGTTACTTGAATACTCCTTCCATCTAAATTCCAACTTGTGCCTATAACTAAGTTTCCTTGATGAAATTGGATATTCCAAGAATTTGCTTTAATGAAAAATTGTACCATCACAATGTGGTTAGAGAAAAACATTAATTGTCTCCAATGGAGAAGTTGCTGACTTGTTTGTGTTTCACTGTGAAGCATATAGGCTGTAAGGCTTTGTTTGCAAGATGAACAGAAAAAGACAGTAACACAGTTTGCTTGTGAGGATATGGTCTTATAACTTATAAGTGTGCTACTAGTAAGTGAAGGTTTGTGCAACACTAGGTTTAATTCTTCTGAAGAAAATACGAGTCTCGTAATGGAGGACCATATCAGTTTAACAAAGAATCTTGCATGGTCCATAAGCTAGCTTCACCAGGCAAGTGGATAATGACACATTCTTGTCTTTTGAGGTTCTTATGTCAATAAGCAGAGTAGCAGACCTAGGACTTCCCTAATCTGGCTCATTTAGCAATAAACTTGCCTTCTATTTAGGCTAGTCCATAATTTTAGGTGACCTCTTAAAGTGGTCATCTTTCTTGACACAGATCCGCCAAGCAATCTCAACTAGTACTAATGGTTGCACTTGTATGGCACTACATTTTCTGTTTTGAACTTATGTGCCAGTATAGCCTCTATGACCAGTGCTTGTCTTAATTTTTCTCTAATACTTCTTTTTACTATTCTCCAGGTTGTTGAGATATTGAAAACAGACTATGAACCTTCAGATTTAGATATCCTCTATGCTGAAGGTGTTACATCATCAAACGGGCTTACCTGTGTTGACTTTTCGTTTCCCCAATCTTCGCATTATGAAAATATTGACACTGCTGATCAGCATGACTCCTTGCTCAGGTAGGTGCCAATATTATGCACGTGCTTTTTCAGATGAAGTCATCTGCATTTTCTGAGGCCATATTTCTTATTGATTGCCGTCAACAGATTGGTACTTAAATCACTTGTTAAAACATCATACTCTATGGTGATCAACATTGCTCATTTCAAAATCTCATTAGGTTATTGTCAAATGTATTTTATCCTTAAAAAGTTTCCGACTGGTTCTCAGGTACCAATTAATCAGAGTGCAAGCAAGAGGTTTTGGAGAAAACTGCAAGTGGCTAGAGATGTTTGAAGATGTTGGAATGGTCATCTTTAGTGTTGCCTTGAGTGACTATGACCAGTTCTCTGCTGATGGGACTAATAAGATGCTAATGAGCAGGAAATTCTTCGAAACCATAGTTACTCATCCAACCTTTGATCAGATGGACTTCCTTTTAATATTGAACAAATTCGATGTATTTGAGGAAAAGGTAGAACGGGTTCCATTGACTCGGTGCGAGTGGTTTGATGATTTTCACCCCCTGATCAGTCGTCATCGTACAAATACAAATAGCAACAGCATTAACAATAATCCTACCCTGGGACATCTAGCATTCCATCATGTCGCTGTCAAGTTCAAGAGGCTTTATTCTTCACTCACTGGGCGGAAGTTGTATGTTTCCCACGTGAAAGGATTGGAACCCAACAGTGTTGATGCTGCTCTTAAATATGCAAGGGAGATTCTAAAATGGGATGAAGAGAGAGTCAACTTCAGCTTAAGTGAACACTCATTTTATAGCACAGAAGCAAGTTCCTTCTCTCATTGATGTCTAATTTCTAGGTCAGAAAAGGTCTCTATTTGGTCATCAATGGCAATGCCAGTGTACATACTATGCCGTGTAAATGCACAAAAGAAGACATTTGCGCTTACTCACCTTGCAGCTGTATGATTCCGGCTTTGCATCAGGTGTGATGCTATGGTGCTTTATTAGGTACGAGCATACGAGTTATAATGGAATATATAGTAGATCTCCATATCTTATACAGGAAGACCAAATGTATTTTTGTACAATGCTTTGTGTAGCTTCTTCTATGTACACAATTCATTACATTCATTTGTAATATATGATGGAAATGCATGCCTTGGTCCACAGAGTGCAACTATCACTGGTATTGTATTATGGATACCTTTAATCTGGCAAGAACAGCAGCTTGCAGTCTTAAGTAGTTAAAAGGTAACAATTGCCTCCTCAATAATCTCCATACGACCGACTGCTTTAACAAAAGCAGTGGTCAACAAGGGTCATCTTTCTATTTACATTTGAATTAAATGAGGATAATTGTTCAATGATACAACACGAGTTTATGTAAAATGGCTGTATTGTTGGCTTTCTCAAATTGAAAAGAATTGAACTAATCAAACCCCAAAACTCTTCAATGATTTGAGAAGAGCAACCTGAGAAGATGTATTTTTCACTCATCCATGTAACTATATCGTCTCTGCTCCTCTATGTTAAATAAAATGTTTTTAATTACCCAACCTTGTGCCGCCATTTGTTCATTCAACGGGCCTAGCTCCCGCTGTACATATTGCTTGCTATCGTCGATCAGTTTAAACCACTTTTTGATAACTATGTCTGAGGAATCACTAGCCTTCATCATGCTTTCCCACATAGGTGAACGGAGGGCACTCTGAACATAGCATGCCTGGAACATCACAAACATTTAGCCTCGAACTTGCGTATACATGTGAAATTTAATTCGAATTTGCAAGCTATTAGGGTTTCACTTTCACCTGAAACAAACCCATAATAACATCAATTGTGCGAGCCCCTTCACGTACGCAAAGAAGGATACCATGCTAGAGTTTCACAAGTGACAGAATGAAAAGAAAAACAGAAGGTACAAGTGAGAATCATATTATGTAAGCACCATGGTTTAGTGTGAAACAGCTGGTAAAGATTGCATTTTATATGCACCTCTCTGGTCCTTGCTAATCCTCGGTAAAAAATTTCCATGCATATGAAATAACAATCCTCGCTGCCTACAGACTTCATTGCCATCACCGCTAACTTGGGTAATTGAACCTTGGGATTCAAGCACCCCACTCTGATGCGCAATGGCTCCTTGCCTAATCCAAATGCTGCGCTTATGTTCAATGGTTAGCTCTATAACAGCTCAGGTAAATGGTGAACTAAAAGGTAAAGCACATCCATGAAAAAAACATTACCTTTGGTCCACATAAAATTGATTTCTTCATTTTTACTCACTTCTTCAGGTGAAGGTACATATCCAAATGAAATCCATGTATAAATTATAGTTTCTATTCTATCCTGAATGTTGGAAAAGAGAAAGAGAGACAATTAAGAAGCTGAACAATTGAGACAGAAATTCAGAATGTCACTAGGAAAATTTCTTCAACTTCCAAAATCAAAAAAATATGTCTCACATTTCACCTGTCTGCATGCTCTAGTTGAATATAGAATAGGGTTGGCATATACCAAAACATAAGCAATGACATGCAAAGTTTTTTATTTCTAACAACTAAAGTACGAGATAGCTGAAAATGTACTAGAAATAAATATTCCACCTTAGTTAAGGTTTGCAGATGAACGTACTTGAGTCCCTGATATATTCTGAAGAGGTCAACTGCCGAGAAAATAGGGTATAGAATGAAAGGTAGTCCTGCTTGTAGCCTAGTGCAATAAGGACAATCAAGAAAGCATTATAGCATTCAGTTTCACAACAAAGTGAGTTGACAGATGAAGAATATTTCAACATTCAAAATTTCATGCAGCTAACTGAAATATTATGCATTAGTAGGAACTGAGTCCACATTAAGGCTTTAGACAAGCATCAGCCTAATCAGTGGCACCGAATTGCCATAACAAAATGAGTATGCCAGAAATAGCAAACAACAAAACTGTTAACCTTTCTTTGTTTTTGAGCAACATAATTAAAACAGCAGCGATATTAAAGAGTATAAACCTTTGATCATTCTTGATAAACAAATTCAAAACAGAAGCAAGCAAGAGACCAAGGTTATCAAAGCATACTGATTGAATCTGAAACCAATTCCAAGATCAGAGCACTTCCCACACAAAAAGTATCAATAATGCCATGAATTTGAAGGAATAACTGTAACCTGTGACTTTGCAGAAACTTCAGCCAGGTTATCAGCTATTGCAAAGCTTCGATGAATGGGAGTCTGCTTGTACAAGGTGGAAAACATTAAAACGGCTGACCATATAATATGTAAAAACATCCAAAGTCTGATATAAGTATTCCAGAGATTAAAAAATGAAGTTAAAAGATGCTAACTAAATAAAAACCGAATCCTTACACTGGTTGCCATATAGCATGCCAAACTCATTTGTTTTGCAATGTTGGCCAAGGATGCAAGAAGTGCTGAGGAAACATAGGAGTGAGCAGTTCGACTCCAATGCTCAAAGTGAATAGAAGGGAGGTTGAAAACCTAACTCTCTTCAAAGAAAATAAGGCAACAAATAAGAAATTCAATTTATTGTTTTGCAGTTCTACAGTCACCAGAACAATCCTCCCCAATATTATATGCAATGGTAACCGCAAAACTGTGATTAATGAAATCAAGAATCATAATAACACAAGTGCAATCTGAAGAAGACTAAAATGCAACCCAAAATGTAGCATTCTCACCTTCAAATTAGTATCAAAAGCAGATGCCTAACTAGCCGTATAAATACACCTGCTTAGTCGTCCAAGTCCATCTTTCAATACCCAGTTAAGTGCAGCAGCTGATGTAAGTGAACGAGAATACCCAATTCCTATAGCCCGAAGCATTGCCTGTTTTCACCACATTCTGTCTAAAATAAGTTAAACACAGTTTTGTGAAAATGGCAATCAATGTCTTAACAACCAGAAAATATAAATACTTCCTTTTCCCCCTCAAAACTGTCAAAACTCGATGTATAATATAGCATAAAGCATTCATCGGAGGGTTTAGGGTTTTAGGAAAAAAAAAGGTAACGAAAGAGAGAGGATAGACGTTGTTAGTTGTTACCTTATTAACCACAGAGGTTTTCCATTCAAGCTTGTACAAGGAAAATTCGTTGGGTAATTAAGGCTTTGTTTTAGTGTGCGGGCGCAAATGGTCGTTGGGGGGTCTGAACACCTGTTATCGAAAATAAAAAAAATTAGATGTGGATAAACAAACGTTTGGGCGAAAAATATGACAAGCAAACGTCCGTTGGGTGCTACACCGACACTTATTTAGCAGTAAAAATATGACGACAACGAATGTTTAGGGAAAATTCAACCAAAAATAAGTTTTAAGGCTTCGTTCGCAATGCTTGCTGAAGGTTGGCTAGTTGAGTTTGTGCATATCTGGCAAGAAACCAATATGATTGTTAATTTCATGGCTAAATGCGACACGGATCCTCTGGGAGTCCTTTTCACTTTGATATTCCGAGTCACGACTTCGTTCCTATTTTCTTTAGAGATTTATGGAGTCTCCTATATATCCGCTTATAGAAACTCTGATAAATAAGTTTTGCCTTTTTTTCATTCAAAAAAAAAAGTTTCATTCGCAAATACTTTCTAAACGGTAGTTAAATTGTTGAATGTAAAAGTAACACTCAATGCTTTGTTTTGTTCATTGTTTCTCTGTATTTCTGGTCTTTGGTTCGTTTGGAATCACTCTCCTTATTCCTATGTTTTATGTTTTATTGTAATGAAGATGGCTTTCTATTAAAAAAAGTTTGTATAAGGAATAATGATAAATTTAACATCTAATACAATTTTTTAATTAATTATTATTTTTAAGTTAAATCATTAATTTTTTAGAGAAAAAACATATCAATTAAAATATTAAATATTTAACAACGATAACATGACAATGGATGTTAGTTATGCTATTTTTTATGTACGGAACATATAAAATAAATAATCACATTAATATAAAATATACATGATTGTTATATTTGTTATGCGCGACGCCAACCATTAAAAAACTGACAACATGTCAAAACTACATAACTTACAAATCACCGATATTTGATATAAGTAGTCGAAGTTCTCAATTGACACATTCTTTTATGTCTTAAGTTGTGGGTTAAAAACTCATTAAGAGCAAATTTTTCCTCCTCTCTCTTTCTCTCATAGGTAGAAATTATTCAAAAAAATATATAAAAAAATTAAGTTTTAATAATAAAATTCTAAACCCTAAATTTTTAAAATCTAAATATGACTCTAAGCCCTACAATTACACATGTTCAATGTTACATTATTTTTAATAAAAAATAAGGCCAAAGTAAAATAGTGCTTAAATATTGAGGGTTAAGTTTATTGTTTTTTCGAATTAGGACTAAATTATTTGAATGTAAAAATGTGTTATTATACAAAATATTTTAACTGCTATTTATGTCTGTTAATGAGTCTGTGGTAACATTGAATCAAAACTAAAAGTTTAATGGTAAATTGAAGCAATTGAATGTAATAACCCAATTTTTGGACTAGTGACCAAATTGAAAATTTTGAAACTTTAGGGGTTAAAGTGTGAACTTTGGAAAAGTTTAGGGACCAAAGTGTAATTTCCAAAAGTTGTGTAAGTTAACCCGTAAATGAATAGTTCACCCCCGAGTGTGGCATTTCGTGTTACTCGGATTTTTCATACGAGGCTCAATTTTTGGATCGAATGAAATTGTTAAGCGTGCTCAAATCAGAGCAGTACATGTAAGGGTGACCTAATGGGAAGGTCCCATGTTCAACATTTTGACTGATAAAAATGATTTAATTTAAGTCAATAATATTCGAAATGGATTGTGGAGATAAGATTTCTAAGAGGAAATGTATCCGATAAAATTTCCCGGTAATTATCGGTATATCAGATCGAACTGAAATTTTAAAGGCAGTTCCGAGAAATTATGGAAAATTCATAAAATATTATTTTATGATTATTTTATTACATTTAGTTGGATTCTAACTAGATTTAGTTAGATGGTGATGAAATGGCAATTTTCAAGACTTGTTGTAAATAAAGTCTAGTTGGAGGGCAAATTGGACATTTGCCATGGATGGCATTTTTGAAATATTTTTAAACTTTGAGGGCAATTTTGGAAGAAGGTTTACACATGGATTAAATCATGGCCATTGATTTTTGATGAGATTGAATCATGGCCATTGGATTAAAAGGGCAATATGGTAATTACACTATTTAAATGAATTTTAAATTCATTTAATTTGACACTTGGATTAAATATGTTAAAAGATGATAAAAAATCATCTTAAACCCCCAAGAGCTGTTCGAAACTCAGCAATAATAGAAGGAGGAAGAAGTTTCAAACTTTCAAGCCAATTTTGAAGAAATTAAGACAAATTTCAAGCAAAGTTTATTTAGGTAAATTGTTCTACACTTGATTCTCTTCAATTTGATAGTATTTTTGCATGATGAAAGTCAAGTATGAGTTATATTATGGATGAAGATTGATTGTGGAAATTGAAGTTGATGATGGAATTAGACTTGTAGATAGTTAAATTGATGATTTAAACATGGAATTAAGGTTGAAATTGGATAAATTCCATGTTAGAGATTATAAACCCTAGCCCTAAAATTTGGGGGTTTTGGTTAGGAAGTTAAATTAAGGATGAAATTGATTGAATTATGATGCTTGAAGACCTATTTTGATGATATGTTGAATAATTTCCCAAGTTTCAAAATTAAGGACTATTTCAAAAATTATGGAAAGTTAGGGGAAATTATTGTAAATTTTATTTTAGCATGGAATCATTGAATTATGGTGAAAATAGCTTGAATTGGTGATTATGGACCAAAATGAAAATTTTTGGAAATTCAAGGACCAACTCGGCAATTTAGTAAAAATTAGGGATTAGTCTTGAATTTATGGAAAAATTCATAGAATTGAAGATTTAAGCATGTTATGAAAGTTGAAGGATTGAAATGTCAAGAAAGGAAACATGAGGGACCAAATTTGAAAAGAAAGTTTAATTAAGGGCTAAATTGAATAAAGTTTGGAAGTTAAAAGGAAAATGTATAAGGATGTTAGAATTAAGTGAAAGGTTTAATTGTACATTAATTTAATGTACAAAAGCAATATAGTGACTAAAATGTCACTTTTATAAAATTTGAGGACTAAAAGGATAATAGTCCAAAATAAGTAAATAGTAATGAAAATTGTTCAATTTGAGCTTGAACAATTGATTGATGTTCAAAATGGTCACTAAGGACCTAGGGACCCATTCAACAATCACATGAAAATTTGGGGAAAAAATTTAGAAATATTTTATATTCAAATAAAAATGTCTTGAATCGAGTTAGTAATGTTAGGTTTAAGTCTAACAAAGAATAGTGATAAAATATGTTCGATTGGTCTTATACAGTTCAAAAAGAGTTTGTGGAAGACTCGAGTAACAAAAAGAAGGAAAATAATATCGAGTGAACTTAGTGAGGCTGTCTGGCATAAACAAGTGAGTGCATTTTTATATGCTTGCATATTGATGAAAAAAGGGAAGACTTGTGATAAGTCGACCCTAAATTGAAAATGATATTGCATTATTATATGAAATTTGATCTGATGTATATTTCAGTAAATGCAAGCTTCAATAGGATATGAGGTAAGAATTTTATTATGCATAATGGCAATGCACATCTATACATGGAATACGGATAATAACAAGACTAAAATGAAACAAGATATACCCTGGGAATCCAAGCCCATAGTGCAAAATGCACTAACGAGGTGTTTTAATATAAGGAGCAAATAATGTCCTTATATGAGGAGCAAAGAGTGTCCTCCTGAGTACATACTCTATAAGGCACTACGGTGCAGATAGGCTACAGGGTTTCCATGGGCCTCTAGCCAGACACGATGATAATAATAACAAGATGATTACATGGTAGATCATGAGCACGCAAAATGACTGTATGATGATACATGATTTATATGATAGAAGTGATATATGATTTACGTGATACATATGTTACATAGTTACATGTTACATGACAAAGATGTACAAGACATATGATAGAAATGTGACATGATACATGATTTACATGACAAAGATAATACATGACTCATATGTCAATATGACACGTGATTTACATGTTAGAGATGATACGTGATTTATATGATAGTATGATACAAGATTTATATGGTAATAATGATACATGATATAGTGATATTTTGACATATTGCCATTATAGAGAAATTTTATGCACTTTATACATGATATATTGAACTGTATTATTTCTTGTTTTGATAAACTGTTTAGAATGCCTCACTAAGTTCGTACTTAGCGTGTGATGTTGTTTCACACGTAGGTTCTCCGAGATAGACTTAAGGAGGAGCTGTCATTTTGGAAGATCAAGTTATTAAAGTAACTACGGTATGTACATCTTAAAGTAGTTTGATATCTAGTGGCATGTACAAATTTTATAAGTATATGTTGGTATGTATCTTAAATGAGTAAACTGGTTTGTAAACCTAAGTTTATGATGTATTTATATGTTAATAGGGATGCATGGATTTGATGAAATGGTTTACTAGAAACGACTATGAATTTTGATATAGCTAAAATGATGTTTAACCCTAATCACGTAGAAACCTTAAAAAAAAGGGTCTAGGCAGTTGTCGCGACCATTTTTGAAAACCGGGACGTGTAAAAATAGCCTGACGATTGTTCTTTTGGAAAATTAGGGTTTTCTAACCATTTTTAATTAAGTCTTGAAAATTTAGGATTTTCATATTAAATATGATTTTCCCTTATTTATCCTTGAAAAAAACATTTTGGAGTCGCCACCGATCGCTTCGTAGTAGACCGGACATCGAAAAACAAATCAGAGATTCTGACTTAAAACTTGGGTTCGGGAGTCGGTTACGTGTAGGGAAGGATTAGCACCCCTACGAACGTCCGTTATCGGTACCTTTAATTTTACATGGCATTTTGACATTTCGAATAATAATTTGAATTTAATTTATCCCATAATTATTAGTTGAATTTAAATTCTGAATGCATATATCCTTTTATAAGGAAATTCATTTAGTTCGAATACGAGATTAAAAGCACCCCGTTAGGTGGTACCCCTATTCGTATTTAAAAAATGAATTTCCAACATAAAAGGTTTTTAATGAATGTCTTTTGTTGTCTTATTGATTTTAAGTATTAATCCTAAAATGCTTTGATTAATTAATTATTTAAAACTATGAATATTAATTAATTTAATGGCTTTTATGAGAAAATGCCAATTGCCATGTTGGCACCATATCTCCTGATTTACTTGCTAGAAATACCGAAGCCAGTGTAGCTAAGGCATCTGCCATTTGATTATCTTCTCTTGTGAGATATGTGAAAGTGATTTCTTTAAACTTTTTCATCAACTTAAGGATCAATTTTCGATATTCGACCAACTTTACATCCTTTGTTTCATACTCTCCACGAAGTTGATAGATCACTAGTGCAGAGTCTCCATATACTTTTAGAATCTCTTTCTTTCAATAGCAGCTCGTAAACCCAGAGCAAAAGCTTTATATTCCGCCATGTTGTTAGTGCACAAAAATTCCAGCTTACTAGTAAAAGGGTAATGTATATTATCTGGAGAGATTAACACTGCTCCAATTCCACGTCCCAAGGCATTAACTGTTCCATCTAAATATAATTTCCAAGCATCATTCTCTACTGTTTCATGTTCCTCTGAAGAGATATTCACCACATCTTCATCTGGGAAATCGAAACTCAAGGGCTCATAGTCTTTCGAAGCACGACTAGCCAAGAAATTTGCTATTGCACTTCTTTTTATTGCTTTCTGGTTTACATACACAATATCAAATTCTGACAATAACATTTGCCATCGAGCCAATCTTCCTGTCAAGGCTGGTTTTTCCATCAAGAACTGCAATGGATCAAGACGGGATATTAGCTAAGTAGTGTGGTATAACATGTATTGCCTAAGTCTACGAGTTACCCAAACTAAATCACAACATAACTTTTGAATTGGCGGGTATCATACTTCACACTCTGTGAACTTCTTGCTTAGGTAATAGATGGCTCTTTCTTTTCTTCTTGTATCATCATGTTGCCCAGTACACACCCCATCAAATTCTCATGAACAGTCAAGTAGAGAATAAGTGGTTTGCCTGGAACCGGTGCTACCAGAATTGGAGCAGTTATCAGGTATTTCTTTATCTTATCAAATGTTTCCTGACATTCTTCATCCCATTCACAAGGATTGTTCTTTCGTAGCAGCCTGAAAATTGGATCACATTTATCAGTTAATTGAGAAATGAACCGAGAAATGTAATTCAATCTCCCTAGGAATCCTCGAACTTCTTTTTGTGAACTCAGAGGAGGTAAATTTTGAATCACCTTCACCTTATCTGGATCAATTTCAATTCCTCTTCTGCTAACCACAAAGCCTAGGAGTTTCACAGATATAACTCCAAAAGTGCACTTGTTTGGATTGAGTTTCAACTGGTACTTCCTCAATCTTTGGAAAAGTTTCCTCAAATTCTGAATATATTCCTCTTCAGTCTGGGACTTGGCAATCATGTCATCCACGTACACTTCAATTTCCTTGTGCATCATGTCATGAAAAAGAGTCACCATGGCTCGCTGATACGTTGCCCCAACATTCTTTAGTCCAAAAGGCATCACCTTGTAACAGTACATCCCCCACAAGGTTATGAATGGCGTTTTATCCATATCTTCTGGATCCATCTTTATCTGATTATATCCAGAAAAGCCATCCATGAAAGAGAACCAAGAATGTCTTAACGTGTTATCTACCAGAATATCTATGTGGGGCAAAGGGAAATTATCTTTTGGACTTGCTCTATTCAAATCTCTGTAGTCAACACACATGCACGCTTTACCATCTTTCTTTGGTACTGGAACAATATTGGCCACCCATTCTGGATATTGTGCCACTTTCAAAAAACCAGCGTCAATCTGTTTTTGTACCTCCTCTTTGATTTTTAGTACCATTTCCGGTCTCAATCTTCTAAGCTTCTCTTGAACCGATTTACATTCTGGTCGTGTTGCCAGCTTATGTACCACGATGTCTGTATCCAATCCTGGCATATCTTGATAATACCAAGCAAAAACATCCTTGAATTCTCGCAACAGATCTACCAACTTTTGTTTTATCTTTGATGAGAAGACAACCCCAATCTTCACTTCCTTTTTAACTTCTTCTATACCCAGATTCAAAATTTCTATCTCTTCTTTATGAGGTAAGATCTATTTATCCTCTTTTCCCACCAACCTCAGTAATTCATCAAGGATTTCACATTCTGTCTCATCCTTGACCTCATTAACTTCCACTGAACACTCTGGCCGTTTAATGTCTAGTTTGGGATCGGGTTCAGAAACATTCATACAATTAATAGTTTAAGACCTACAAGAAAAATAATAATATACTTGGAAAGGATGCAAAAGAAACAAGAAATATGTTTTCCATTTGAGAATCACAATGAAAACATCTTTATTGAAAGTAAACTTGCATAATAGCCCTTTACAGATAATCCCTCACACTCGCGGGCAAAGGCATGGGGTGGTTCTTGACATTTACTATGTTTTATTCTTAAATACTAGGGGCAGATCTTCGGAGGTCCAGTTGTTCAAGGATTCACCAAGAAAGCATGGGCGTATTCCCTCACACCGTTGATGTACAATTTTCCCATGTTTTCACTAAAGATCTCCTCTTCCCGGAGCCTCAGCGTCTCCTGGTTGTCTTTTTCCAGTTTCTTTTCCACATTGATGAACCCACGTGACTTGAAGATGCTTGCCAAGTCAGAAAAGAACATGGGCTCCCATGTAGTCTCAGTTCCCAAGAAACGAGCCCTCATTTGATCTTCATTCCTCTTCAGCTCTTGTTTCCTCTGTTGAATGTTTGGCTTAAATCCAAGCCCAAAACGATCTTTCTTTTTCTCAACCGATTTGGGATGCGGATAACCTTATAAAATTTTCCTAGTCCTTTCCAACTTTCGCTCCCCTACCAAGTATCTCACGAACTGTCATCTTTGTGCAATTTTGGACAAAGAATCGGATTCCCTTCAGCGACAAAAGTTGCATTTATGAAATCCAGAGCTCGGAACGAACATTCCAAAGCACTCCCATCTGTCTCAATGTTGGTGCATCAGTAGACACTGAAGCAATAATGTCCTCTTCATCTCCAATACTCACTAACTTCCCTTCTATCACAAATTTTAGCTTCTGGTGTAAGGACGATGGTACTGCGCCAGCAAAATGTATCCAGGGCCTTCCCAACAAACAGTTGTAGGTCGGCTTTATGTCCATAACGACAAAATCAACATTGTAAATCACTTGTCCAATTAACAGCGGTACTTTAATCTTTCCCAAAACATCTCGGGTTGTCCCGTCAAAAGCCCTTACCGTATTCTTGTAGGTCTTCATGTAGGAATCATCAATTGACAACCTTTGCAAAGTCTCTATGGGCAAAACATTCAAGGCCGACCCATTATCGACTAATACTCCAGGAAGAACATGTCCCTTACAATGGGTTGTAATATTTAGGGCCTTCACAGATCCCATCCCCCTTATGGGATCTCATCATCACTAAAGGTAATATAATTGTTGGTAGTTATGTGATTCACAATCCTGTCCAGCTTATGTACCGATATATCACTCGAAACAAAAGTTTGATTGAGCACCTTAATTAAAGCATTGCGGTGCACTTCCGAACTCAACAATAGTTCAAGGATAGAGATTCTCGCATGGTGTCTCTTTAACTGCTCAACAATGTTGTACTCACTATGTTTTAGAAATTTCAAAAACTTCTGCGCCTGCTCCTCAGTAACGGGCTCATTTATTCTCGGCGCTGGTTCCTCACCAAATATCCTTTTCGGAACCACCAGAGCCTTTGCTTTTTCTTTTTCTAATTCTTTAGAAACTTCTGGAAAATAACATCTCCCGCTTCTGGTGAAATCCCAACTTCATTCACCATCACTCCATCAGACTTTTCTACTTTTTCCGTTTCTTCCAGCACCTTTGTCACCTCCTGAGACTTTGACCCTTCAGGTATTGTCATATTAGTCGCATAATTCCATGGGACCCTCTGAGTGTCCTTGAATGCAAATGGTGCTGGGGGAAAATCAAAACCTTAGGAGTTGTTACAGATTTTTCATTACTAGGGGATCTTCCAATTTTGGGCCTGGATAAAATGATCAACTGTCTGTTTACCCCATACCTACCTCCAAAACTTTCAAAGGTACACACTTCTACTTCTTTTCTTTCACCCGTTTTCTCAAAGAATTCAATCTCCTTATTATCCATCATCATCTGGACCAGACATCTGAATTCAGCACATTGTTGGATTTCATGACTGGCTTCCTGATGATAATCACAGTAAACATCTGATTCTATCTCTTTTCCAGCCTTTATGTCTATCTGTACCATTTTAGCATTGTGTAATTGCTCAAACACCCATTTCAAAAGAGATATGATTTCAGCTACATTTGTTTTTAGCCGCTTAGCCTCATCATCTTCTTTAATTACATTCACCCCTCGCCCTCCATAATTTTGCAAAGGAATAACTGCTATATTGGGCTCAGCAAATTTTAACACGCCAATGTTCACCAGATTCTAGACCATATTTTTAAACGCTGTGCAATTTTCAATCGTATGCCCTAGAATCCCAGCGTGATATTTGCAATATGCCTTCGGATCATACCATGGAGGATATGGAGGTTGCAAGGGCGTCAGATAATAAGGTCTTACCAAATTCGCATAAAAAAACTTTGGATATAGTTCAGTATATGATATCGGCAGAGGTATAAAATTCGTCCGGTCATTCCTAGAGCCTCGAGAATCTTTTCTGTTTGAATTCTGTGAACTTCCTAACTCACCAGCCGATGAAATTGTGACATTTTTTGGGGCCTCCTAAGCACTCATGTTATTCACCTCATTATCTTTTTTCTTGAAATTTTTGCGAGAGCTTTCTCCACTTTCCAGCCTTCCACTCTTAATTGTCGCTTCGATCAACTCGCCAGTCATCGCCATATCAGTAAAGTTATGAGTTGCATTCCCAATCAAACGTTCAAAGAGTGGTCCTCTCAAAGTGTTTACGAACATATGATTCACTTCACTTTCTAATAATGTCGGTTGTACTTGCGGTGCCACTTATCTCCACCTTTGTGCATATTGACAAAAATTCTCAGTCGATTTCTGTTCCATGGCCTGCAACATAACTCAGCTAGGAACCATTTCAGTTACATGTTTATACTGCTCCTCAAAAGCCCTAAAAAGGTCTTTTCACGACCTAATGTTAGCCCGACTTAATTGTGCATACCAGCGTGCTGCTGAGCCCGTTAAACTATCTAGAAAACAATGAATCAACAATTTCTCATCCTTCAAATAAACGGCCATTTTGCGATAATACATAATAAGATACGCTTTAGGATAGGTCGTCCCGTCATACTTTTCAAAGTCAGGTGCATTGAATTTGGGTGGTAGGATCAAATCAGCAACCAAACTCAGATTTGTAGTACTAGCTCCTTGATTGCCCATTTTCTGCATCTCCAACAACCTATCCTCTAAAGTCTTACATCGTTCTTCATACTTTCTTTCGATCTCCGTGCGAATTCTTTCAACTTTGTTGACCGTGTTCAGATCTGAGACTTCAACATCGCTTCCAAAGTTTGCTCCAATGTAGACTAGATGACTGGTAGTTTCTCCGGCCAGATTAATTTGGACCTTCTTCACAGTAGGTGGTCTTTCAGGCTGTTTCTTCATATGAGATGTAGTATCTATCTGCTCATTCCCATTTTCAGTAGTAACCTCCTATACTTTGCCTTTGCCAGATTCTTTTGGTCCTAGCAAGGTGATAAGTGTTCAAAAGTACTATTTTTCTTACCTTTTTTACTCATATTATTGTTAGACTTAGGCTCATATTAGTTGAATAGTTAGCCATTCATGCATTAATCCATGTTTCCTTCCATCGTTGAGCTTGATTACATAACTTGGTAGTTTTTGTGGAAAAGATGCTGCTTTGGTGTGCTTTGTGTGTGTATGTGCAGGATCACTTGCCAAAGCAATGCCGAGCTAGTTGCCAGGGCAATGCATGAAGGATATGCCGAGCTAGTTGCCAGGGCAATGCATGAAGGAGACGCCGAGCCAGTTGCCATGGAAATTGTCGACAAAGAGAAAATACAATAGGGATGTCGAAATTAATGACTATACAAGCCCAAGATGACGTGGAGCAAAGCCCAAACCCAAAGGAATTTGATTTCCATGCAGAGATTAAAGAAGAATTAAATTCCAAGAAGATAGGAGAAGTTCTAGTAGGAATACAATTATAATAAAGAATTATATTCTTTAAAGATAATTTAATTCCAACTCAAACTCCTCCTCAAAGAAGGACTTTGGCCTAGCCCTATAAATAGCAAGGAGATTTCGACAATCCATAGGGAGAACATTAGGGGAAATTTCGACAAGAACCAAGAGAGAAAGCAAGGGGAATTTTTGACAAGCATCTAGGGCAAGGGATTTTCGACAAGCTTCATCTTTTCTTCCTTGTTTGATTGGGTTCATGCTAGGGATTGTTTATCTTGTGTTTCTTTGGAACCTAGCCATGAACTAAATCTACTTGGCTATGGTTATTGTGTTTTGTGGTTGTGAGAAACTATTGGTTTTTGTTTAGGTAATAAGAGTTTGCACTTTTCTATTTCAAGGTTTATTCATTCTTGGTTCTTATTCTTGTTTGCGAGTGAATTGGGAGAGGATCTCGTGATTTCATCTATTTATCTAATATCGGGAGAGTTAGATTCAAGAAACGAATGAATATGATCTTTATTCAATCTATTGATGGTGAAGATTAATCCGGCTTAGGAATAAGTTAAGGATTTCAACGGCTAAGAGGAGCGCAAGATTGGTTGTTGTTCACCCTTGATTCACGCAGGATGTATTATCAAGGCATGCACAAGTAGCTAGAGTTTCGACTTAGGGAAGAAGAAACCATTGAAGAACGCTCTGCCGAACCTTGAAGGTTTCTCGCCCAAACGCCCAAGTAGTTGCCCGGGCAACCATCGATTAGTTGCCAAGGCAACCCCGTTGTACAAGTTGCCACGGCAACCGAGTTGCCCGATGCACTCTTTTACCAAGACGATCCAATCGGCTATCACACCTCAACTCACGATAACCTGGCCTATCTCTCTCTCATTTGAATTCATCTTTTCTTTTACTTTATTGCTTTCTAGATTAGTCATTAGTTAAACTTCTATAATCCTTTACTTGTGTTTTTACTTTTTACAGTGCAAGAGACTAGATTCTTGAAGTGGCACCAATCCCTGTGGAGACGATATCTTTTATACTATAACTTGCAACGTGTATACTTGCACATTTGCGTAGCACTTATTACGTGCAACAAGTTTTTGGCGCCGTTGCCGGGGATTGGCAATAGCGACTTTGTTTTTGCTTTCTTGCACTTTCTTTTTATTTTTCTTGTTTAAAATTCAAAGGGCTAACAAACTTTGGTTTTGCATTGGTATATGACCAGGGCGAGACCGACTTCACCGGAATATCCCTTTGATCTAGAAATCGAATGAACCTTACAAAGACTTAAACGAAGGATAAGAGAAGCAATGGCAAATCAAGACGGCAATATGAATCAAGATGTTCGAGTAGGAGGAGGAGTGATTCTTGCACGAAACAGAACTATTCGAGACTATCTTGAAGAAGATCTTGATGGACTTAACCCAGGAGTTGTCGCACCTGAAATTGAAGCCGACCACTTTGAGTTGAAACCGGTAATGTTTAATATGATGAATACAATAGGTCAATTTGGCGGCTCAGCAATTGAAGATGCACGACAACATCTGAAATCTTTCCTCGAGATTTGCAACTCGTTCAAGATACACGGAGTCACCCCGATGTATTACGATTAAGATTATTCCCCTATTCACTGAGGGATAGGGCGAAAGCATGGCTGAATAGCATTCCTGCCGGATCAATAGCATCTTGGACTGATCTTTGTCGTGATTTCCTTGCTAGATTTAATCCTACAAATTTGACTGATAAGCTTCGTAACGACATTACTTCTTTTCGGCAGGTAGATGATGAATCCATGTACGAGGCTTGGGAGCGATATAGAGAACTTCTACACAAATGCCCCCTACACGAATTCTCGGTGTGGACTCAAGTAACAATGTTTTACAACACCGTGAATACACTAACAAGGATGATGCTAGATGCCTCGGCAAACGACATACTCCTAGATAAGTCACCGGAAGAAGCAATGCAAATTTTAAACAGGCTGGCCAAGAATGATTATCAATTCCCATCTACTAGAAGAAGAGGAGTTAGACGCCAAGCCACAATACATGAACTAGGATCATCAGATTCAATTTCGGCACAATTGGCCGCTTTAACCAAGATGGTCCAGAACATGCAAAAACCAAACAACACACATGAAGTCAAGGTAATGGATTCTTTTTGTGAGTTATGTGGTGATAACCATAATTCTTTCGAATGTATGCAGAACGGAATCCGGCTTCTATGTGGGGAATTACAATCGGAGCAATAACGTGATGTCAAATACATACAATCCAGCTTGGAAGAAGCACTCGAATTTTTCATGGAGTAATCCCAACAATGCTCTAAACCAGAACAATCAGAATGCACAAGCATCGGGATTCCAGCAGAATATGCCACGCGCAAATGATGCCAAGAAGAACAAGCAAGCGACATCTAGTTCTTTGGAAAATTCTCTAAATGCTTTTATGATGAAAATTGAATCTTATATGGCTGAGAATAGTAATTTCATAAAAAGAACTGATGCTTTTATTAACAGGACCGAGATGAGATTGCAAAACCAAGAGGCAGCAATCAAATCATTGGAAAATCAAGTCGGACAGTTTGCTCAAAATCTGAATACTAGACCACAAGGAGGTTTACCTAGCGATACTGAAGTCGCAAGAGGAACTGACCATGAGCAATGTAAGGCGATCACCACTAGAAGTGGCCAACAACTTAGAGAGGTTCAAACCCGCTCGTCAAACAAAACTCCACAAAAAGATCAGGTCGAACCTAGCGGCAAAGCCTCAGTTGCTGAACCAGGAATTACCGCGGCAACCGACAATAAGCATGCCTCGGCAACCGATGATAAAGACGCCTCGGCAACTTGCGATAAGCATGCCTCGGCAACCCCAATTGATAATGCCTCGGCAACTCTAGATGTCCCGGCAATGCCGTCAATCAGGTTTCAAACCAATGAAAGGATCAAAGATATCCGACTTCCACCACCATTCCCACAAATGTTGAAGCGACAAAAGCAAGAATACCAATTCAAGAAGTTTCTTGATATCCTAAAGCAAGTCCACATCAACTTGCCACTGGTGGAAGCAACTGAACAAATGCCAAACTATGCCAAGTTTCTTAAAGACATTGTGTCCAAGAGAACAAGGCTAGGAGAGTTCGAAACAGTTGCCGCGACGGAGGGATGCATGGCAATGTTGCACAATCGTATGCCACCCAAGTTGAAGGATCCTGGAAGTTTCACAATACCATGTTCCATTGGAAATCACTATGTCGGGAAAGCATTATGCGACCTTGGGGCTAGCATAAACTTGATGCCTAAATCGGTTTTCCAGAAACTAGGAATCGGGAAGGCAAGACCTACAACAGTCATGCTGCAGCTAGCCGACAGATCCTATGTGCATCCAGAGGGAAAAATCGAGGACATACTGGTAAAAGTTGATAAATTTATTTTTCCCGCTGACTTTATTATTTTGGATTGTGAAGCAGATGAGCATGCACCCATCATTCTCGGGAGACCATTCCTAGCAACAGGGAGAACCTTGATCGATGTTGAAAAAGGAGAACTCACAATGAGGGTGAATGACCAGCAAGTTAAACTAAATGTGTTCCAAACACTAAGGCATGCCGATGATCCAGAAGAATGCCAACTTCTTCATGCCACGGCAGAGTTTAACTTCGACGAGGAATTTAGTTGCCTTGGCAACTACATTGCCGATCAAGAGGAACCTGAGGAGTATTAAGAACCGGTCGATGAGGAACAACAAGAAGAGGCAAATTGGCTAGTAAATCGACCAGGTACATACTTTGAACCACTGGACTACTCAGGTAATGAAGGTAAGCTCGAAAAACCCTCTATTGAACACCCACCAATTCTTGAGTTGAAACAATTGCCAGAGCAACTAAAATATTTATACTTAGGGACCGATAATACATTGCATGTAATTATTTCTTCTAAGTTACAGCCTGAGCAGGAAAAGAAGCTGATCAAGATGTGGAAGCTACACAAAAAGGCAATAGGGTGGACAATTGCCGACTTGAAGGGAATTAGCCCGGCGGTGTGCATGCACAAGATCTTGTTGGAAGATGATCACAAACCTTCAATTGAGGCCCAGAGGAGACTGAATCATGCCATGAAAGGGGTTGTAATGAAAGAAATCATCAAGTGGCTTGACGTCGACATTATATACCCTATCTCCGATAGTACGTGGGTAAGTCCGGTACAATGTGTACCGAAAAAGGGAGGTATAACAGTGGTAAGCAATGAAAATAATGAACTTATCCCAACCAGGACTGTGACTGGTTGGAGGGTTTGTATGGGCTATCGAAAGCTAAACAAAGCTACTAGGAAAGATCACTTCCCATTACCCTTTATTGATCAAATGCTTGACCGTCTTGCAGGTAAACCCTTTTATTGTTTTCTTGATGGTTATTCAGGTTACAATCAGATTGCCATAGCCCCAGAAGATCAAGAAAAGATAACCTTCACATGCCCATACGGTACTTATGCCTTCCGAAGGATGCCGTTCGGATTGTGTAACGCCCCGACAACCTTCCAAATATGCATGATGGCACTCTTTTCAGACATGGTTGAAGACTTCCTTGAGATCTTCATAGATGATTTTTCGGTTTTTGGTAATGACTTCGACGGCTGTCTCGGTAATTTAGAGAGGGTGTTAGCAAGATGCGAAGAAACGGATTTAGTCCTCAATTGGGAGAAATGCCACTTTATGGTAGATGAAGGAATAGTGCTCGGCCACAAGATTTCATCCAAGGGAATTGAAGTAGACAAAGCCAAGGTGGACGTGATCGAGAGATTACCCCTACCAAGTTCGGTTAAAGGAATTTCTTAGTTTTCTCGGACATGCAGGTTTTTACAGAAGGTTCATTCATAATTTTTCTAAAATCACTAAACCCTTGTGTAATCTGCTTGAACAGGATAAAGTCTTCGATTTTGATGATTCTTGCAATCAAGCATTCGAAACCCTAAAGAAAAAGCTTGCCTCGGCACCCATTGTCGTTCCACCAGATTGGACGCTACCTTTTGAGCTCATGTGTGATGCAAGTGATTTCGCGGTAGGAGCAGTCCTAGGCCAACGCACAGGTAAGACCTTCCATGTGATATACTACGCTAGTAAAACTCTTAATAGCGCTCAAGTGAATTACACAACAACGGAGAGAGAGTTACTAGCTGTAGTTTTCGCATTTGACAAGTTCCGATCCTATTTAATTGGTACTAAGGTAATTGTTCATACGGACCATTCGGCAATCAAATACTTATTTGCTAAAAAGGATGTTAAACCTCGTTTGATTCGTTGGATATTACTTTTACAAGAATTTGATATTGAAATTAAGGACAGGAAAGGAACAAAAAATCAAGTGGCCGATCACTTACCACGTTTGGAAAGCAATAGGGAGGAGGACGCGGATCTAGAGATATGCGATGCATTCCCGGATGAACAAATTTTAGTTGCCTCGGCAACCCTAGATGCCTCGGCAACCCACGACGCCTCAGCAACCATGGATGCAAACGCCTCAGCAACTCTCGACGCCGCAACAGTCTTTGACGCGCACACCTCGGCAATCTTGGGAGCAGTCGCCACGGCAGCACATGCCTCGGCAATACCGTGGTACGCGGATTTAGTTAACTTCCTTGTTTGTGGTATTTTTCCTTATGGCATTACTCACCAAGGGAAGAAGCGGTTCTGCCATGATGCTAAGCATTACTTTTAGGACGAGCCTCTTTTGTTTAAACAATGTGCAGATCAGGTTATACGCCGATGTGTCCCTAAAGAAGAGCAACATAATGTACTCCGGCAATGCCATTCTTCACCCTATGGAGGACATTTTGGAGGAACTCGTACCGCGGCCAAAGTTTTGCAATCTGGGTTGTATTGGCCAACATTGTACAAAGATGCCCAAGACTTTTACAAGCAATGTGATCGTTACCAGAGGACGGGCAATATCTCTAGACGATATGAGATGCCACTCCAGAACATCATCGAGGTGGAATTGTTCGATGTATGGGGGATCGACTTTATGGGACCTTTCCCATCTTCATTCGACAACCTCTACATCTTACTTGCCGTCGACTATGTGTCTAAATGGGTAGAGGCAGCTGCAGTTCCCAACAACGATTCCAAGACCGTGCAATGATTCCTGCAGAAAAACATATTTACACGGTTTGGGATGCCGAGAGCAATTATCAGTGACGAAGGCAAGCATTTTGACAACAAACTAATTGCCAAGATGTTGCAACGCTTCGGCATATCACACAAGATCGCCACGGCATATCACCCACAAACCAACGGGCAAGCAGAAATTTCCAACCGGGAGTTGAAGGGAATACTCGAGAAATTTGTAAATCCCTCAAGGAAGGATTGGTCATTAAGACTAGATAACGCACTTTGGGCATATCGCACTGCATTCAAAACACCCTTAGGTATGTCCCTCTTCCGACTTGTCTATGGTAAAACATGTCATCTACCGGTGGAAATCGAGCACAAGGCGTACTGGGCAATCAAGACCGTGAATATGGATTGGGAAAGTGCCAGACAAAAGCGCTTGATGGATCTCAATGAGATAGAAGAATTTCGTGCACTCGCCTATAACAATGCACGAATCTACAAGGAGAAAACAATGCGACGGCATGACAAGAAACTATTGCCACGGCAATTCACGCCAGGGCAACTAGTTCTCCTATTCAATTCTCGGCTAAAACTTTTCCCGGGAAAGCTGAAATCAAGATGGTCGGGACCATTCGAAGTCGTCAAACCATTCTCCCATGGTGCTGTGATAATCAAGTCCATCTCTGACAACCATGAATTCAAAGTTAATGGACAAAGATTGAAGCACTACAATGGTGCCCATGTGGAACGTAACAAAGAAGTGGTCAACTTAGGAGATGCATGAGCATGCTCTTCTTTCAATATTTTCTTTTTATTTTTATTTTTATTTTTAGGAGATATTTTATTTTTCTTCATTATTTTTAGTTTTTAGGTTTTCTTTGTTTTCTTTTTCACAACAAGACTCACAACTACTATGCTAAGGAAATTTACTACCGAGATCCTTGCCCCGGAAACCAATGAAGAAGATGCCGCGACAACCTACATCGTGCCTTCAAAAGCTGATGCCACGACAACCAACCCTGAAGATGCCATGACAACCAAAGCTAAAGACATCCCGACAACAAGAAAACAACCATCGCATTCAAGCAAGAGAATCAAGACAATGACCAAAAGGAAACTAATCATCTACGATGATGAACTCTCGAAGTAAGTCCTCGTATGCATTTTAATTTTAATTTTAATTTTTATTTTTATTTTTTCGTTATTTTTATGCATGCATTGAGGATAATGCCTCACTCGAGTTTGGGGGGGGATTGTTATTAGTAGTTACCATGTTTAATTACATTAATCGTAAGTATTACATTTAGGATACATAAATTGCTTGCCATGTCTTTAATTGGAACACGAATTGCTTAGATTTGATGAATATTCGATGATGACTTTGCCAATGCACTTAATTGATAGAATTTTTATTCTAGGATAACCATGGAAAAACTTAGAATTTTACTATGATGCTAAATTTGATAAAACACTGTTGTGGTTTGGTTGATTTAAGGAATTCTAGTGAACTTAGGTTGATAATTAACAAATTGAGGGATTAGAATAAAAATTGGATGAATGCTAGAGGTGCCCGAAATTAGCTCTAGCATGTGCAAAAAAAAAATTCACTAGAGGTGCCCGAAACTGGCTCTAGGATGTGTTAAAAAAAATTAACTAGAGGTGTCCGAAACCGGCTCTAGTCGATTAAATTAACTTAATAAAACTAAAAACAAAACATTAGAGGTGCCTAAAACTGGCTCTAGTTAAAAACATGTAAAAAAGAACCCAATGAAGTAATTTGAAAACCTATTGTTTGCATAGAATCCGAAAAATCAACTTGCACACAACTCCGCACACACTCACAAGCATTATAGTTTGATTCCGAGTAACTCCTCAGTTTTCCAAAAAAATAAAAAGCCAATCATACTTTGTGCCCCGGTTCAGAGAATTGAAACCAAGTTCAAAGCTAAGTTTGTGAAAATTGAAGTCTTGGCAAGTAATTATGAGTTTGCATTGCTTGAGGACAAACAATAGTTCGAGTTTGGGGGTGTGATAAGTGTTCAAAAGTACTATTTTTCTTACCCTTTTTACTCATATTATTGTTAGACTTAGGCTCATATTAGTTGCATAGTTAGCCATTCATGCATTAATCCATGTTTCCTTCCATCGTTGAGCTTGATTACATAACTTGGTAGTTTTTTTAGAAAAGATGCTGCTTTGGTGTGCTTTGTGTGTGTATGTGCAGGATCACTTGCCAAAGCAATGCCGAACTAGTTGCCAGGGCAATGCATGAAGGATATGCCGAGCTAGTTGCCAGGGCAATGCATGAAGGAGACGCCGAGCTAGTTGCCATGGCAATTGTCGACAAAGATAAAATGCAATAGGGATGTCGAAATTAATGACTATACAAGCCCAAGATGACGTGGAGCAAAGCCCAAACCCAAAGGAATTTGATTTCCATGCAGAGATTAAAGAAGAATTAAATTCCAAGAAGATATGAGAAGTTCTAGTAGGAATACAATTATAATAAAGAATTATATTCTTTAAAGATAATTTAATTCCAACTCAAACTCCTCCTCAAAGAAGGACTTTGGCCTAGCCCTATAAATAGCAAGGAGATTTCGACAATCCATAGGGAGAGCATTAGGGGAAATTTCGACAAGAACCAAGAGAGAAAGCAAGGGGAATTTTTGACAAGCATTTAGGGCAAGGGATTTTCGACAAGCTTCATCTTTTCTTCCTTGTTCGATTAGGTTCATGCTAGGGATTGTTTATCTTGTGTTTCTTTGGAACCTAGCCATGAACTAAATCTACTTGGCTATGGTTATTGTGTTTTGTGGTTGTGAGAAACTATTGGTTTTTGTTTAGGTAATAAGAGTTTGCACTTTTCTATTTCAAGGTTTATTCATTCTTGGTTCTTATTCTTGTTTGCAAGTGAATTGGGGGAGGATCTCGTGATTTCATCTATTTATCTAATATCGGGAGAGTTAGATTCAAGAAACGAATGAATATGATCTTTATTCAATCTATTGATGGTGAAGATTAATCCGGCTTAGGAATAAGTTAAGGATTTCAACGGCTAAGAGGAGCGCAAGATTGGTTGTTGTTCACCCTTGATTCACGCAGGGATGTATTATCAAGGCATGCACAAGTAGCTAGAGTTTCGACTTAGGGATAAGAAGAAACCATTGAAGAACGCTCTGCCGAACCTTGAAGGTTGTTGCCCAAACGCCCAAGTAGTTGCCCAGGCAACCATCAATTAGTTGCCAAGGCAACCCCGTTGTGCAAGTTGCCACGGCAACTGAGTTGCCCGTGCACTCTTTTACCAAGACGATCCAATCGGCTATCACACCTCAACTCACGATAACCTGGCCTATCTCTCTCTCATTTGAATTCATCTTTTCTTTTACTTTATTGCTTTCTAGATTAGTCATTAGTTAAACTTCTATAATCATTTACTTGTGTTTTTACTTTTTACAGTGCAAGAGACTAGATTCTTGAAGTGGCACCAATCCCTGTGGAGATGATAACTTTTATACTATAACTTGCGACGTGTATACTTGCACATTTGCGTAGCACTTATTACGCGCAACACAAGGCAGTCAAGTGACTGATGATGTCCCTCTGTGTCTGAGCAAAATGATCCCTCATGGATTTCTCAATCTTGTCGAACCTATTCTGTACTTCAACATGATTATTTTCAAGACTGGCAACTCTATCTTCAATAACCATGGCATTGGAGCATAAACGAGTTCCGTATGAATGCGAAATGATTGCGGTTCAAAATCTAACTGCCATAGAACCCTTTTTTATTAAAACATTTATTAATAAGAAATTAATATGATATGTTGCTATATGAATGGATGCATGAATGCATTAGGGGTATTAAGCTCAAAGGCAAATCTTTAGAAAAATATCCATTTAACTAAGAAAAGTCGAATACAGGAAATGGATAATCTCCACTACAGACAACTACTAGCTCTAACTCCTAGATTGACTATCTCGTTCAACAAACGAACTATCCTCTATTCAAGCTCTAAATCAATGTCTGGGCGTTGCAGCAAACTAGCAGCATCCTTTGACAGTATCTGAACATATTAAGTAATGCCCCTTACTCGTCCTTTAGAGATAACCAGTTCATTGTTTTGTTCCTGAATTGTACGCTGAGCTGCTTCGTACTTCTGCTTCCACGCTCCGCTTTCTTGATACATCGCACCTTCAAAGCTTGCAAGCTTTCCTTTTAAGTCCTGAACTTTATTCTCTAATTACGTCACCTTTCCCTTCAGTTCTCTCTTCTCTTAATCCGCAACATCTCTTCCCTCGTTGTAATGCCCTATAAGCACCTATTCCATTTGCGATATCTGAACCCTCAGTTCTTCATTTTGTTATCCCAGTTCTGTATTCTGAGCTAACAACTCTGAATTTTGTATCTTCCTTTCTTCTAGCTTCTTTTTAGCACGATCATATAATTCTTTTAAGTTTTGGATCCTTTTCTTGGAAGATTTTGCATAATCTTTATACGTTCTCTTATAATCATTCATCTCTTTCAGAGCTCTATTCTACCGTTCTGACAAATCACTGATCATCCGGCTTGTATTTCCCTTTTAAACTTTCTTGCATTCTGAATGGGTTTCCTTTAAATCCTTTAATTCTTGACTAAGTTTCCGATTATGTTCATAAAACTATTTTTTCTTACCTTTTTGTACATCTACCTCTAACGATGCCATGGATAGCTTCTATTTCAGTTCTTCAATTAGCGTCTCGTATCCCTTTAACTCATTCTCATGATCATATTTCAGTTTCTCCACTACTGAAGGTTTATCTCGCGTACGTTCGTTGTTCAAAACCAATATTACTGACTTTATTCTGTTGAATGCCATCATTAACCCTTTGAGTCTTCCATTATGTATAATTTTGCATGACCTTTAATCTGTCATGAAGCTTCACTCTCTTCGGCGTTTCCCATGCCGTTACGATGTCTTTTATTTTCGTCTTATAACCTCTCGTCTTATGCATGTACTCGAATTCCTCCATGCCAACAGTAGCAGGAATAAACTGTCTTGATCCGAACTGTCGGGATACTAACAGCGGGCAATAGGTTGTTCCTCCCCAAACTCTCGGCAAAGGAACCCAATCAAACTTCCTACATCGGTACATATAACTAACCAAATTCAGCCAAGGGGATGTCTAGACAATCTCTGAATCTTTCATGTTTAACAAATGCTCTTTCCACTATTCTTCCGTCATTTTCTCAATCGGGCAAGCTGCTAGATGCTCCTCTAGTGGTGAATAATCAGTGCAAAATCTACGGGCCCTATAAGGTGCAACCCATCTGTGACCTCAAAACCATACTTCTAGCAGTTGAGCATAACCCCAAAATCTTCATTCTCCTGCTCTTCTACAAGCAGTCAATGTCCTGTATGTTTCGGCCAAAATTGCTGGTACCGGATTTACCCCGTTCTTTCAGCACTGAAACAGTCCCAGAGTTGATGGATCAATATAATCTGGAGTTCCTGGGAATAACACCATCCCGTAAATACAGAAGGCGTACAGACTTCTCTTTCTCTCTGGTTTATCGTTTGTTAAAATTAGTTCACGAATTACCCCCCAATGAATGCATTCATTATCCTCGGTTATTTCATCATTCCCCTTGTGCTTTAGTTTTTCGTTAAACCAAACCTCATCTTTCCCCGTGACCATTTTCAACTTCCTTCTAAAGGTTGAGTTGTTAGGGGGTCTTGTGTAAATATTGTCCTTTCCAAATTTCGAGCAATGTAATAAAACCTCATATTCTTCCAGCGTCGGTGTCATATCCACTTCACCGAATGTGAAACAATTATAAGCCGGATTCCAATACTGCGTCATAGCCCTAATTAATCCTCGATCAACTAGAACATCCAACAACATTACTATATCCCCGAACTCTAACTGAAAATCTTTCTTTATAGTTTCGTCCCATTGTTCCCACATCCTCTTGAGTTCCGGTAAACATCTATTTTGTCATAAATTCATTCTAGCAATCTCTTTAGTCTGTGATACATAATCTCCCCTAATACTGTCTCCCTTGACGAACTGGGTTTCCTTAGCTTTATGAGACATTTCCTATTCGATTGACTTCGAACTTAATACCCCTATGAATACAATTATGATGCAAAAACATATAACAAAAACAAAAACCAAAAAAACTGTGTTAGTACAGTAAAAGTGAATTTATAAACAAAAATAATTGTTGTAAAATAAAACAACTTATGTTGCATAAAATTAACCAGAGAACAATTTATTTTACACTCAAGAATAACCAGAGAAAATAATTTAAATCAGCAACACCCTGTCCTAGGTCCCTGTCTGGCTCTAGTGGGGTAGGCTTCTATTACAACATGTGAGTTTCAATCTAGACTCTGGGTACCCGAACTGTCGTTACTGGACTAGTAAGACATTGATTCGAGAGTATATGACCCCTTATAGCAGAGGTGTAACCTCACGGTGTATAAGGTTGGTATACCAAAAGGAGGACAAAATTCTGATCACGGAGCTGAATAACTCACGTAAGATCATGCCTCATTCCCACTTAAGGGTGAAAAGCCTGGGTATAAGGCTTATGCATGAATGACAATTTATATCACACAAGAAAAAGCTACTTGCATTTTTTTCAGAAAATTCATCCAATAATTATAGGAAAAAATAAATTCAAATTACAGTCCAAAATGCCATGTAAAATTAATTAGGCCTGACTCTCAGTTTTTTATTCCCTAGCGGAGTCGCCAAGCTGTCGCAACCATTTTTGAAAATCGAGACGTGTAAATATAGCCTGACGATTGTTCTTTTGGAAAATTAGGGTTTTCTAACCATTTTTAATTAAATCTTGAAAATTTAGGGGTTTTCGTATTAAATTTGATTTTCCCTTATTTATCCTTGAAATAAACATTTTGGAGTCGCCACCGATCACTTCGTGGTAGACCGGACACCGAAAAACAAATCAGAGATTCTGACTTAAAAATTGGGTTCGGGAGTCGTTTACGTGGCATTTTATAAGGAAATTCATTTCGTTCGAATACGATATTAAAAGCACCCCGTTAGGTGGCACCCCTATTCGTATTTAAAAAATGAATTTCCAACATAAAAGGTTTTTAATGAATGTATTTTATTGTCATATTGATTTTAGGTATTGATCCTAAACGGCTCTGATTAATTAGTTATTTAAAACTATGAATATTAATTAATTTAATGGCTTTTATGAGAAAATGTCAATTGCTTAAACACCTTCCATATATTTAAAGCCCTTAAATTAAACATACTCCTAATTAATTAATCTTTCTAATTAATTAGAGTTCTAGTCCTAATTAAGGCTCTAACAATTTTTTATTTAATTATAATAAGTGAAAATGTATATCGAATATACACCTTTATGACCAAGGCTGAGATAACACCCCATTGGAAACAATGGAACACCATCCAGATTTGAACCTCAAAGATTGTATTCGATATACATTTAATTAACTACAATGATTCCTAATTATTTATTTAATTCCAATTAAAGAACTAAATTAATATTCCAATTATAAGTGTAAATAAATTAAATATATTCATTAAAATCCATGTTGAGATAACACCCCATTGTAAACAATGGAACACCATCCAAATTTGGATTTTAAAGTTTATATTTAATATATTTTTAATTACTACAATTATCTTACCTAATTCAATTATTGAATCCAAATTAGATAACCTAGGTTAAAGGCTCTAATATTTAATTAATTCTATGCGATTAGGCCATCTAACAAATAATCCTACATGCTTAGCTTAAGACATGCATCACATATATAAATTAATTGCATTAAATTGCATAAAATAAATAAACAATGACTAAATTAAGAACAAACTAAAACACAAAGCTTGAATTATTATTAATTGATCAAATTGAAACAATTACAAACCTAGAAGCCCAAATTACAAAACCCTAGTGACCCAATTGAAAGGAATTACAAACTGGAGAGAACAATTAAGAAAAATCGGGACCAAATTGAGTGAATTGCAAAAAGTTAATGGACAAATTAAGAGAAGACAAGACCAAATTGAGAGAAAGTAAAGAAATTGGCAAAAATCAAATGATATCCATTTAGAAGTGCGTGGGCCAAACTCGATTTGTTTAAAAGTGCGCGGGTCATTTGACCTGGGGTTCAAAACGACGTCGTTCTAACTCGGGCATAAATAGCCCAAATCCGAGTTGAAACGACCATTTTCCATAATCACACTCTCTCTTCTCAAATCCATTTTCTCTTCCTCTCTCTAAATCCTCTCAACTCAAACTTCTAAATCCCAAAAAACCTCACCATTTTCGATCAAAACCCCTACTTTCAACCATGTTCTCCCACTTGTTCTTCTGAAATCCTTTTGAATTTACATGGCATTTTGACATTTCGAATAATAATTTGAATTTAATTTATCCCATAATTATTAGCTAAATTTAAATTCTGAATGCAGATATCCTTTTATAAGGAAATTCATTTTGTTCGAATACGAGATTAAAAGCACCCCGTTAGGTGGTACCCCTATTCGTATTTAAAAAATAAATTTCCAACATAAAAGGTTTTTAATGAATGTCTTTTATTGTCTTATTGATTTTAAGTATTAATCCTAAAATGCTTTGATTAATTAATTATTTAAAACTATGAATATTAATTAATTTAATGGCTTTTATGAGAAAATGTCAATTGCTTGAACACCTTCCATATATTTAAAGCGCTTAAATTAACCATATTTCTAATTAATTAATCTTTCTAATTAATTAAAGTTCTAGTCCTAATTAAGGCTCTAATAATTTATTATTTAATTATAATAAGTGAAAATGTATATCGAATATACTCTTTTATGACCATGGCTGAGATAACACCCAATTATAAACAATTGAACACCATCCAGATTTGAACCTCAAAGATTATATTTGATATACATTTAATTAACTACAATGATTCCTAATTGTTTATTTAATTCCAATTAAAGAACTAAATTAATATTCCAATTATAAGTGTAAATATATTAAATATATTCATTAAAATCCATGTTGAGATAACACCCCACTGCAAACAATGGAACACCATCCAAATTAGGATTTTAAAGTTTATATTTAATATATTTTAAATTACTACAATTATCTTACCTAATTTAATTATTGAATCCTAATTAGAGAACCTAGGTTAAAGGCTCTAATATTTAATTAATTCTATGTGATTAGGCCATCTAACAAATAATCCTACATGCTTAGCTTAAGACATGCATCACATATATAAATTAATTGCATTAAATTGAATAAAATAAATAAACAATGACTAAATTAAGAACAAACTAAAACACAAAGCTCGAATTATTATCAATGGATCAAATTGAAATAATTGCAAACCTAAAAGCCCAAATTAGAAAACCCAGTGACCTAATTGAAAGGAATTACAAACTGGAGAGAACAATTAAGAAAATTCAGGACCAAATTGAGTGAATTCAATGGTTAAGGGACAAATTAAGAGAAGAAATGACCAAATTGAGAGAAAGTAAAGAAATGGGCAAAAACCAAATGATATCCATTTAGAAGTGCGCGGGTCAAACCCGATTTGTTTAAAAGTGCGTGGGTCATTTGACCCGGGGTTCAAAACAATGTTGTTCTAACTCGGGCATAAATAGCCCAAATCCGAGTTGAAACGACCATTTTCCATAATCACCCTCTCTCTTCAAACCCATTCTCTCTTCCTCTCTCTAAATCCTTTTAACTCAAACTTCCAAATCCCAGAAAACCTCACCATTTTTTATCAAAACCCCGACTTTCAACCCTGTTCTCCCACTTGTTCTTCTGAAATCCTTCATTCAATCTATTCTAAACACCAAAACCCTGTTCCATTATGTTTCCTAAGATCAAACCTAATTTTTATCCCGAGTTCTTCCCTAGTTCTTCAAGATTCCCTTATTTGATCCCCAAAACACAAAAAAATCATTCCCAACTCATTTCTCAAGATCAAAACACCCCAAAACCCTTTCATGTTCTTAGCCATTCTTCCTAAACTGAACCAAACCCTTAAACTCCGGCCTATCTCAACCCTAAAAACTGCCCTTAGATCTAGGTCCACCAGCCCTTAACCTCCCTGGCATGTTTGCCAGCTGCCAGGGGCGATGCTGGCCACCTCCGGTCATCGTCTCCTGTCTTCACCTTCCTCTCTGATCACCTTGCAACTCCGATCACCTCTGAACTCTTTTCGGTCACCGTAACCCTAGCTTCGGCTGTCATCCTCCGCCATGAGGTAATTTTCGGCCACCATGCCAGAAACCTAAAAACCTCTAAAATCCTCTATTTTTTCCGATCTATCCACCTAACCTAACCGATCTGTCAGGATCTTCCATCTTCCACTTAGATCTACCCATAGCCTCACCGTAACTATCATTTTCAACCCCTCCAAATCCTAAACTCTCTCTGTCAACCACTTCGAACACTCCGGTAAACTTTGAGATAAGTTTCCGACAACTTTCCTTAATTACTTACTATTTTATTATTATTATTTTTAAAAAAACTAGAATTGACATTTTTCTTATTTATATTGCAGGAAAGAAAAGGATTATGGAGAGGTTTACCTTTCGATCTCGGTGATGTAGATTCGATGACAAGTCCGGTGACTGTTTGTCTTCTTCAGTGACCCCTGATACCTCTAGTAACTCCCAGCTCCCTTTCTCATCAATTATTAAAGTAATAATTGTGTAATTATAACTAGCATCATTAATTGTTTTTCTCTCTCTGTAGGGTATTTATAGATGGGGTAGAGGCTAACGTCAGGGACCTGTTAGCTGCTGACAACTGGGTATCAGCAGGGCTTAATCCTGGTGAAACATAAAAGAGCCAATGGTAACATGCCACGTGGCCAGTTTGGGCGGGCTAAACAAACACATATGTGCTTGTTTGGGCTTTTGTCTGATGTAATTTGTATTTGAGTGGGAAATTTTAGATTTTAAGGATGTAATGGGCCTTGTATGTGCAGTTTGGGTTTGAGAGTTTTTTTGTAATAGGTATTGCAAAAATGGATTGTGGACTTTATTTTATTAGGGCTTTATAATATTGTATTTATTTATTTATTATATATATTATTTATTTATTTATTTATTTAATATGCCCGGTCAAAATTCGGGTATTACAGTAGTGTACATAGTTTTCAACCTGAATAATTTTTATATTTCAAAAACTTAGTTATAAATTTTATAAAATAATTCAGGGTAAAAACTAGCTGCAATAGACCGACATAGTTTTAATTGAATACCGAGAAAGGGTTAAACTACAAGGCAAGATTTGGAGAAAAAAGTTAGTCAAGTTTTCTATAAGTTACATTGTAACATCTTTAATGTAGTTTTTTAGTTTACGAGAGTACGTTAAGGGTGTTACATTTTTATTGGTATCAGAGCTACTGGTTTAGCCGTTTTTGGAGGCTAAACAAAGTCTAATGTGATTTGTTTTTAAGTACATACCTTAGGATGCCATATTACTGATGTACTATCTGTATAACTTGATTTTTGCTCCTCGTATATGTATGGATAGGTTATTGTAGTATCGAATTCGAATAATGTCAAATACTACTGAGTCACGCCAGGCGATGGATCGCGGGGAACATGAGGAGGTTTAAAGTGGGAGTAATAATGTACCGCAAGATCCACCTCCCGCTTTTGGCCTGGCTGAACCACCAACGCAGCAAAGAGCTTCAGCGTAAGAATATGGAGCACTAGTGCAAGCATTGGAGACTATGGTAAATAAACTTCATCCTCCAGCGCCAGTTAGAGCATAGACTGCGAAAGATCTCAAAAAGTTGGGAGCTCCAGAATTTCACGGAGAAGGTGGTCCGATGGCTGCCGATTTGTGGTTAAATGATGCTAAGATCCTGATGGAAGGGCTTGGTTGCTCCAATGCTGAAATGTTGGAAGGAGCTGTCTCGTTATTGAGAGGACATGTTCGTATTTGTTGGTCTAATGCCACGAAGCTAGTACCGACTGCTGAAATAACTTGGACGTTTTTCCAAGAAGTATTTTAGGCCAAGTATATTGGAGAACAATTCAAGAGAGATATGCTATAGATGTTCTTCGATCTTAAACAAGATACTCGTACTGTTTATGAGTACGAGTTAAATTTCAATAGACTAAGTCGGTATGCAGCTGAGTTGATGCCGACTGAAAAGTCTCGATGTCAGTGGTTCATAGAGAAACTTCATCCAAGGCCCAAAGAGATTCTATTGGGCATGAATTTATCAAACTTTCAAGAGGTTGTGAACAGAGTAAAGGCGATGAAAAGAGCCTATTTGGAGTGAGTTAAAGCTCAGTCATCCCGAGCATCAAAAGGGTCCAATGATACTTCTATCTCGACACAGTCTAAATGAGGCAGAGGTAATTGATCACAAGGTAGAGCTGAGTCTGGATTTGCTCAAAATAATCCTTCTGCAAAGAAATGGCAGAATGCTCAGAAGTCAATTACTGGATCGAGCAGGCCTACAATTCCAGAGTGTGAAATTTGTAGAAGGCAACACTTGGAAGTCTGTCGAGCAATCACATGAGCCTGTTATAGATGTGGTAGTACTGAGCATTATATCAAGAATTATCCAGAGGGGCAGTCTAAGAAGCATACTCATACTGAAAAATCTGTAACTGTATCTTCTTGAGGTCGAGGTCGTGGTGGTGGACAACCCAGGACATCGACACAAGGAGTTTTTGAGGCTACATCTAACAGAGAATTTCAGACTATAGCTCGAGTATACAACATTTGTACGGATGAAGAAAAGTATCACCCAGAGATTATTGCAGGTACATTCTGACTTTTGGGTGAACCAATATTTACTTTAATTGATCTTGGTTTGACTCACTCGTATATTAGCACTAAAATAGTAGAACAAAGAAATATTCCTATGGAGAAAATATCTACTAATATGGTTTCCAGTAATCCTCTTGGACATAGTGCACGAGTGACTAGAATTTCCAAGAGATATCCATTAGAAATTCAAGGCATTAAGTTCTCGACAGACTTAATGGAACTTCCATTCCATGAATTTGAAGTCATTCTTGGAATGGATTGGTTATCTGCATACGATGCAGATGTAAAATATAAGAAGAAAAGATTGGTACTTCAAGGACCTGATAGTTCTGAAGTGATCGTTGTAGGAGAAAGAACCAACTGTTTAGAGTTAGTAATTTTTGCAATGACAGCTCAAAGGCTGTTAAACAATGGATGTAAAGCATGTTTGGTTTATGTGGTGGATACACAGAATTCACCAAAGAAGATTGAAGATATCCCAACTGTGAGGGAATTTCCTGATATATTTTCGGATGAGTTACCAGGGTTGCCTCCGGATAGGGAATACAGTTTGGCATCGATATTTATCCTGGAATCGAGCTGGTATCAATGGCACCATATAGAATGGCACTAACGGAGTTAAGGGAACTAAAGGCTCAATTACAAGAGTTATTAGACCGGGGTTACATTCGACCGAGTGTATCACCATGGGGTGCTCCGGTATTATTTGTGAAGAAGAAGGATAGTTCCTTACGATTATATATAGATTACTGGAAATTAAATAAAGTAACCATTAACAATAAGTATTACTTACCAAGGATTGAAGATCCTTTTGACCAGCTTAGAGGTGCAGTGGTATTCTTGAAGATAGATCTTCGATCAGGGTATTATCAATTAAAGTCAAAGAAGAAGATGTACAAAAAATAGCATTCAGAACTGGTCATGGACACTACGAGTCTCTGGTGATGCCTTTTGGATTGCCGAATGCCCCTGCCGCATTCATGGATTTGATGAATAGGGTATTCCAACCTTATTTGGATCAGTTTGTCACAGTCTTCATAGATGACATTTTGGTATACTCGAAGACAGAGGCTGAGCATGATCAGCATCTTCAAGTGGTATTACAAACTTTAAGAGATAAGCAGCTATATGCTAAGTTTTCAGAATGTGAGTTCTGGTTGTCAGAGATAACTTTTCTTGGGCATGTAGTGTCATCAGAAGGAATAAGAGTTGATCCCAAGAAAATACAAGCTATTCTTGAATAGAGCGCCAAAAAATGTCTCTGAAGTTTGGAGTTTCTTAGGATTAGCTGGATATTACAGGCTCTTTGTGCAGAATTTTTCCATCATTGCTATGCCTCTTACCCAGCTGTTACGAAAGGGTATTCTATTTTTATGGACAAAGAGGTGCCAGGAAAGTTTCGAAAGATTAAAGAAAGTCCTGACTGAAGCACTAGTTCTAATTCAGCCAGAAAAAGAATATACTTTGTACAGTGATGCATCCCATTGTGGTTTGGGTTGCGTACTGATGCAAGAAGGTCGTGTAGCAGCCTATGCATCAAGGCAACTCAAAACTCATGAAATGAACTATCCAACGCATGATTTGGAAATGGCAACTGTGATTTTTTCTTTGAAAATCTGGAGACATTATTTGTATAGTGAAAGGTGTCACATTTACACGGATCATAAGAGTTTAAAGTATCTGATGACGCAAAAGGATTTGAATTTGCGACAAAGAAGGTGGGTTGAATTTTTAAAGGATTATGATGTGGTTATCAATTACCACCCCGGAAAGACTAATGTAGTCGCAGATGCTTTTAGCCGGAAGACATTTTCTGCTCTGCGCCTGATGAATGCATAGTTATCGGTGGAACAAGATGGTTCCTTAATAGTAGAATTTCAATTAAAGCCAAATTTATTAGATCAAATCAAAGATTTGCAGTCTTCAGATGAAGAATGTCTTGAAAAGAGAAGACAAGTTGAAACTGGGGAAACACAAGATTATGATATCAAGCCTAATGGTTGTCTATATTACAGAGGTAAAGTATATATTCCTGAAGATGACAATCTGAAGAAAGAAATATTAATAGAAGCCCATTATAGTCTTGTAATATCCCAAAGTGTAATTTTGAAAAGTTATGTAATTTAACCCCGTAAATGGATAGTTCGCCCCCAAGAGTGGTATTTATGTGTTACCAGATTTTTTATACGAGGCTTATATTATTCGAATTTGGATCGAATAAAATTGTTAAGTCTCAGGCTAGGGAAATATTAGGATGGGTGACCTCCGGGAAGGTCCTATAAAATTATTTCTGATTAATATTTTGGACTCAGTAAGAGTAGAGAAAATTCGTATGGATTATCAATAAAGGAATTCTAAGAGAAATTTTATTCTATGAAGATTTTCGATAATTATCGGAATAATAGATTAAGTTAGGAAAATTCAGTCTAAGTCCTTGGAAAAAGGAAGTTTTTATGGGATAATGGAGTTTATTTCCCGAATATGGAAATATAGAATTTTCGAAATAAATCCAATAGCTTGGAAAAGGTAAAATCGCAATAGAAGTATTTTATGGATATCGGTATATCGGATCGAATTGAAATTTTAAAAACAGTTCCAAAGATTATAGAAAATTCATAAAATATTATTTTATGAATATTTTGTTAATGTTGGTGAGATTCTAACTAGATTTAGTTAGAATATAATGGAGTGGTTATAAAGCTCAAAGAAAGAAAATTTGGAAATCATATTGAATGAAATTCGAATATGATATTTTGGGAAGGAGGTTGGTTATAATGGAACCAATTTGGTTAAATTTTTATGGAATGGAAAATTTTAAGTATAGTTGTAAATAAAGTCTAGTTGGAGGGCAAATTGGTCATTTTCCATGGATGGCATTTTTGAAATATTTTGGAACTTTGAGGGCAATTTTGGAAGAAGATTTACACATGGATTAAATCACGTCCATTGATTTTGATGAGATTGAATCTTGGCCATTATAATAAAAGGGCAAATTAGTAATTTCACTAGTTAAATTAATTTAAAATTTATTTAACCTTTACACATGGATTAAAATAGTCAAAAGATGAGAAAAAAATTATCTGATCTTCAGCCCAAGATTGTTCGGAACATTGGAGAAGAAAGGGGAAAGAAAATTTTCAAATTTTCAAGTCCAAATTTGAAGAATCAAGACAAGTTTCAAGCAAAATTAATTTAGGTAAATTGTTATACACTTGATTCTCTTTATTTTAATAATAATATTGCATGATAAAAGTTAATTTTAGTTCATGTTATTGATGAAGATGATTATGAAAATTGAAGCTTATGATGAAATTAGGGTTGTAATTAGTTGAATTGATGATTTAAGACATGGAATCAAGTTGAATTTGGATTAATTTCATGTCCAAGGTTATAAACCCTAACCTTAAGAATTGGGGATTTTGGTTAGGGAGTTAAATTGAAGATGAAATTGAATAGATTATGATGATGAGAGCTTGAACTTGATGTAAGATTAAATAATTTCCCCAATTGAAATTATAGGGACCATTTCGAAAAGATTGAGGAAATTAGGGGAAATTATTAGAAAATTTATTTTAGCATTGGAATTATTGAATTATGGTCAAAGTAGCTTGAATTGGTGATTAGGGACCAAAATGAAAATTTTGAAAGGTTAGAGGACCTTTCGGCATTTTGAAGAAATTTGGGGCCTAAATTGTCAAAAAATTACTTGATGTTGGAAATGGGTAGAAAATAATGTTTTGAGCTTGAATTGACAATTTAGGACCAAAATTGTACATTTGGAAAATTTTGGTGACCTATTCGGCAACTTCAAAAAGTTAAAAAAGGGATTTTGAAAATATTAGATTAAGGAGGGATTAAAGAGTAATTACTGAAAATGTGATCAAATTGGCTTGAAATGATGAAAAATGACCATTTTGGCAAGAAAGGGAAAATATAGTATTATTTTGGAAATTTATTGTTTTGATAATGGCTTAGATGAAAATGAGCTAGAGTTGAAGATTCAAGCATGTTATGAAAGTTAAAGGATTGAAATGTTAAGAAAGGAAAGATAAGGGACTTATTTCGAAATAAGGAATATGTGAAGGAGCAAAGTGAATAAAGTTTAAAGGTTGAAGGAAAATTTCTAAGGATGTTAGAAATAAATAAATAGTTTAATTGTACATGAATTTATGTACAAAAGTGAAGTTGTGACTAAAATGTCACTTTTATAAAGTTTAAGGACTAAAAAGGGAATAGTCCAAAATAAGTAATTAATTATGGAAATTGTTCAAATTAGGCTTGAACAATTGTTTAATGTTCAAAATGGTCACTAAGGACCTAGGGACCAACTCGACAACTTTGAATAATATTGGGGAAACTTTCAGAAAATTTTATAAAAGAGATTGAAGGAGAACCAGTGATAAAAAGAAAGATAAGAACCTCGAGTAAGCTTAGTGAGGCATACTATTACATGGCCCAGGTGAATGCATTTCTAAATGTTTGCATTACATTGAAATTGGCATTGCATTTCTTTATAATATATGATATGATATAATGCTCGACATGGCAAGCTTGAGGGAATACCAGGTACGAATTATTGTTTGCATAAATAGTGATGCATTCTGTCTATACATGGAATATGGATAATAACAAGATTAAAATGAAACAAGATACACCCTGGGGGGAAAATGGCACTAGCGAGGTGTTTTTAATATAAGGAGCAAAGAGTGTCTGATAAGTGTTCAAAAGTACTATTTTTATTACCCTTTTTACTCATATTGTAGTTAGACTTAGTTGCATAATTAGTCATTCATGCATTAATTCATGTTTCTTTCCACCGTTGAGCTTGATTACATAACTTGGTGATTTTTGTGAAAAAGATACTGTTTTGGTGTGTTTTTGTGTGTGTGCATAATCACTTGCCTAAACAAGGCTGGAACCAGTTGCCAGGGTAGTGCATGAAGGAGATGCCGAGATAGTTACCAAGGCAATTTTTGATAAGGGATAAGATGATATGGTAGTCGAAATTGATGACTAGATAAGCCCAAGATGACATGGAGAAAAGTTAAATCCCAAAGGAGTTTGATTTCCATGAAAAGGTCAAAGAGAAATTAAATCCCAAAAAGATAGGAGAAGATCTAGAAGGAACTTAAATATAATAAAGAATTATATTCTTTTAAAGTATTTAATTCCAACTTAACTTCCTCCTCAAGAAGGATTTTGACCTAGCCATCTCCTATTTAAAAGAGACCAAGCCGTCAGAGAGAGTGGGGCAAGAAGGGAGAGATTTCGACAAGAAGAAGGGTAAGAGGGGAGAGATTTTGACAAGGGAGAAAGCTTGGAGGGAGAGTTCGATTGAGAGGTTTTCCAAAGAGGGCTGATCAATTTCTTCTTCTTCTTCTTCGCTTCCATTAGATTCATGGTTTAGGGATTATTCTTTGTATATCTTTTGAACCCAACCATGAACTAACTTGATTGGTTGGGGTTATTGTGTTTTGTTGTTGTGAAAAACAATTGGATTTTGTTTAGGTTTTTGAGTTGCAATTCAATTTTCAAAGTTTGTTCATTCTTGGTTCTCAATCTTGTTTGCGAGTGAATTAGGAGAGGATCTCGTAACTTCATCTATTTATCTAATATCGGGAGAGTTAGATTCAAGAAACGAATGAGCATAGTCTTTATTCAATCAATTGATGGTGAATACTAATCCGGCTTAGTAATAAGTTTAGGATTTCAACGGCTAAGAGGAGCGCAAGATTGGTTGTTGTTCACCCTTGATTCATGCAAGGATGTATTATCAAGGCATGCACAAATAGCTAGAGTTTCGACTTAGGGATAAGAAGAAACCATTAAAGAACGCTTCGCCGAACTTTGGAAGTGAATGCTCAATTTCCCAGGCAATCGACCCATCCTTAATTGCCCAGGCAATCTGATCAGACAACGAAGGGGAATTGCCCTGGAAATCAACCAGGCAATTGCAACCAAATTGCCCTGGCAATCGACTAGGCAGTCGTAACAGAATTGCCCTGACAATCCGGCTGCTACTCAATCACCATGACGAACCAATCGGCTATCACACCTCAACTCGCGATAACCTGGCCTATTCCCTCTTTTTTGATTTCATCTATTCTTTTAGTTTATTGCTCTTAGTTTACTCGTTAATTAGAACTACTATTATCAATTGTTTTTTTACTTTTCACAGTGCAGTAACTTAAGCAAAGTGGCCCAAACCAATCCCTGTAGAGACGATACTCGATACTCATATCACTTTATTACTTGTGACGTGTATACTTGCACAATTGCGTAGCACTTATTACGCGCAACAAGTTTTTGGTGCCGTTGCCGGGGAACTTGTTGCCGGGGATTGGCAATTGGTGTTAGTTGTTTCTGTTATTGCATTTTTTTCTCTTAGTTTTACTAACTTTTCTTTTTGTTTGCATTATTAAAAAAATTCAGGTGCGCTACAAGTAAGGGACATCAACATGTCGGGAAATAAAAGTCGATCTATTCGAGAGTTGATGTTGGAAGATATGAATCAATCCAATTAAGAGTTTCTTTCACCCTTTGATGATTACCTATACCAACCGAGAAAAGCATATATCATGGAAAACTCGTGCACTTGTTGTGGAGAACATCATATGTTTGAAAATTGCCCTCACATTTTCAGTGCATATGACTACATGGAGAACCATAGATGGAACCAGCAGCAAAATCCTTCATGGTATGATCTAAAAGCTCAACTTTTTTTTACCATAACAATTTTACTGCAGCAATAGACATGCCTCGGCAATGTAGTCCTTATCAGCAGCCTAGTGTCACGGCAACAGATATGCCATGGCAATGTAGTCATTTTCAAGGACATTCCAATTCCTTGGAGGAAACGTTGCTAGCTTCCTTGGCTAAACTTGATGGATCAATTGAAGAGATTCGAGAGCTATCAAAGAAAATGGATGCAAGGATAGCTCAGTGGGATGTAACCTTGGGGGATTCAGAAGATCAATTGAGGAGATCCACATATGCCTTGGATAACATGCACCAACAATCCATTCTTAGGGATACTGACGTCCCAAGGCAAGAGGATAAGGAGCAATGCGAAGAGAGGTCCTTGATGTGTGGAGAACAACTAGAACCTCCAAGTCAAGAGGATGCCAATAAGAGAGACTGCCCAACACATGATGAGCCTGAGCAACAAATTGCCTTGGCAATGATTGAGGAGCCTGAACAGAGCAATGCCGCGACAACACTCAGTGAAGCTAAGAACAACAATACTACAGCAAATTTTGAGGAACCTGATGCCAGAAGGTTAGAACGTTGATGTTGAAGCAGGAATCTGTAGATTGCTCTCATCTACAGTTGCCACGACAATTGCACAACCACATGCAAGATCAACGAGATGATAATACTTTGCCAATGGAATATGAGCAGGTAATGGTTAAACCTTTTGAATTCTTTAAAAACTCACCTTGTCCATTGCAAATATGTCTTGAGAAACCGATGTTGGTAGATTTGAAGCCATCGAAATCTCTACTGATGGAGATGTTTGACAGGCCAAAAGAAAAAGGTGTTTGGATTCGTAAAGCTTTTCAGAAAATTGGTTCTTCCCTTGACTTAAAGCAAATTTTGGCAACTGATTGCCATGGCAATTGGCTAGAGCAGCAATTGCCATGACAACAAAGGCTACATCCAACAATGATGGACCCCGACGAGAATGAGGTAATTAAATGGTTGGATGTTGATATAAATTTTCCGAATAATAAATTTATGCCTTCAGGAACAGTAGCAAGGTGGAAGATGTGCATGGACTACAAGGGAACACGGAAGAAAGACACATCCACCATGGTAATGCAAAGGGGAGTAGCTGGTAGCATATTGGCCCAACTCTTTTTGGGCAATATTATCACTCGATGGAGGGTGCGGATGGACTATAAGAAGTATCGAAAACAACCCTCCTCAAGTTTTCTCAAATATGCAGTAACATTAGAAGATGTATGAAAAATGCTCTTTCTAAGAATCTTTAATTTTTATTTTTAATTTTTTGGAACTTTATTTTATTTTCATTTTTCTCTTTATTTATTTTTGGAATTTTAGGATTTTTTTATTTTATTTTTCTTTATTATCTTTAGTTTCTAGGTTTTCTTTGTTTTCTTTTCTTTTCCGTAACAAGACTCACAACCACCATGCTAAGGAAATTCACTGCCGACTACTTGCCACGAAAACCATAACAGAGAATGCCCCGGCAACTACCTCATTAGTTGCCACGAAAATAGAAACTGGCGATGCCCAGGCAACATCAATGGCTTCGGCAACTACTGATGCCCAGGAAAGTGAACCTACATCGGCAAACATGGATCAAATCAAAGTAATGCTATTCACGCAGTACCAGCCACAAGCATTCAACCACCAACCAGAAAATGAATCAAGCAAACGGCACGAAGAAAACTTATCACTTGAGGTGAGGACCTCTCCGACTAACTCATTTCATTTAGTATCTTTTAAATTTTGTTTCACTTTTACATACATTGATTACAATGCTTCTCTCGAGTTTGGGGGTGTTGGTTTCTAGTTAGTTTCATGTTTAGCTGCATTCATCTTTAACAATCACATATAGGTTGCATATGTTACTTGCCATGCCTTTGATTGGATTTAATTGCTTAAGACTTGTTGAATATCCAATGATGAATTTTTGCCACTACACTTAATTGAAAGAACCTTTAATTTTAGGATTGCATGAAAAGAACTTAGAATTTTACTATGATGCTGAATTTTTTTACACGGTTGTGGCTTGTTGATTGAAAGAAACTTAGTGAACTTAGGTTGCTTAAAATTTCGGTAAATTTAAAATTGAAAATTAAAAGTTAATTTCTTGCTAGAGGTGCCCGAAACTGGCTCTAGTAGTAAATGCACTTTTTTACTAGAGGTGCCCGAAACTGACTCTAGTAGTTAATGCACATTAAAGAATCACTAGAGGTGCCCAAAATTGGCTCTAGTCGACTAAAATAAAATGAGAAATTGCTTACTTTGCTAGAGGTGCCCGAAATTGGCTCTAGTGAAAATAAAAATAAATGCCCCGGTAATTAAATTGATAAAAGCCTATTGTTCACATAGAATCTTGAAAATCAACTTGTACACAACTATGCACACACATTGTCACAAGCATTATAGTTCGATTCCAGGTAATTTTTGTGCTATTCGAAAAATTAAAGGGTGATCATACTTTGTGCCACGGTTCTAAGGTTTGAATTCAAGTTTGAAGCATGTCTTTGATGATTAAAGTCTTGGTAGGTAATTGTTAGTTTTCATTGCTTGAGGACAAGTAATAGTTTGAGTTTGGGGGTGTGATAAGTGTTCAAAAGTACTATTTTTATTACCCTTTTTACTCATATTATAATTAGACTTAGTTGCATAATTAGTCATTCATGCATTAATTCATGTTTCTTTCCACCGTTGAGCTTGATTACATAACTTGGTGATTTTTGTGGAAAAATATATTGTTTTGGTGTGTTTTTGTATGTGTGTAGAATCACTTGCCTAAACAAGGCTGGAACTAGTTGCCGGGGCAATGCATGAAGAAGATGCCGAGCTAGTTGCCAAAGCAATTTTCGATAAGGGATAAGATGATATGGTAGTCGAAATTGATGACTAGATAAGCCCAAGATGAGTGGAGCAAAGTTAAATCCCAAAGGAGTTTGATTTCCATGAAAATGTCAAAGAGAAATTAAATTCCAAAAAGATAGGAGAAGATCTAGAAGGAATTTAAATATAATAAAGAATTATATTCTTTTAAAGTATTTAATTTTAACTTAACTTCCTCCTCAAGAAGGATTTTGACCTAGCCATCTCCTATTTAAAGGAGACCAAGCCGTCAAAGAGAGTGGGGAAAGAAGGGAGAGATTTCGACAAGAAGAAGGGCAAGAGGGGAGAGATTTCGACAAGGAAGAAAGCTTGGAGGTAGAGTTCGATTGAGAGGTTTTCCAAAGAGGGCTGATCGATTTCTTCTTCTTCTTTGCTTCCATTAGATTCATGGTTTGGGGATTATTCTTTGTATATCTTTTGAACCCAACCATGAACTAACTTGATTGGTTGGGGTTATTGTGTTTTGTTGTTGTGAAAAACAATTGGATTTTGTTTAGGTTTTTTAGTTGCAATTCAATTTTCAAAGTTTGTTCATTCTTGGTTCTCAATCTTGTTTGCGAGTGAATTGGGAGAGGATCTCGTAACTTCATCTATTTATCTAATATCAGGAGAGTTAGATTCAAGAAACGAATGAGCATGGTCTTTATTCAATCAATTGATGGTGAAGACTAATTCGGCTTAGTAATAAGTTTAGGATTTCAACGGCTAAGAGGAGCGCAAGATTGGTTGTTGTTCACCATTGATTCACGCAGGGATGCATTATCAAGGCATGCACAAATAGCTAGAGTTTCGACTTAGGGATAAGAAGAAACCATTGAAGAATGTTTTGCCGAACTTTGGAAGTGAATGCTCAATTGCCTAGGAAATCGACCCATCCTTAATTGCCCAGGCAATCGCGGGAGCATTGCCCAGGCAATCTGATCAGACAACGAGGGGGAATTGCCCTGGCAATCAACCAGGCAATTGCAACCAAATTGCCCTGGCAATCGACTAGGCAATCGTAACAGAATTGCCCTGGCAATCCGGCTGCTACTCAATCACCACGATGAACCAATCGTCTATCACACCTCAACTCACGATAACTTGGCCTATTCTCTCTCTTTTGATTTCATCTATTCTTTTATTTTATTGCTCTTAGTTTACTCGTTAATTAGAACTCCTATTATCAATTGTGTTTTTACTTTTCACAGTGCAGTAACTTAAGCAAAGTGGCCCAAACCAATCCCTGTGGAGACGATACTCGATACTCATATCACTTTATTACTTGCGACGTGTATACTTGCACAATTGCGTAACACTTATTACGCGCAACAACGTCCTTATATGAGGAGCAAAGAGTGTCCTCTCGAGTACATACTCTACAAGGCACTACGGTGCAGATAGGCTACGGGGTTTCTATGGGCCTCTATCCAGACACGATGATAATAATAACAAGATGATTACATGGTAGATCATGAGCATGCAAATGACTGCATGACGATACATGATTCATATGACAGAGATGATTACATGATACATGATATAGATGCTACATGATATATGATACAAATGTTACATGATTACATGATATATGATACATGAAAAATATGTTACATGATTTCATGATACTTGAAAAAGAAGTTACATGTTGCATGACTGTGAAGTACATGACATACGAGATAGAAATGTTATTGATATATGATAGAATGTTACATGATAGAAATATTACATGCTATATGATAGAATACATGTTATGCAAATGGTGGCATAATGAAGCATGACCATGATAAAGTACATGATATGTAAATGATTACATGATGAAAGCATGTCCATAATAGAAAATATATTATTCAATGATAACATGATTTATATGATAGCTATGATACATGGCACATACTTGCCTTGTCGTAGAGAAATATGAAATGCACTCTTATATGAAATATTATATATCATCAACTCATGTTTAAATAAATAAGTTTAACTGCCTTACTAAGTTCGTACTTAGCGTGTGTCTTATGTCACACGTAGGTTCTCCGGAAATGCCTAGTGAAGAGGAGCTGAACCTTTGGAAAAATTAAGTTACTACAGTAAGTCATAGTAAGTACATCATTGTCGTAAATTAATATCTAGTGGGGATGTAAATATTTTATAGTTAAACTATTTTAATGTATACGTTTACTAGTTAAAGATATGTTTTTTGTGATGAATAAATTTAGAAATATAGTTTGCCAATAGTAGTGATGAATTTTAGTACAGTTAAACATAGTTTAACCCTAATCGTGTAGAAGTTTTTAAAAATCAAGAAAGAGTCTAGGTATCACACATAGTTTTCACCTTGAGTTATATTTTTATTTCAATAACTCAATTATAAGTTTTGTAAACCAATTCATAGTTAAAACTAGCTGCAGCTAGACGACATAGTTTTAAATTTAAAACTGAGGAAGGGTTAAACTAAAAGTTAAAAAAAAATTCAAGTCAAGATCTTTTCCAAAATTTTGTAATATCTTTAATGTATATTCGGCCTACGAGTATACGTTAAGGGTGTTACAAGTCCATTGACTATGCACCCGGGAAGTAACAAGATGTATCAAAATTTGAGGACTCGATACTGGTGTCCAGGTATGAAAAAAACAATCTCGGAATTCACGACAAAGTGCTTAACATGTCAACAAGTAAAAGTTGAGCATCAAGTACCTTCTGGATTGCTGCAGCCTATCTCTATTCCTAAATGGAAATGGGAGCGAGTAACGATGGATTTTATATCTAGATTGCCAACTACACCAAATAAAAAAGATTCAATATGGGTTATTGTATATCGATTGACAAAGTCTGCTCATTTTATCCCAGTTCGAATGGATTATTCACTGGATAAATATGCAGAACTCTATGTTCGAGAGATAGTAAGACTACATGGTGTTCCAGTATCGATAGTATCGGACCAAGATCCAAGATTTACTTCGAGGTTTTGGGGTGCATTACATGAAGCGTTGGGTACTAAATTAAATTTTAGTACTGCCTTTCATCCGCAAACAGATGGACAATCTGAAAGGGTCATACAGATTTTGGAAGATATGCTACGGGCTTGTATGATCGAGTTTGCGGGATCGTGGGAAAAGTACTTACCTTTGGCTGAGTTTGCTTATAATAATAGTTATCAAGCAAGTATTCAGATGGCACCTTTCGAAGCATTATATGGAAGAAAGTGTCGAACTCATCTTAATTGGTTCGAATTGCAAGATCGAAATGTTCAGAATAACTCAAATGTTGGAGGAGTTGATTTAACGCAAGATATGGAAGATAAAGTAAGGATTATTCAACATAATTTCAAGGCCGCAGCTGATCGACAAAAAGCCTATGCAGGTAAAAAGAGAAAAGATATTGAGTACGAGGTTGGAGAAAAAGTGTTCTTAAAGGTTTCTCCTTGGAAGAAAATACTACGTTTCGGGCGAAAAGGAAAGCTTAGTCCCAGATTTATTGGGCCATATGAAATTTTAAAAAGAGTTGGACTAGTGGCTTACCAACTGGCATTACCTTTGGATACGAGTAAGATTCATGATGTGTTTCACGTGTCCATGCTACGGAGGTATCGATTAGATCCTTCACATGTAATTTCTCTTGAGAAAATCGAGTTGCAACCAGATCTGAATTATGAAGAAGAACCAGTGAAAATCCTAGCACACGGAGTTAAAGAATTAAGAAACAAGAAAATTCCACTGGTTAAAGTCCTTTGGAGGAACCATAAAGTTGAAGAAGTCACTTGGGAAATCAAAGAGATAATGAAAAAGCAGTATCCAAAATTGTTTGAAAAAAGTATATGTTGAAAATTCGAGGACGAATTTTCTTAAGTGGGAGGAATTGTAATAACCCAATTTTTGGACTAGTGACCAAATTGAAATTTTTGAAAGTTCAGAGGTTAAAGTGTAAACTTTGGAAAAGTTTAGAGACCAAAGTTTAATTTCCAAAAGTTGTGTAAGTTAACCCCGTAAATGAATAGTTTACCCCCAAGTGTGGCATTTTCGTGTTACTTAGATTTTTCATACGAGGTTTATATTATTAGAATTTTGAATGAAATTATTAAGCGTGCTCAAATTAGAGCAGTACAAGGATGGGTGATCTAATGGGAAGGTCCCATGTTCAACATTTTGACTGATAACAAGGATTTAATTTAAGTTAATAATATTCGAAATGGATTGTGGAGATAAGATTTCTAAGAGGAAATGTATCCGATAAAATTTCCCAGTAATTATCAGTATATCGGATCGAACTGAAATTTTAAAGGCAGTTCCAAGAAATTATGGAAAATTCATAAAATATTATTTTATGAATATTTTATTACAATTAGTTGGATTCTAACTAAATTTAGTTAGATGGTGATGGAATGACAATTTTCAAGACTTGTTGTAAATAAAGTCTAGTTGGAGGGCAAATTGGACATTTGCCATGGATGACATTTTTGAAATATTTTGAAACTTTGAGGGAAATTTTGGAAGAAGGTTTACACATGGATTAAATCATGGCCATTGATTTTTGATGAGATTGAATCATGGTCATTGGATTAAAAGGGCAAGATGGTAATTACACTATTTAAATGAATTTTAAATTTATTTAATTTCACATTTGGATTAAATATGTTAAAAGATGATAAAACATCATCTTAAACCCCCAAGAGCTGTTCGAAACTCAGCAAAAATAAGAGGAAGAAGTTTCAAACTTTCAAGCTAATTTGGAAGAAATCAAGACAAGTTTCAAGCAAAGTTTATTTAGGTAAATTGTTCTACACTTGATTCTCTTCAATTTGATAGTATTTTTGCATGATGAAAGTCAAGTATGAGTTATATTATGGATGGAGATTGATTGTGGAAATTGAAGTTGATGATGGAATTAGACTTGTAGATAGTTAAATTGATGATTTAAACATGGAATTAAGGTTGAAATTGGATAAATTCCATGTTAGAGATTATAAACCCTAGCCCTAAAATTTGGGGGTTTTGGTTAGGAAGTTAAATTGCGGATGAAATTGATCGAATTATGATGTTTGGAGACCTATTTTGATGATATGTTGAATAATTTCCCAAGTTTCAAAATTAAGGACTATTTCGAAAATTAATGAAAGTTAGGGGAAATTATTGTAAATTTTATTTTAGCATTGGAATCATCGAATTATGGTGAAAATATCTTGAATTGGTGATTAGGGACCAAAATGAAATTTTTTGGAAATTCAAGGACCAATTCGGCAATTTAGTAAAAAATAGGAATTGGTCTTGAATTTATGGAAAAATTCATAGAATTGAAGATTTAAGCATGTTATGAAAGTTGAAGGATTGAAATGTCAAGAAAGGAAACACGAGGGACCAAATTCAAAAAGAAAGTTTAATTAAGGGCTAAATTGAATAAAGTTTGGAAGTTAAAGGAAAATGTATAAGGATGTTAGAATTAAGTGAAAGGTTTAATTGTACATTAATTTAATGTACAAAAGCAATATAGTGACTAAAATGTCATTTTTATAAAGTTTGAGGACTAAAAGGATAATAGTCCAAAATAAGTAAATAGTAATGGAAATTATTCAATTTGAGCTTGAATAATTGATTGATGTTCAAAATGGTCACTAAGGACCTAGGGACCTATTCGGAAATCACATGAAAATTTGGGGAAAAATTTAGAAATATTTTATATTCAAATAAAAATGTCTTGAATCGAGTTAGTGATGTTAGATTTAAGTCTAACAAAGAATAGTGATAAAATTGTTCGATTGGTCTTCTACAGTTCAAAAAGAGTTTGAGGAAGACCCGAATAACAAAAAGAAGGAAAAGAATATCGAGTGAGCTTAGTGAGGCTGTCTGGCATAAATAGGTGAGTGCATTTTTATATGCTTGCATATTGATGAAAAAAGGGAAGACTTGTGATAAGTCGACCCTAAATTGAAAATGATATTGCCTTATTATATGAAATTTGATCTGATGCATATTTCAGTAAATGCAAGCTTCAATAGGATACGAGGTAAGAATTTTATTATGCATAATGGCAATGCATATCTATACATGGAATACGGATAATAACAAGACTAAAATGAAACAAGATACACCCTGGGGATCCAAGCCCATAGTGCAAAATGCACTAACGAGGTGTTTTAATATAAGGAGCAAAGAGCGTCCTTTCGAGTACGTACTCTACAAGGCACTACAGTGCAGATAGGCTACGAGGTTTCCATGGGCCTCTAGCCAGACACGATGATAATAATAACAAGATGATTACATGGTAGATCATGAGCATGCAAATGACTACATGATGATACATGATTTATATGATAGAAGTGATATATGATCTACGTGATACAGATGTTACATAGTTACATGTTACATGACAAAGAAGTACAAGACATATGATAGAAATGTGACATGATACATGATTTACATGACAAAGATAATACATGACTCATATATCAATATGACACATGATTTACATGTTAGAGATGATGCATGATTTATATGATAGTATGATACAAGATTTATATGGTAATAATGATACATGATATAGTGACATTTTGACATATTGCCATTATAGAGAAATTTTATGCACTTTATACATGATATATTGAACTGTATTATTTCTTGTTTTGATAAACTGTTTAGAATGCCCCACTAAGTTTGTACTTAGCGTGTGATGTTGTTTCACACGTAGGTTTTTCGAGATAGACTTAAGGAGGAGTTGTCATTTTCGAAGATCAAGTTATTAAAGTAACTACGGTACATACATCTTAAACTAGTTTGATATCTAGTGGCATGTACAAATTTTATAAGTATATGTTGGTATGTATCTTAAATGAGTAAACTGTTTTGTAAACCTAAGTTTATGATGTATTTATATGTTAATAGGGATGCATGGATTTGATGAAATGGTTTACTAGAAACGACTATGAATTTTGATATAGCTAAAATGATGTTTAACCCTAATCACGTAGAAACCTTAAAAAAGGGGTCTAGGCAGTGTACATAGTTTTCACCCTGAATAATTTTTATATTTCAAAACTTAGTTATAAATTTTATAAAACAATCCAGGGTAAAAACTAGCTGCAATAGACTGATATAGTTTTAATTGAATACCGAGAAAGGGTTAAACTACAAGGCAAGATTTGGGAAAAAAATTTAGTCAAGTTTTCTATAAGTAACATTGTAACATCTTTAATGTATTTTTTTAGTTTACGAGAGTACGTTAAGGGTGTTACATTGAAAGTTTGGTTACCAAATTGAATAATTTATCAAATTTCAATTACCATTTGTGAACTTTACCCTTTATTTTAATGACTTTGCAAGCTTATTGTTTATTTTTAGCTTTGATTTTTGAACGTGGAAATGCTTAAATTTGTTCGGGTGATGCTTGGAAAAAAAGTAAAGCTCAAAATTTTGGAATTCATTTTAACTTGAATATAGAATATTAGTGGGTATTAGGAAATTTATGTTTATAGAATTCACGATTATTGTGCTACTAATGGATTTTATCATGGGGAAATGGTTGATTCTAATCTAAATTTTTAACATTTTACCCTATCAACTTTAGGACTTGCTTAGTGTAAAAGGGTTCGTTCAAGTCCAAAAGAAGCTTTTTACATTCGTGTTTTTGATTGATTTTGTGTTGCTTGCTCTTATTCGGTTCCTATGCAAATTCTGAACTTAGATCCTGCAATTTGAACTTCTGGTAAATTAAAGGATGGATTGAGTTTGGTTGGGACTTGGGAGGGACAATATAACATTAGTTATAATTAAGAGATCAAAATAAAATATTAAATTATCTCTAACTAAAAATAGGGTCAATTTGAAAAAATGATGGTTAAATTTATTATTTCTTTTGAATTAAGACTAAATTGTTTGAATGCGTAAATATGGAGGACTAAATGTGTTATTATACAAAATATTTTAACAGCCACATCACCTTTTTAACAGTTGTTAACGGGTTAGTGGCCAAATTGAAATAAAAATAAAACTTTAATGGTAACATTAAAGCAATTGAAAATTCGGTTACCAAATTGAATAATTGATCAAACTTTAGTAGCTATTTGTGAACTTTACCCTTAAATTAAAGTGAATATAAGAATTATTATACTAATAAAAGTTTAATTATTTTTTAATTAAAAAATAAAAAAATCTAAAAATGTAATATAAAATTTATTTTTAATATTTTATTTTAAAAGAGGATAATAACATTTTCGGTCCTAGAATTTTAAAATTAATTAAAACAGTTGATGATGCATTGCAATACATATGAATAGTGGTACATCGCGGTAAATGGCATTTACCGTGAAATTATCCCAATTTTGTATATAAATAATAGTAGAAAAAAATATAGAAGAAATATAAGTATTAGATCAGCTATGAAATACAAGTGTCAGATACAATACTTGTTAATTTGTGTCTGATTCAACAGATGTGACCACATACACATTTATATAAATGGTCGGTCACACGCGGGCGCACATACACCACCCAAATTTGTGTCTGATTATTAAAGCTAGGGGTGAGCATTCGATCGAGTCAAGTTAAAAAATTTTAAGTTATTCGAGTTAACGCGTCATATTTTACAGCTTAAACTTTATTTGAAATTTTTTTTTGATTCAAGTCGAGTTTAAGAAATTTGAGTCAAGTCGAGTCGAGTTTTCGAGTTCCTATAAAAAATTAATTGTAATTATTTATCATATTATAGTACGGTTTGATTTCAATTTAAATCACTTTCTCTAATCATATAAAATACGCATATATATATATATATTTCTTTATATTTTTTCATGTGTTGCAATATTTCTTCATATTTTTATATATTGGTATATATATATAATAAAAAATTGAGGAATTTGTCTCGAATTTAAAAATAAACCTATTAATTACTAAAAAATTTGAGTTATTCGAGTTTTTATTTTACAACTCAAACTTTATTTAAAATTTTTTTAGTCGAGTCGAGTTTATGAAATTTTGAGTCGAATTAAGATGAGTCGAGTATTTTTGCCTCGAGTCGAATTTTGCTCACTCCTAACTGAAGCAGCAAAATTCATCGAAAATGTACCTTATTACAGGTGAAAAGTTCATAGAAACAGGCAATCAAAAACATGTTACAAAGCAATGGCTAACAAACCAAGTTTCCTACCCACCAGATAGTTTAGATGTCAACATCCGAGTGTAAAATGAAATCTAAGTTGATTTGAAAAGAGAAGCATGACCTCTTTGTGCATCTCTGTCCTAGCAAAATTCTCTGGTATTCTCTGTTCATACAAACAAAAAACATGTCAATGGTTTGGAGCCTTTTTGTTCACCGGACAAAACACATCAGTTGAAGTTAATGGCTGGAGAGAATTTGCATGCTGACCTTTGTAAACGAGTACTTTGAAGTATATTTCGGTGCTATTTATTAGCTCGAAGGCGCAAACATCACCGACTTGGATATTGTTATCCCGTACAAAAGTACCCCAACCAGTTTGTAGAAATGCTTTATCTACCTTTTTCCCTGTGTCTTTGCTTGAAGGTAGCAATCCAAGCTTTCCCACTTTAGCTGCAAAGAGTTACAGAGCAATTCTCTTCCCTCAAATGTTTCTCGACAAAGTTGTGTGGTATGGACTGCACAAAAGAAAATTGAAAAAGAAACTTCAACTTAGCATGGAATAGAAATGAATATGCTCATGAAGTCTGCTCATTGCAGCCAACTTTATATATGTTAATGAAGGGATTGAACAACATGCATATATATACACGATATATGTTAATTAAGGCTCTTGAGAGAGCTAGAAATGAAAATGCTCATAAGATGGGACCCATAGCATTGCTGGGCTTGACATGTCATTTCCATATTTTTCACAAACTTTCTGGGGATTCCCTGAAAAAGAACTCTGATTAACAAGATATGAATAGAAAAAGAAATGGTAACATACAATTTTCTATTACAAACTGTTGATTTTCTGGTATGAACTAATTAATCAAGAGATAATCACTTACAAGTTTTCCATTCTGGATAGTGTCCTGGAGAATTATCTTGAAGAAATAAGGTGAGCCGTTTTTAAAATTTAAATGGTCGTTGCCCTGCTGGTGAGAAGAAGAAGCCATGCTTGAACAGCTCCGGAATGAACCTTTGAGAACTTAAATGGTCTTTTAAGCTTCAGCAATAAACCATAATCTTCCCTACGATCATGTACTTAAATGGATGAGTGTTTTCTCCTCCATTATTTCTCATATCTACCTACAGAAGGAAAATACTTGATACAATTTTAATGATGATCATTAGCTATTGACCGTTAAATTTATTGTTTCTGGGCTCGAGGGGAACTGGAGAGCTGATTCATTAAATGAACAAAGTGAAACGTTTTCCATTCAAGTTTCTATAATTCTAGTTTTAAATTTGAGGTGTTGAATAACTCTTAACTCGATTTTATTTAAATTTTGAATTCGATTGTTTAAGTTTTTCATATATTTAAAAATAAATCTTGCACTCAATCTATATGGCACATTTTGATATGAATAACATCAGAGAAATATAAGTATTAGAAAGTTTTGATCCACCAGACGACAGTTTTTCAAGATAATGGATAATGATTTTAGAAAACATCTCGTATATATAAGTGGTTAAATACACTAAACTGAAATGCAATTTTTTTTCCACTGATTCCTGAAACAGCAAAGTCCCTTTGGTTACTATTTTACTGGCAAATTCTGAAGGCAACTTGTTACAGGTGAAATATTCATATGGCCAGCATCAGAAACATGTTACAATGTCATGGCTAACTATGGAAAATATTCTAACATAATGATGCAGCGGACGGTTATGCGACGAACTAATTTCATCTCCGAGTTCTAAAATGGTTTGATTTGTTGAATCAGTGACAGTGGCATCATCGGTCCAACCAGTTGGTATCTTGGATTGCCTCATTCTCTGGTAAAGTTTGATAGCTTTGTGTTGCCTCTTCTAAGGCATTGCCTGGAGAATTGATTTTTGACATCAAAACGTCATCTAAGATTTTACCGGAGGCAACGCAGTTATAATCAACAAGCAGATTAGACATATCTCCTTTCTCCATCCAAGCAGGTTCTTCAGTTTTAATCACCAATCTTTCATGGAGTTCAACTTGTTGCTCTCTACTTTTATCATCTGTTTATTACAAACAAATCCATGCATTATTTAAACTTATCGATGAATATATATAGTACCCGAAATGGATCTTACATACCCATAGACAAGCCCAGATTTGCATCTTCATGAGGCTGCTTCTTATAAATGGTTACGTTCATCGAGGTTTCAGCACCCTCAACCAGTTCAAAGGCACAAGCATCACCAACTTCTAAATTATTATCCCCAGAAAATTTACGCCAACCATTACCTAATATTACATTTGGCTTTGATCCTTCAATACTATGCTGATAACATATTACTGGCCATGATTTTCCATTTGAAAGGAGAAGTATGACCTCTTTGTGCATCTTTGTCAGATATTTCCTCGCAAAATTCGCCGGTATACTCTGTTCATACAGACACACACATGTCAATCCAGTTATTTATGCAAAGGAGAGAAAGCAAAATTTAAAATTCAGCCTTTTCATGGCAGTATATCATCTAAAACTTATTAGAACTTGGAAATAGCCAGTAGGTTTCAACTGAAAAACTCACCAATCTATATGAATTCACATATGATGCCTGTAGTATAATAACAAAGAATGGATTTTCAGATTTGAAGGCATTAACTGTTGGAAGAGCTTTAGCTTTCTTGAAATCAGTCAAGGGTTTGGGGCAGCTAGGACTTGCACATGATGGGGCCTTCCATTTCACCGGATGAACATCTGTTGAAACTAATGACTGACAATAATTTGCATGCTGCTGGCCTTGGTAAATGACTACTCTGAATGATATTTCGATACTATTTATTAGCTCGAAGGCGCAAACATCACCGACTTGGATATTGTTGTCCTGTACAAAAGTTTTCCATCCAGTTTGTAGCTTTGCATCTAGCTTTTTCCCTCTTTGACTTTGCTTAAAGGTAGTAGTCCAAGTTTTCCCACTCGAGTCGGAAAGAATGACAGAACAATGCTCTTTCATCAAATGTTCCCTGGCAAAGTTGGCTGGTATGGACTGCACATAAGAAAAATGAAAGAACAAAGTTCAAATTTGCAAGCAATAGAAATGCAAATACTAAAAAAAATTGTTCATTTCCATCAGCTGCGTATATGTTAATAATGTAATCTAGTGAGAATTCAGTTGATTACTTACCAGTCTAAATTTTTTATCAGGAGTACAACCTACATAATATGGTTGCATGACAGCCAGGAAAAATGGGTTCTCGGATTTAAAACTATTAATAGCTCTTTCAAGAGCCTCAACCTTTTCATGATTCCTCAATCGATGAACTGCAGGATAACTTGTTCTTTTATCACCTTTTCTTGCTGGATTTCCATCAAGTCTTAGTTGCTGAGCTACCAATCCAGACTTCCCAGTGCACTCGGCTTCGGTTTTGATAGCTGAATTAGTACTCCGTATCATCTTAAGCGGCCGAGGACTTGGCAATTGCGATTTCTCTCTCATTTTTTTGCTTGGGGAGATGTTCTCTAGGATCTTTATAGTCTCATTATCTTTGGATCCGTCGATATTCTGCTCCTGAATTTCATAGGATAGACTATTATTATTGCTGGTCAATGGTTCCAGGCAGCCCGGGCTTGCATATGATGAAGCCTCCTGTTTCACCGGCTGAAACACATCAGTTGAAGCTACTAACGGGTGACAATTTGCATGCTGGCCTTGGTAAATAACTACTTTGAAGGAAATTTCGGTGCTATTTATTAGCTCGAAGGCACACACATCACCGGCTTTGATATTGTTATCACGTACAAAAGTACCCCAACCAGCTAGCAGATATGATCTTAGCTTTGTCCCTAATCGCCTGCTCTTGAAGTCAACACTCCAAGTTTTCCCACTTGAGTTGCAAAGAATTACAGAGCAATGTTCTTTCATCAAATGTTTCTCGACAAAGTTGAGTGGTACGCACTGAACAAAAGGAAAATTGAGAAACGAACTTCAACTTAGCAAGCAATAGAAATGAAGCAATGGATTGAACAACGTACATACATGTTAACAGTGGGAATTGAATGATTGCTTACCAGTCTATATTGTTTACCGCTACCGAGACCAACATATGATGGTTGCATGACAGCCAGGAAAAAAGGGTTCTCAGATTTGAAAGTATTACTAGCTCTCTCAAGAGCATTAACCCTTTCATGAACCCTCAATGTTATATGACCCGTGCTTTTATCACCGTTTCTAGCTGGACATCCATTATGTCCATCTTGTTGAGGTATAAATCCAGACTCCTCATTGCACTCGGTTTCAGTTTTGATAGTTGCATTGGTACTTCTCATCATCTTTTGAGGCCGAGGACATGGCAATTGCCGTTTCCGCATCTGTGTAGAGTCATCATCTTGGGATTCATCGATATTCTGCTCCAGGATTTCATCGGATGGCTCATTATTATTGCTGGTGAGTGGATAATGTATCTCTGAAGCACTAGTATCAAAGATGACTACATGGAAATTGCTATTCCCATCATATCTAAATACCACAAGATGCCCAAAATCAAGGGAGTAATGGTTTGAAAATTGAAGCCAGCCATTTTCAAGCCATACTTTGCCATCAGATTTAGTCAGTTCTACCTTCCATACTTCACCAGATGGGACCCTGAGTAGTGCTGGGCTCGAAATGTATTTTCCATGACGTTTCACAAACTTTTTGGGAATGTCCTGCAACAAACTCTTCTTATCAAGAAACTATTCAAAATAGCAGACAAAAGAAACAAGGTGTTGGGAGAATACTTACAAGTTTTCCATTCTGGATAGTGTCTTGTAGAATTATCTTAAAGAAACAAGGTGAGCTGCTTTTAAACTTCAAACGTCCACCGCCTTGCTGCTCAGAAGTAGAAGCCATGCTTGAACAGCTCTGCAATGAACCTTTGGGAACCTAACATAAACAAAAACAAGCTTAAAAAGAAGTAAAAACTGGAAATCATAGGTTGACCATATAAAAAAAGATAATTCTTAATACAGACAGCTACATCTGATCATATAAAATCACATTTACTTGGATTATGAAAACCATGCTTCAGTATGTTGAAGGGGTTTCAAACCTGAATGTGTGGGGTGTCAAAGTGTCTTAACTACCACACCAGAGGGCTGTTGGTGAAGTTATTGTTTCTAGGAACGAGGGGGAAAAGTCAGATTCATTTAATGAACAAAGTTTTGTATTTATCTTTCATCTTCTCTTCGGCCATTCAAAACAAAGCCAGGATGTCCGATTATCGCAGACTAATCTATCTGTCTAGTGCTACGACGATTATTAAAACTTCATTCTTTTTTTTTAAGAATTAAAACTGCATATCGAATAGTATGAGAAAATAAAGAAGAACAAAGCAACATACAGTAACATAAAATGTAAGAAATAAAGAATAAAGCAATGAACAAGAACATCGGATTTACGTGATTCGGAAGAAGAGGTTTCACGTCTATGGTGGTCTCGTCGTATGTTTTTCGCTGTAAGATAGAGAAATTAGGGTAACCCTTGTATCAATTGACTCGAGTCAAGACCATGTAAAACTCGAATAGAAATTCTCAACCGCTTTTGGTGCTAATATTTATGCTCAACCCTAAAATAATAAGTTAGGGCTATGAGAGTATATTTTTTAGGTTTATGATTTAAAATTTATGGTTAGGGCTTAGAATTTTTTTGTGTGTGTTGGAGCATATAAAAGATACGGAGAAAATTTTTGTTTCTAAAACCTTATCTTAATTGGACTTGAACTTTGATAAAACCTAATTCTAATTCGACTAAATCTCCTCCTTGAAGATTATTCTCTGATAACCAATTTTGCTAATGCCACAGCCATATCACTTTACGCCACGGTTGTCAGTACAGCATGGGACTGGTCACTTGAATGAGTAGGATCAACCTGAAAAATGTGCAAATCATTTGAATCGTGAAGAAATCATAAACCGAGTTAAAATTTTGATGATTCAATTGATTAAATCGATTTTTGAAGATTCTTGTATAAATTTTATTATAATTTTTAAATTTTTATTTAGTTATTATTTAATCTATAGTTCAACCTTTCGAACTACTTAAATTAAAAATTAATTATCTGATCGATTCGATTACATTTTCAGTTTTTACAACATAGAATCATCTAGCATAGTTCAAAAAAATATACCATGACAGCCTTCTCAACATTTAATTAGGGACTAGGGAGGCTCATGACAGAGTTGCATGTGGGAGCCTGTGATGGGAGGGCCTTCCCCTTACAAAAACAAATTGGGTCTAATTGTTTCGGTTCTCTATTAGATTTAAAACTAAGAAAATTACTTTACATTTTTATCCAATTTTTTGCTTTAAATATTTTTTAGGTCTTTATTAATTTAAAATTATACAGATTTAGTCTGATATTTTTGTTTTGGTTTTAAGCACTTATAAGTCATATTTAATTTTGAAATTAGTTAAATTAGACTCTAACTCTCGAAGTTTAAAGTTTAACTTAATATCGTAACAAAATTTTTCCGATGAAGAGGTATTATTTTATTAACGGAAAATCATATACATGAACTATTATCACATGTCTCGTTAAAAATCTCTATAAATCTAAATGGAAGAAAAAATTACATGTCATAATAGACAAAATAAACTAAAGACAACCTAGAAAACAAAGCACATGACTAACAGAAAATCAACGAACAAACTGACAACCTACACCACAACAGCCCAAGCTGTCATCCAAAAGCAAGCTAATCACCAACTCAGGTGGCGTGGCCAAAAACAGCGTTTCCAGGTGATCAAAACTAGCCGGCTTGGCTAGTGCGTCCGTTACTTTGTTTCCGCTGCGAAGCACATGCTGAACTCGGACATCTCAACTTCGCTTCCTCAATTCCGGTAGATTCCCACTCAAAGAGTTTGCTCCAACAAAATCATTTCGAAGAAATCGCAAAAACCCCAAACTATCAAATTCAAGAATAACCTGACGATAACTGGCATTCCATACCACGGAACATACGCCAATAAAATTGGAGAAACCAAATTTCTACTCTCCAAGGTTATCCCGAGCAACACCACCACATCGTGCATACCCATCTCCTTCAGGCCGAGCAGCATCCGAACTTTTATCATAACTTCGTCTTTGTGAATGCACACCTATATAAAAATAATAATTTTTCCATCATTCATTTTTTATCCTTTAATTTTTTTATTCTTTCAATATTTATTTTACTCTAGCGAGCAAAGTATAAAAAGTCTCTCAAAGGCTAGGAATGCATAATTTGGAATTTTTCAGGTTACCTTCTCTTACCACTTAATTTAAGGGGTCCTTGTGAGAAATTGAGGATCAATTGGGGTTGTGCGCGGAACCATTTGACAAGAAAGTTTTGACAATGTTATAAAGTATTCTCCATAACAATCCAAATAAATAAATAAAAATAAAGTTAACATCGAGATAAATTTTAATTAATGTATTTACGTATTTGTGTCATCCACAGACGAGCACGGAATTTTGCGTCAGAAATTACGAATTTTTATATAGTTAAATTAAAATTTTAATAAAATATACGAAAGTAGATATTAATAGAAAATAAAAAATTATATAAATTATATGACAATTTAAAATTTTTAGGAGATATGACTGCACTTATTGTGGTGGAACCAGAAATCAAGATTATAGCGCAACGTTTAATTAATTATAAAAAAATAAAGAGACAAAGTTTAAATAAATTAAAAATTCAGGGTGTAAATAGATAAAAATGTCATTATATTTTTTTAGTATAATAAAATTGAGGCCACAACCCCTAGCCTTGTTGTAGTTTCGGTCTTGCATACTCTTAACACCCCTCAGTTCATCTCTAATGTCATGTTTATATTATTTCGTATATTATTTTTTATGGAAAAAACTTTGATACATATGTCGTGTAAACTTTAGTTTGCACGTGCCTTTTAGTTTTAGGGGTTAGGGTTTTAGTTTAGGGTTTAAGGTTGTACGATGTAGAATTCAAGGTTAGTGTTTAGAATTTAGGGTTTAGAGTGTGAGATTTAGTTTTTTAGGGTTAGGGGAATTTAGAATTTGAGTTTTTATAGTGTAAATACGCATGCTGTGTAAAATTAATTTTACACAGCCTGTGTATCAAAGTTTTACCCATTTTTTATAGTAAATTTATTTTATATTTTGAATAGCTTGTTAGTCTAATTTAATTATAATCTTTTTTTTACATAATTTTCTTGTTCTGATTCAGGGACATACACAAGATTTTAGGTCAGAGGATGCAAACTATTAGAGAGATATTAAAAATTTAGAGTTACGAAATTACAAATTTTAGGGGTGCAAACTTAGGTCATTGATAGAAAATACAAAAAATATGAAAATTTATATATAAACTATATGGGGGTTAGAATTTTTTAGAGAGTGCGACTACACCCCTCGATCCATCTATGTTTTGACTCAATTCATGAGATATTTTACATGTTTATTAAGAGTGATTCAAGTTCGATAAAACTTCATGTGATATGACATAATTATGTTCATGTTATTTTGTACGTGTTTAAAATGTTATAAGTTTATACTAAATTTTACACGTTAATAATGCACATCATATAAATTTTGATATCTTCATGTATTTATGTATATTTTATGTCTTGATATGTTTTAATAATTTTTTCATGTTATATTTAACATCTTTCCATAATTTGCATTATATTATGTTATAGAGTTTTTTTTTTTTTTGAAAGATCATCTAATACAGAAATACTCCCTTTTTTCATAGCCATGCATCGTACAGAAAAAAAAAATGTAGTGAGAGGCTTATATGACGCTCATGGGAATTGGTTAACTGAAGAAGTAGATCTTTTGAAGCTGGCCAGTGACTATTTCAAGGAGCTTTTCAGCACATCGTCACCTGTTGATTCCTCCACTATTTTTGAGTTGGTGCAGCAACGTGTTACCAGTGAGATGAATGACAGACTTTTGGCCCCATTTTCCCACGAGGAAATAAGGACAGTTGTGTTTAACATGGCCCGATTGAAGGCTTCAGGGGTGGATGGATTTCCTGCCTAATTTTTTCAGAAATACTGGCATGTTGTTGGCTACGATGTTACTTCTTTTTGTTTGTCGGTGCTTAAAGGCGACTCAGATGTAGAGTTGGTAAACAATACCTAGATTGTTCTCATTCTAATGGTTAGTCATCCTAAAAATATGTCACAATTTAGGTCAATAAGTTTATGTAACGTGATCTACAAAATCATGGCGAAAGTGTTGGCAAATAGATTTGCATGTGCTTTAGACGCTTGTATTGATAAATCGCAGGAGGCTTTCATTCCCGGGCGACATATTTCAGACAATATAATTATTGCCTATCAGGTTTTGAACTCAATGAAGAATAATCGAACAGGGAAGAAGGGGCTCTTGGCGTTAAAAGCTGATATGAGTAAAGCGTATGATCGCGTGGAATGGTCGTTTTTAGAAGGTATGGTGACCAAGTTGGGATTTGATATCTGATGGGTACAATTGATAGTGCGCTGCGTATCAACATTGTCATACACCGTTAGCCTCAATGGTAGTCAGGGCTCTTTATTTAGACAGTCTAGAGGGTTGAGACAAGGGGATCCTTTAAGCCCCTACCTCTTTTTGATCTGTGCGAAAGGTCTGTCAACTTTGTTGAATGAAGCAAATAGACAAGGAACAATAAACAGAGCGAAGCTGGGCCGTGACAGATTACAGATTGGGCATTTGTTGTTTGCGGATGATAGTATTCTATTTGGTGAAGCATCGGTTTTAGATTCGACTAATATAAAGTCTTTGCTCACTGTTTATGGTAATGCATCGGGGCAGAGAGTGAATTATGAAAAGTCCCTTGTTTACTTTAGTGCAAACGTTGCTATGGAAAGAAAAGAACAAATTGCAAGTTTACTGGAGTTCGCATATCCTCCAATCCCGAAAGGTACCTGGTGATAGAACCAAATCATAAATTAAATATGAAATATAACTCATGATCTATCATGTCAAATTATCAAAAATAATAAACTGAATGCGAAAGGCGTACCTGAATTCATTCATGGACTGAAAATCTTGAATCCTTTGATGGAGATCGCCTAAAAGGTGGTTGTGATCTTTCAAGAATATAGGTTTTCTCTTGACATAAAACTCTCTGACGCGAAAGGAGAGAAATACAAGTTAACCTATTTCTTGGGGACCACTACCTCTTTATATAGTTAATTTAATAATCAACTATTAAGTATTTATAACTATGTCCCTCATCGAATTATAAATACATCTTATAGTATCTACACTTTTATTTCCATGACATTTTAATACCCATGACACACCTAACATAATTGGTCACTTAATTTTGTGTCATACTTTAAAATAGCAATATACATTACACATATGTGCCCACTATTATAAATTTTAATCCAACAATCTCCCACTTGGGCAACATATGTTTCCTGACAAATGTATAACCTTACGAGCTCAAAAATTTACTATTATATAATAGGTATTCTGTAAAAATCTCGTCCATCAACTATAATCATATAGGATCAAAGCAGCCTTTGTCGTATCAATCATGACAAGACCCATCAATGGTCATGTATACAAATATAGTCCAATGACATAGATCAATCATGGATGCGTAGCATGGAAAATTACATGAAATGTGAACCAAACATGTCTATTTCCAACTGGTCCTCCTAAACCTTGGTGAGATCAAACTTTACTGAATTCAGAGTGTACATAAACCAAAAGAACTTTATTTATGCAGAAAATAATCTTAAAATATCATTAAACTAAAGTAACTGAAATTGTGTTTAAACCGAATGAGCATTTTTTTAATTACAAACTCCCACTAAAACCGAATATCCTTAAATAACATTCACCCACATGAGTAGCGCGCTCATGAAAGGCCTAGAGTGATAATTTCTTAATAAGCGCGCAATTATGAAGTTTGTACCAGCATGCTCTATAGACACACAATCACTCTGAATTTTCTTTAACAACTAGGAACTTAATATTTATGTGCTTCAAATTTAAAGTGTTCCAATTGTTTATAAAATAAATAAATGCATATTTATTGTCACAAAATAACCAAAGTGGTCTTTCTATTCAATCTATAATTAGCAGCCCATGTGACAAAAATTCTTTTGCATCAATATTCTAATAGAATCGAAGTTTGTAAACTTGATGATCTCTAACTTACTAGAACTCCGATATGTGAGTATGTAAATTTTTTTTGTTCTCTAAACATATCTCATAACCCTATTGGCTGTTATCCAATGGTTCAAGCTATAATTGCTTAAATATCTGGCTAACATTCTAACAATGTACGCAATATCAGAACGCATACATACTTGAGCATAAATTAAATTCTCAATAGATTATGCACATGGAATCTTTTGTATTTTCTAAATTTGAAGGTTACTTTTAGGACATTGAGTAGGATAATATTTGTCTTCTTTAGCAATATGAGTATCACTTGGTTTACTCCCACTGAACTGTAGTATATACTATTGTGAACCAAATTTATCTCAAAACCAAATGACATAATCAACATGAAATTTATAATTTTATTAATGAGAGTCCTACTTAAGCTCATAGATGGATTTCTTTAATTTACATATCATTGATATTGTATCATAAGTCACAACTCTATGATTGTACCATATAAATAGTTTCTTCAATGTCGCCATTGGAAAAACACAAGCTTAACATCTATCTTATGTAGCTCAAGATTAAAATAAGCAACAAGCGTCATGATTATCTTGAAAGAGTCTTTCAATAAAACTTGAGAGAAAGTCTCCACAAAATCATTTTATTCTTTTAGAGTATATCCTTTAGATACAATACATGCCTTATACTTGTCCACATTATCATTTGCATCTCTCTTAGTTTTAAATATCCATTTACAACCAATTGGTTTGCACCTTCAGGTAATGAGACAAGTTCCTAAACTTTATTGTCTTGCATAAAATTATACTCTCCTTGAATGACATCAATCTATTTTTTAGAGTTAGGACTTTTATGATCCGATAAAAAATGATTGAATCATTTTCTATCATTCCATTATTATCTTTATTTTCTTATAGAAATACAAAGTAATAATCTAGAATAATGTTTCTCATTCCTCTCGTGGATATCTTTAATGACACATTTTTTAAGGCTGTTGAGTTTGTTCTTCTGAAACAATTACCTTATCTTGAATGGAATTTTTTCAACATTTTTTGCTGAGGTACTTGATTCACTTCTTGATTAATGATAGGTGTGAAAACCTAAACATCATCAAAAGTGATAGTATGAATTAAATTATAATCCAACTCCTCCTCAATAACAATGTATCTAACCTTATTTCTCCCTCCAAGCTCAACATCCTAAAAATGTTATAAATCTCTCCTTCACATAATCCTTATTGTGGGATCATAAAATTTACAGCCCATGGATCACTCAAAATAACCGAAGTAGTTGTTCACTTTTGAAGTTTAATTTCTTCACATGTGTCCTAACTTATACAAAAGAATCAATACTTTGTAACTTATTGTTGTTTCTTTTGATTAGAACTTTTAGCAACTTTATTCTAATATAGTATATTTTTTATTGCCTTTATTCTTAGAGACACTAACTAAATGAGCACTAACCGAATGAGTACTTCTACACTTATAATGCTTTAACTTTTCTTCCTCTTTAACACAATGAGAAATAAGCTCATTTAAAGTCTATTTCTCCTTTTGACAGCTGTAACTAATTTTGAATTGGTTAAACTATATAGGAAGCGATACCAAAATCATAAGAACAAACAATTGTTAGAAAGTCCAATCTTATGTGCCTTAAATTTTGAAGCAATATTAAACATTTTCATAATGTACTCCCTCACATTTCATTGACCCTTATACTACATAGACATCAAAGAAGCCATAAGTGATGTCATCTTAACCTTAATGTTTTGGGTAAAACATTTATTAATTTCGTCAAGGAAACCCTTAATATGAGTAATCTCTTTAGATTTTTTTACTCCTAAAGATTTATAGAATGTTATTCATTATAATCATTAGACTCGTGCGATTTGAACAATCTAACCTCTCAAAATTCCTTTTATGGGTGCTTACCGCGGTGAGAGGTGCAAGTTATTATTCCATTAGTGCAAAGTCTATGTTCATACAACCAAATACTATATGTAAGTGTCTTTTCTATTCCTTGAAACTAGTTTCACTAAACATGAGTGTAGAATGTATTTAACAGATATTGTGACACCAATGATAAATTACCTAAATATAGAACAAAAATAAGTAAATAAAATAAAAACAAGCTCACATAAATATTCATAAGTAAACAAATAAATTCAAAATATTGGCTAGTTCCCCTCAAGATACCAAGCACAACATTAATATCAAGTCATTGGACAGTAATATTAACTATAAGCGGAACTCTTGTTGTAGCAATCAAACATTAACAATAAACTATGTCAAACAATAGATTAATCTTTTGACTAACATATTGCTAACATAAAATACCTTACAATTGTCACACATTTATTGTCACAATTGTCGTTGTAATTCTGCCAAATATTAACTTTCCTTTGGGCCAATTAATAAACGCATGAATTACAAAAACCCATAATTATCTTAATATTTTAAATAAACTAATCTACACAAAATCGGTCACTTTGGTGACATTATGTTTCAATTAATCCATTAAAATATTAGACATCCGAAGCCAAAATATGAATTTAATTGTTTCAAAATATTTTTCTTAATTTTATCTTTCAATCAAATTAAAAGATAACCAAAATAATAATAAATTTGAATAAAGGTAAATCTCATATCAAGATACCAGACACTCCATTAATATTTCATCTTTGGACAAAACATTAACTTGCAAGTGATATCTTGGTACAGTAATCAAACATTGATAATAAGAACATGTCAAACAGAAATCTTCCTTTGGGTCGATTTATTGCTCACATATAAAACTGAATAATTATCACATGTTTATTACCATAGTTGCACATGTAATAATGTTAATTATTAACCTTCCTTTGGGCCGATTAATACTAACATAATCCAATTTACATGCACAAAACCTTCTATATATTAAAATAAAATAATTTCTACAATAGAGGCCACTTTGGTGACTTAATGCTTCAATTAATTTATCTTAAAATATATAATATAAATATACAGATATTCAAATCTAAAATTTTGTAACAGTCAAAACTGAAATTTTTAATAACATTTAAGTTTCTAAAATAACCCGAAATAAGGTTGTCTATATGGGGCTATCAGAAATCGAAAAAACTGAAATCTTTGACTGTTTCTAAAAAAATTCCTTAAGCATGCATTTACCAAAATTAAAGTCGAATTCAAAACAACCAATCTTTAACTAAAAGTCAAAATCAAAAGTATTATATAAATAAATAATTCATATAATGATCACATGAAACTTTAATATATTCATAATAGTCTAACGATCAAAATTAAAATTATCGATCAAACCAAATCGAATATATATTCCAAAACTAAAACCAAATGCATAATTCAAGATCACAGTACTAGACGTGCATTCAAAATTTACCCGGACTTATTTGATTAATAATATTAATCATCAATCCAACTTTATAAATCACCAAAAAAATTGAATTTAAAATAATCAATATACTAAATGTCCCAAAAATAACTGAATACCAAATTCACATAATTGAATAGTGGTGAACATGATATCAAAGTACAACATGTCAGTCGACTAATTGATTATAGAAATCAAAAACTGACTCAGGCAAAAATCAAATTAATGAAAGATTATAGGGACTAATATGAATGAAAAAGAAACATGGAAGCTAAGAGCGTCGTTTTTAATAGAAAGCAATAGTTATTATTATTACTGAAATCTTAAGAAGCCATTCATATTAATAAATATCAATTAATGGCTAAATACCAGAACTTTATACATTCATAAAACCAAAACCAAAACCAAAAACTGAATCAATCGATAAAGAATTAGTGTCAAATATTGACTTATCGAATCAATGCAAAGTGCAAAGCAATTCTATCAAATTTGATACGAATTACGCTAAAGTATTAAACGGAGAATTCAATTGCACTAAACTATAATATATCGATTGCCTTCCTAATACATAAAATCCTAAAATAAACATAAAAAAATTGTAGCCGCAACAAGATTCAATCCCCGTCAATATAACTTACTTAGTAAACAAAAGATAAAATATTAAACACAAACTGCATGCTAAAAATAATAGGGGAAATTCAAACCGTAAATCTGAATCCAAATACCAAATTATTAATCTTAATCCAAATACCAAATTATTAATCTCAAGACCATAAAATTAAGAACGAATCAACCCAAAAATAATAATAATAGAAAATTTATTGGTTCTCAATGGTTCAACATGACGAGGCTCTGATACCACTTGATAGAATCAAATCATAAATTAAATATGAAATATAACCCATGATCTATCATGTCAAATCATCAAGAATAATAAACTGAATGCTGAAGCGTACCTGAATTCATTAATGGACTGAAAATCTTTAATCTTTTGATGGAGATCGCCTAAAAGGTGGTTGTGATCTTCCAAGAATATAGGTTTTTTCTTGACATAAAACTCTCTGACGGAGAAGGAGAGAAATATAAGTTAACTTATTTTTTGGGGACCACTACCTCTTTATATAGTTGATTTAATAATCAACTATTAAGTATTTATAACTCTGTCCCTCGTCGAATTATAAATAAATCTTATGTTATCTACACTTTTATTTTTATGACATTTTAATACTCATGACATGCCTAACATAATTGGTCACTTAATTTTGTGTCATACTTTAAAATAACAATATACATTACACATATGTGGCCACTATTACGAATTTTAATCCAACACCTGGGGTTGCCAACAATGGTAGGTAGGAGCAAGAAAGAGGCTTTCAGCTATTTCTTTGATCGTTTTAATAATAAAGTGGATAGCTAGGGGGTGAGGTTCCTATCTATGGGGGGCAAAGAAGTTCTCATTAAAGCAGTCTTGCAAACCATTCCTGTCTACGCAATGCAATGTTTCTTGTTGCCTAGTTCCTTGTGTCGATCTTTGGAGTAAACAATGGCCAAATTTTGGTGGAGTAATGGATCACGTTGAGGCATTCACTGGTGTACATGGAATCAGCTGGCACAACCAAAATATGCTGGGGGCCTAGGTTTTTGAAATCTGAGTCAGTTCAATATTCCTTCTAGCTAAGCAGTGTTGGCGTTTGATATCACAACCAAACTGTTTTCTTGCTCAGGTGTTGACGGCTAGATATTATCCCCGAAATGACTTTATGAGTTTAGACTTGGGAGCTCGTTCGTCATACATTTGGCGAAGCATATAGAGTTCCCCGAGGTTTGATTGAAAAGGGATATGGGTGGCGTGTAGGCTCTGGCAGTGCTATAAATATTTGGAATGAGCCGTGGCTCCCAGGACCTGGTGATAAAAGAGTTAGGAGGCAATCTATGGATATTAACCATACAGTGGTGGCTGATCTTATTGACTCATCTGAACGGGTATGGAAATATAATGTTATTAATGAACTATTTGATGAGCTGCAGGCAACTCGAATCTACTCAATTCCCCTATCGAGAACAGAATTTCCAGATGAGATTGTTTGGCGTTATGATGGATCGGGAGGTTACAGTGCGAAGAGTGGTTACAGATTGTTAATAAATGAACAGTGTAACAATCCTGAATCAGCTGTTGGTACCCTCTCGTGTTTCTACACTGCAATGTGGGGTATCAATGTACCTTCTAAGATTAAGATCACTATGTGGAAGATTGTCAATTGTTATTTGCCCACGTTTGATAATTTATATAATCGACGTTTGGCAGTAAATAATTCATGCCCTTTTTGTCAAGTTCCTGGAGAAACGGTTTAGGCCCGTTTTGAGATTTTAGTGGCCCTAGGGTGAACCTAAAAATTAGGCTCTAAATTAGGAATTTAAATTGCGGTTGCGATCGTAATTTGGTCATATTGCGTTTATCATGGTTGCAGACATAACGAATGTTATTTCTATCATTGCGGGTATCACAGTTGTGAAAAAATTTAATAACATATGCAATTGTGGACATAACGGTTGCAGGTATTGTGATTTAGGATGGTGTCTCTACCGCTATATAACGATCTCTGTTGAAATTACATACTCCTATTTAAATACATGTCAATAATATCAAGTATTAAAAAATAAATTTTAAGAGTGCGTCTATAATAATAAGTATTAAAATAAAAAATTTTTAAGAGTATGCTCATAATAATAAATAGTGAGAAAAATAGGTCCCTAATAACAAGTATTAAAAATTTAATTTTAATATTTATTATTACGAGCATACTCTTAAAATTTGAATTATTTTTAATACTTATTATTAAGGGCCCGATTTTCCCCAATATTTATTAATATGAGCATACTCTTACGATTTAATTTTTTTAATACTTGTTATTGGGGCCCTCAAAACTTATCCAGCTATATATATTATATACATGTTCATCACTAAATTTTTATTTTTATCCACCCATAAGAGCTAAGAACTATATTTTTAATTTTTTTGGGCGTGGCCCCTGGGCAAAGTGGGGCCCTGGGCGAGCGCCCCTATTGCCCTGACCCATGGATGGCCCTGAAACGATTGACCATTTAATGAGGAACTGTGTTTTTGCAAGACAATTGATGAGCTCTTTAGGTTTGCTAATTGTTAACAGTCCAATTGGGGAGTTGTAGAAATCTTGGTTGGCCTCTTACTTTGATACTCTATCGGGTTGTAATAAAAGAATTTTGTTGGTGGCTTACTGGACAATATGGTATTCACAGAGCAAGCTAGTCCATGAGGTAATTAGAAACTCAGTTCAAGAAGCTTCATCTTTCATCACTGCTTTTTAAGGGAACAAGATTCAGTCTATAATCTTCCACATCAAGCTGGCCCTTCTGGTATAGTTAACTGAAAAGCTCCCCCTCAATCAGCCATCAAGTTTAATTTTGACGCAATTTTTAGAAACCAAACCTTGACTACTACTTCAGGTGTCGTAGTGTAACCCCTTAACCCGACCTAGCCGAAAACTGAGCTAAAAGGATCACATTAGGATTGCCGAAGCAAACCTAAGCTAATAACCTAAACGATCCTTTTTTTTCTTTTATCTTGTCCAAATACATCAATTTAAATTTCCTAAAGTGAACATGCTTCAGTGAAAACGTTACATTGCAATCAGATTTTAAAACAGGATTCAATTGCTTAAACGCGCACATTAGGGACTGAAATGTAATTTCCACAAATTACAAAGAATTGATTAAAGTTAAGATTACCGATCCATCATTAGTCCAATTCCATGCCCACATATTGAATTCCATCTCAAAATAATCATCCAAGCTCATTCAATTGCATACATAACATTCAAGGACCAAATTGCACAAATTCCAAACTTTAGCTGGCTGGCATGCACAAAATAATAGGGCGTACCGGTATGAGCAAGCCCGTACCGATACGAATTAACCACCTTAATGGCTTCCTATGCCGATGCACGAACCACCATATCGATACAGTATGTTGACCCACTCATATTTATACGGTCTTGACCCCGTACTAATCCCCTTTGTGATTTCTCGAAACTCAAAATTCCAATGACCAAATCGCGTATCGGTACAGTACCTTGCGTATTGATACAACTCTTTAAATATGAAGGGGTCGTACCGGTACTCAAACCCATGTACCGAACCTGATGTACAAAACTCAAAGGGTGTACCGATACTCGGCTAACCGTACCGGTACCCCTTTGCGTTTTACACTTTAAACAGAGCCATTTTAGACCTCGTATACCGATCCTCGGGTACTCATATCGGTACACGAAGGCTTGTAATGACCTCTAGGTCCAATATATGACTCTTTGGATAATTTCAATCAACTCTAAATGCAACCCAACATCATATAACATCATAAGCATGCTTGGCATTAACATACCAACATTTTAAGAAAACCTAGCAAGCCAAACACAACCATTCACATCATCTATAGGCATGCTTCCTACTCAACATCCAAAATATAAATCCAAACACATCTCAATCACTTTAAATCTTTTACAAATCCAAACCAACGTATAAAACTTGCACAAACAGGGGGTTTAGCAAACAACCCTCCCAAATCAACATTTGACACATTGCCCTTATTACTACTATGTATTGTTTTAAACCATATTTTGCAACCAAGTCCTTAGATATCCTTCCTTGTTTGCTTGCTGCCTCTCAATTCGCTAATCTGCATTGATGATAAAAGAGAGCGTAAGCACACAATGCTTAGTGAGGAGCGCTCAAAACACAAGACATCACCTAATGCATTTTAAAACCGGTTTATCCCAAAACCTTTCACATACATTTTACTATAAAAACCGTCATGCCTTACTTTCAAAATATGCACTTAACCTTTTCCAAAATATGCATATTAAACCATATGCAACATGTATCATGGATTCAACAGCATAGTCCTATATGCAACCCTTAATTTAAGCCTTCCCATGCATAACATCCCATATGCAAAGCTTAAAGAGTATTACATGTATAAATCACACTATATAAACAATCCATCAACATGATACATCAATTCATTATATTGGCTTACAAGTGATCATTTCCAAATCTCATTACTTTCATCAAACCATATTGGATACACGGATTTCCCAAGTGATATCTCAATCACTTACAACTCAATGACATGGAGTAAATGCAACACATGAATAACCTCTACACTACCAAGGCTCATCCTCCAATTTGGAGTACACACTTCCAATGCATCACCTCTGCGGTTGCAGCCAGAATAAAATGCCATTGAAGTATTACCTCAATAATATTAGGATTCACATGGTCACTTTCAATACATCACCTCTACGAACCATGGGTGACTTATTATAGTGCACTTTAAATCCTATAGCCGGCCAACTATATACGATAACATTTTCATAACCTTTTCATACCATCACTTGCCAATATAATCCATTTCATTAACATTAACTCACTATTTTTTAATGCATCAATTAAAACCATTTATCCAATGCTTTCAACCAAGCATTACCAATGTTCAACAACATTAACAAAACATGCATTACCTCCAAATGCATCATCGTCATGTCATAAACATTTTTCCAGCATTAAACCATGCTCAAATATGCATATAGAGTGAATAGTCAATTCATTAAAATAAGTGCATTTAAACCAATTGCCAAATCGAGTTCGAGAGAGGAATCATCCTTTACTTATTTTCGAGCTTAGACTAGCTTTTCAAGCTTGATCTAAGCCCCAAACACAACTTTCAACCCTTTGAAAAGCTTTAAAACACGATCTCACTCACCGACACACAAATCCTCGCTTGCTGATATGGTAAACACACCTCCAAAGCTTCTGAAACGTTCGTTCATGCTTGAAGATCAACTTCCCATATTTTATCCACACAAAAATAGAGGATTCAATGCATCAAAATGTATTCTACAGCCCAGCAACATCAATTCACATAAAACCTCAACAATATTCTACCCAATTTCACTCCACAACAACCGAAATCCACATCAAACATCTTCCAAACTTAACCCAGCTAAAACCTAACGTTTTAATCTATCAATTAACATTAATCAAAACCTAAAAACACATTAACATCATCCTTATATTTCCAGGATACATTAAACCTCCGCAACTCCTCAAAAACTCACAACTAACAACCTAGAAAAGTAAAGATTCACTTAGTTTCGGGATTCCAATGTTAAAGCCCACTTACTAACATTATTAAACATCAAGATCATGATTAAAATCAATCAAGAATTCAGCAAAACAGAGCCTATACGAAAATCCATCAATCTAATCAATTAAACCTTGATTTAACCAATTTTCCATAATTAAATCATCAAATCAAGTTAGAAAACATATGTAAAGGATCAATAACTTGGAAATTTCAGTAAAGAACCTTATATTAGAGGAGAGGAACGAATCTCACCTTTAAATTTGGCTTTCCTCTTAATTGGATGAATTTTCTTGAGAAAACAAGATCAAATTAAATAGGTTTTGTTAGGAAACCATTAAAGGTTCATTTGATAATAAAAGAATGTTGAAACCAAGTATTTACCTGAGAAAATTGAAGTGAAAAAGAGTGTTTGGCTGGAGAGAATTTGAGAGAAAAGCTTTTGGTAGAAAGTTAGTTACGTAAAATTTTCTTTTAAAACTAATTATGAAATTAATCTCTCCAACCCTTTTATTTGATTTAAAACCTTTTTAAAATATCCAATTAAAAGAGAAAAGTCTGATATTAGACTTTAGCCAAATAGCTCCTTAATGATTATAAGTTTTTACCCTTTTATAAAATAGTCACTAAAAATAGTTTTAAAACTTTACATTTTGGTCAGTAACCAAAAATGTCCAATTTCAAAATCTCTTTTTGTAAAATTGATTTTACCAAAACCATTCTCATATTAAATAATAATTTTAGAATATTTTTCTATATTTTTATCTCACCCAAAAATATTTATTTCAAATTAATCCCGAAACTAACTCGAATCCTATAATTTGGTCAATCGGACTATCTAATCAGCCTAGAAAACTCCTAAGCCCAAAACTGGGGCGTTACACATAGACAGGAATAGCCATGGCTTAATTATGGCAGCTTGTGCTTTCCTTCATAATAATGTAGCAGATGCTTTTGTTGTAGAGGCACTTGCCAGCAAGCTCGCAGTTCAGTTCGCGAGAGAGCTGGGATTTACTAATGTCATTATAGAAGGAGACTCTTTTACTGTTGTTAAAAAGATAAAGTCCTCTGAGCCTGATCGATCTATAATCTCTCCGATTGTGTATGACATCAAGGAGCTCTCCCTTGGTTTCGCTAGTATTACTTTCAGTTTTGTCTGGCAGAAAGCTAACAATGCTGCACATGTATTGGGTCGTGAATGTAAATCTATTCAAACTCCCAATTATTGAATTGAGGAAGCCCCTATGGAAACCACTGCTGTATCAGAGACTGATAGAGGGTGATTGCCCGTATCTCATGCCGTGTGATGGTGCTTCCCAAGTCTTGAAGGCCTTTAATGTGTTTTTTCTCGGTTTATCCTCTATATGCTTTTTGTCAGATGCACTCTGAGACAACTTCAGTTTGGTTTATGCTGGTTTTATTTGTTTTTTGGTAGAGCGATGTTCTAGCTCTTTAGAGGAAAGTGTTTGCTTTTTTAGGATTCTTACTCTTGATGTCTGTGTATTGTTTGAGCCTTAATTTGGTGTTTGTTCCCCAGATGTTCAAGGCTTTATACAGATACCTATTATGTTTTTTTCCTCTTTATATATGGAATCCAGCATTTTCAAAAAAATTGAAGTTTATTAACTTAAACTTAATATTATAACATATGTCATACAAATTCAATTTAGATAAGATTTATTTATTCAAATCATGATCATATTGTATCTATTATTTTCGTGTATGCCTTTTTCAAAGTATTATAAATTTATATAAACTTTATGCATTATTACTTTTATCATGTGCATGTTGTATCTATTTTTTGGGTAAATTACTTAAATAGTCCATGGTTATAAGGTATTTTCTTGTTAAGTCCTTCGACTATAAAAAGTTACAAAATGGTCATTTGACTTAAAAAAGTAACAAGTTAGTCTAGTTTCGTTAACAATTTAATGATTGCTGACGTGGCAGTTAACAAAAATTGGCATAATAATACATTTAGTCTTTCATATTTACATATTCATTCAATTTAGTCCTAATTAAAAAATTCAATAAATTTAGTCCTTTTTATATATTTATTCTATCAATTTAAACATATTTATTTAACCCTTTACTCCGAAATTGGCTTTCTGCTTTAACAACTTAATGTGAGCCATGCGCAGGGACACGCGCCGAAGGATGTGGGCTAGTCGGACAAGCGAAGGGAGTAAGACAGAAGGTTCATCGGACAAAACGAAGGCCAGACGTAGCAGAGACACTGTGGCATTTTCCTATGTTACCACATGGCACTTTCTTATGTTTCCATGTATATAACGACCCAGATTTTAGAATCTGAGAGTCGGGTTAACCTGAAGCGTGGGCTTCGTGGTTGGGCCTTGTTGCATTGGCCTTAAGAGCCTTTTTTGGCTTGTTTTGTGGGTTTTTTCCTGGGGTAGGAAGATTTTAGGAAGGGTATTTTAGTAAAATCATAATTGAGGATAAAGAGGGCTGGTTGCCTCTTTAATTTCTGCAGAAAAAGAATGGAGGATAATCTCACATTGTCCTCTTGTCTTTTTCGTGTATCTAAGACCCTTTTTCTCATACAAAACTTTAAGCAATGTGTGAATCTTTGGTGTTTAGTGTGCGAATCCCAAATTTGAGATTGATGGAAGGTTTCTCTACAACAAAGAATCTATTTATCAAGGTAAATATTGTTTGAAATGGTGGAAAAAAATGTTTAGAGGGGTTTGGAAGAGAAAGAACGGGAATAAATGCTTGGAGGCTTCTTCATCAGCTTTAATCCAAAGTTAGTACACTACTAACTCCTATAGTTTCTTGGAAATCATCAAGATAGACTTTGATGCATGTTATGGTGTTGTTGGTTTAGACAAGACCTTGGTTGCTCTTTAATGGTAGATTATGAAATTGACGTTATTAATGCTAAAATTTGGTAGGAATCCACTTAAACAACTACCCATAACATGTAAGAATAATGTGGGACGCAATGGTTGAGGATAAGGGGAAAATAGGGGTTTTTTGAACTCCAAAATAGAGTTTTGGGCACTAGTATCGGTACGTTCTCTTGAATGTTGATTCTTTTAGGTGTATTATAAAGGGGGTATCGGTACGGGCTAGGGGCATATCGATACCACTGTTCTATTTCCAATTTCAGTAGTGAAATAACGTATCGGTACGCCTAAGGGCGTTTTGGTACGAGTGTAGTTTTGGTACGCAAGGTATGCATACCAGTACTGGGTTTTGGTACGTGTTATGGGCGTATCGATACGGCTTTAGGCTTAAGACCATCAGACTTTGTAGCACCAGTACTAGGTTTTGGTACGTGTTATGGGCGTATCGATACGGCTTTAGGCTTAAGACCATCAAACTTTGTAGCCGAGTATCGGTACTCGATGGAGGAGTACCAGTACCCTAGGGGGTGTACCGATACCCATGTAGACGTATCGGTACGGTCTGGGCAATCTGCCCAATAAATTTAACCTTGAGTTTGGGGGTTCTATAATTCGAGGTAAAGGGCCTAATGGGTCTCTAAAGGTATAAAATGAACCGTAAAACTGAGGAACTGAGATTTAAGCCCGCATGTGACATGATCGAATAATAACTTGGTAAATAGAGTGTAAATTACTTGTGATAGTAACCCATAGAGATCCTTGGTGGGTCGAATAATGTTACGTGGTAATTATGGCCTTTGATGTGTGCTGAAGGGGCGCCTATATAGTTGGTTCGCCTTGAATAATAAGATAAACTAATGAAAGCGGCTAGTGTGCACCTTCATAACATATTAATAAATATATAAGTTTAATGGGGTGGCATAGTATTTGATAGAAACCATAAGGTGATGGTAAATATGTTAGAGCTGTGTGGGGTATGGCATTTTTGTCGATGTTGTGTGCTGCGTGGAAGTAGGGTCCTTGCTGTGTGGTGATGCTATGTTACCGATGTTATGTGATCCGGGCCTCATTCGAAGATACCCGAGGAGAGATTCCGAGTATGAGTGTATGTTCTGATGCTATGTTACCCGGCCTCACCCAGAGTGTAGATGCTCGAGGACGATTCCGAGCAAGGTGTATGTTACGATGCTATGTGACCCAGCCTCACCTAAGGTGTATGTTCCAATGCCACGTGACCCGGTCTCACCCGGGGTGTATATTCTGATGCTACGTGACCCGACCTCACTCTAAAGTTATTGTTGATGTTGTTATTGCCTAGATGATCAGTTGAGATCTCGGGCTTGGTTGGGCCTTGTATGCCATGTATGACGTTTTGCTTTGATGAGGGCATGTGTTTAGGCAACTAGTGGTAGCGCCATTGTTATCTTGCCATGATATCATATCTTGTAGCATCGTTCTTATTTATGATTTGCATGAAGCATGGTTGAGTGGTTGTGTATTCACTGAGCTTTGTTAGCTTAGCATTCAAAATCGTTGTTTCCGTTCGCAGGATAGTGGGTTTTGCCCTTTGCTTGGAAGAGCACCATCAGTGAAGGATTCCAACGTATCGCCTCTCCAGAGTACAACTAATGTTCATTGTAACTTGTATTTGTATTTCTAAAATGATAGAGTCAAATGTTTCATAATGTAATTTTAAAAGGAGCTCTATTGTATATGTTTCAAATATTATTTATACTTTATTGAACTTGAATAAATGGGTTTTGGAAATTTATTATGGATTGGGCTAAACTAGGTCAAAATGCTTTGTTTGGGTTTCAGGCTTGAGGCCCAAATGTGACATCCGGGTCGAGGGTGTTACAATGTAACACTTTTTTGCAAAAAAAAAACAACTTAAAATCAAAGGGATTTGAAACAAATTGTCTTTTTTATTTTTCACGGAAAATATAAATATTACAAATAAAATGGAGGACATGAGAACAATTTAACCTTTTTATTTAAAGTTTTTCCCCTACACCTATGGGTGAGAATTCGATCGAATTGAGCCGAGTCAAGAAATTTAAAGTTAACGAGTCTTATTTTATGACTCAAAACTTTATTTGAAATTTTTCGATCCGAGTTTATGAAATTCGAATCTATTCGAGTCGATTCAAGTTGTCGAGTTTCTATACAAATTTAATTGTAATTATTTATAATGTTATTGTACGAATTTAATTTATTTCCAACGCCTTTTTCTTCATATTTTTTCACACGTGTAAGTAAAATTTGTAATATTATTTAATAAAAGAAATATCATCTAAAATTATAAAATATATTATAATGTTATTTTAAAGAAGTAATTTTTTAAGACAAAATATTGATGAGAGTATAAAGGTGTTAACGAACTGATGAGAAGAAAGAATTTACAAAAAAAATATATAATTGGAGAATCAAATTGAATAAAACACAAAGTTAAGGGAGTAAATTACAAAAAGAATAAATTTATTGTTGAAAATATGAATTGAATTTATATAAATATTCTATAGTGGTAGTCGAGTATATGGTTCAAATTTGGTCAAAATAGATTTAAAAACGAATGGGGAATTGAAGAAATGAGGATATCATACAAAGTTGATGGACTAAATTAAAAAAATAAGAAATTTATTCAATAGGAACAGAATCTAAATATGTATTCTACATTGGTGTAGGAGCACATGCTTCAAATTTGGACGAAATGAGCCTAAAATGAAGGAGGAAGTAAAGAAATAAGAAAATCATGAACTAAATCGCAAAACAGTTAAATTTGATTTTTCATTTTTTTCGAGTTGGCAAAATCGAACTTGACTTGAACTTGAATTTTTCATAAGTTATTCGGATTGACTCGAATAACTCAAGTAACTCAACTCGAATAACTTGAAACTAAAAAATTAACTTTTACGAGTCGAGTTGAGTTTTGGTCACCCGTACTTTATTTCCTCAGGAACACACCCATCTTCTCCGTGCTTTTAGCGAGAGGGACATCGCTACAGATGGCTCATAACCCGTTTTGACCCCCAAACCCATACAAACCCGGACCCAGATCCAAACTTCAACCCTAACCCTAATCGTCACCAATCTGCTGCCGCCACCGTCTTCACTTTCTGACCACCACCTCCGGTAACCGCCACACCCAAATCAACCCTAAAATCAAATCAAATCCCTAAAACTATTAACCCATTATCCCCAAATCTAAACTACCAAACCCTAAATAAAATAAGCCCTCTGCCACTTGACCAAACAAACAACCACCCACTGCCCACACCCTAACTCGGCCATACCTTCAACCATGCCCTGAAAATCCGGCACCATCAATCCAGATCTGCATGTCAGATTAAATAAATAGGAGTGGTTATTTTATATTTTTGGTTATAAAACCAAATGGATGTAAATCGAAAGAAAGGGGGCTGATATTAAAAAAAACAGAAATAACAGAGAGAAATTTGGAGGATTTTGAGTTCAAGAAAATCCAGTTCAAAAATTGTAACCAAAATTCAGAAATAAAAAAAATTTCAGATCCAAAATCCATGTTTCTTTTATTCAAATTGAACATCAAAAAAGGGGTTCTTCAGTTTTTTTTAGTTTTTTAAATCTTTTTTTGGTTTCAAATCTCATTTCGAATCAAAAAAAGAAAGGAAAAGAGGGTCGAGAACTTCCCTTACCGGTCGTATAGCGCCGCCGTGAGGATGCATGTCCGCCGCGAGGCCGTTGGCCGGTGAACGGTGCACCTTGGTGGTGAGCCGTCGCTGCTCTGACTGGGAGAAGATAAGAGGGTTGAGAGAGAGAGGTTAAGTGTTTTAAATCTAGGGTTTATTTGTTTTTTTATTTTAATTTTAAAACCGTTTTAAACAACAAAAAAAACCTATAATCAGTTTTAAACCAAAACACATGAAACGGTGCCGTTTTGGCACAACCCGACCCGCGCGGTGACCCAAATTCGGGGAGGATCCGCGTTTTTTGGTTAAAGGGAAAATTACGCGCGTAGTCCTTCCCTTCTTTCCCACATGCGTTTCTGTCAGGGGATAATTACGTATTTAGTCCTTATATTTTGATGAGCATTTAATATCACCCTTTTATGTTTTTCTACAGCTTTAAATTTTTATTATATTGCAATTTAGCCACACGTTTTATATTTATTTTCAGCACCTTCATTTGATGTCATTTAATTTATGCTCATATGTGTTGTATTGGTTTCATTTCAGTCCTTGTTGTTTTTGTTTATGCCATGTAAATTATTAATCCATGCATTTTAGTCATCTTTATGTTATTACCATGCAGTTAAATACTAGTGCATTTTAATTCTTAGCATTTATTTACATTATGCTTTGTATATATCTTAATTCATGCACTATTATTATTATTATTATTATTATTATTATTATTATTATTATTATCATTATTATTGTTATTATTATTATATTTATGTGTTAGATTAATACTTATGTATGTATGTTAGATTAGTTTTTTAATTTTGTTAGTATTTATTTATTTTATCACCTTGTATTTATTTATGTTTGCCTTTTTTTGCATAACAGATATATAATTGTCAATGCGGTGCCCTTTTATCCGAGCGTAAACGGGGCCAGTATCAGGCGTAGTGATAGTGGTTGGGCGTTTACTCTCGGATAACGGGGCTTTTAAAATTTACTCGCACTTATGACCAAATTTTAATTTAATCGTCACTTTAATCCGGAAAGTTTAATATTAATAAAGCGGTAATTATTAAAGTACCAATTTTGGGCTGTGTGGGGTGCTAATCATTCCCCATCCGTAATCGACTCCCGAACCCGACATTTTGAAATCTCTGATTTTTACGGTGTCCGGTCCACCTTGAGTGGCCGGTGGCGACTCCATTTTTAAATAAAATACGAATTTTGCAAAACTCCCACGAAAAATACTATTTTTAAAATAAAAACCACATTTTTTAGATCGCTACAGCGCTCTCATCATTGATATCAATTCCTCCTACCATTCTCTATTGTTCAATCACCACCAAACCTTATCGGAGGAAGGTTGAGCGTGGGTTTTGAGACGGCAGTGCTGAGTAGTAAGGGTATGGCAGTGTGGGTTTAGGTTTACGCAAGCGTAGACATAATTGGTGCCGATTTGTGGAGGAGCACAACCAATTAAGTTTCGAACCGGGATACATATTTGCTTTAGGGACATATAAATGTGTCATTTCTGCTGCAATTCTAATTTTATTTGTTCTTTTTGTCTTAGATTTCTATATTTTGTAAATTAGTGGTCAAAACTTTTGAATCAATGAGGAACAAAATGAATTTTCATGGTATTTAGTGTATATTTTGAGCATCTATAACCAGTACTCGCACTCAAATTTAAATAATATAAGATAGAATACAAGTATTTCTTAAAACTTTGTAACCTCTTCTCCATTGTCCATTTTCAAGTTCTCAGACTCCAAAAAGTTCAGTTTTACCACCCAAATGTGGTGATTTTTACCAACAAAAACAAAGGTGGAAAAAAAACTATTCAAAGTTTGATTTCAGAATTACAAAGAAAAAGAAAAAAAAGCTCTCAATACCAGTTGTTTAATTTTCTTTCAATCATAAAATAGGTAAGTGAAATAATGAAGAGAAAAGAGAACTGAAAGAAAAAGAAGTCACTTAGTTGCTGAAATTTGTTCACTTGATTTCAGTAATAAGTTTTATATTTTAACAAAAAGATTTTCACCAAACACAACTACAAGTACTTTTTTCCTCAATTTGCTGCATGAGTGGTGTCAGTGTACAAAAAAGACAAGATTAACTTCGATAAAATAAGCTAGTAGCCACATAATTCAACAGTCCTACTTTTTATTCAAATAAAAAAAAAGCATATATTTAACCAAATCAAATGGCACCGAAATGGATCCTACTTACCCGAAGATGAGCCTGGAGGCTGGAGCCCTGGATTTGCATCTTCTACAGCCTACTTCTTATAAATGGTTACGTTCATTGAGGACCCAGCACCCTCAGTCAGTTCAATGACACAAGCATCACCAACTTCTAAATTATTATCCACAACAAATTTACGCCAACCATCACCGAATTTTACATTTGGCTTTGCTCCTTCAATACTATGCTGATAATATATTACTGGCCATGATTTTCCATTTGAAAGGAGAAGTATGACTTCTTTGACCATCTTTGTCAGATATTTCCTAGGTATACTCTGTTCATGCAAACCAAAACATGTCAATTCAGTTATTTATTCAAATAAGTGAAAGCAAAAAACGATGTCATGTGCCTGGTGGAGTTGTAAGAACTTGGAAATGGGTAGCAGGTTTCAACTGATAAACTCACCAATCTACATGAATTAACATATGATGGCTGTAATACAATAACAAAGGATGGGTATTCAGTTTTCAAGGCACTAGCTCTTTGAAGAGCATTAGCTTTCTCCATGACAGTCAGTGGTTGAGTTGATCGAGGCTTCCGTTTCACCAGACGAGGCATATCGGTTGAAGTTAATTGCTGGGGACAATTTGCATGCTGACCTTTGTGGATGAGCACTTTGAAGGATATTTTGATGCTATTTATTAGCTCGAAGGCGCAAACATCACCGACTTGGATATTGTTATCTCGTACAAAAGTACGCCAACCAGTTTCTAGATATGAATATAACTTTTTCCCCAAGTGTCTTTGCTTGAAGGAGACAGTCCAAGTTTTCCCACTTGAGCTGCAAAGGATTACAGAGCAATGCTCTTCCATCAAATGTTTCTCGACAAAGTTGCGCGGAATGGACTGCTCAAAAGAAAATTGAAAACAGAATTCAACTTTCAAGCAATAGAAATGAAAATACTCATTAAAATTTGTTCATTGCTAGCAGATTCATACACGTTGTTAGTGAAGTAATGGATTGCTTAACAGTCTATATATTTTACGGCTGAGACCAACATAATCTGGTTGCACCACAACCAGGAAAAATGGGTTCTCAAATTTGAAAGTACTACGAGCACTCTCAAGAGCCTTAACCTTTTCTTGAGACTTCAAACTGTAAACCCTGTTATGGCTCGTGCTTTTATCACTATTTGTAGGTGGACATCCATTGAACCCAATTTTTTGAGCTAGAGATCCAGACTTCCAAATGCACTCGGTTTCGGTTTTGCTAGCTGACTTAATACTTCTCATCATCTTTCCCTGCCTAGGACATGACAATTGCGATTTTTGGATCTGTATAGATTCATCATCTTCGGATTCATCGATGTTCTGCTGTGGAATTTCATAGGATCGCCTGTGATTATTGCTGATGCATGGATATTGTATCTCAGAAGCACTCCTGTTGAAGATGACTGCGTGGAAATTGCTATTCCCGTCATATCTAAAAACCAAAAGATTCCGAACTCAAGAGAGTAATGGTTTGAAAACTCTAGCCAGCCATTTTCTAGCCATATTTTGCCATCACATTTAGTCAGTTCTACTTTCCATGCTTCACCAGATGGGATCCTGAGCATTGCTGGACTCGACATGTCATTTCCATGATTTTCCACAAACTTTCTGGGAATTCCCTGTTAAAAACGAAAAAATATTGTAAATACAATTTCCTAGATGCTAGAATTAACTGTTTTTTTTTTTTTTTGCTATGGACTAATTGGCTAAGAGATGATCAGTATATCATAAAAAAAAGAGATGTGTCGAGACTCAGGAGAATTCTTACAAGTTTTCCTTTCTGGATATTGTCTTGGAGAATTATCTTGAAGAAATAAGGTGGGTTGTTTTTAAACATTAAATGGTCGTTGCCTTGCTGGAAAGAAGAGGAATCCATGCTTGAACGGCTATGGTGAAAGAGTTTCTGAATATTTCTGCAAATAATGTTTAACATAAAGATATTCTGGAGGACATAGCTGAGTGGTTTGCTTGCCATTATTTCTCATATCTACCTACAGTAGGATATGCTCGTAAATCCATATTTTCAAAGAGTGATTAATACAATTTTAATGATTATTAGCTATTGAATTGGCTGTTAAATTAATAGTTCTTGGCTAGGGAAACTGAAGGGCAGACTCATTTAATGACCAAAGTTTGTGTTTTCCTTTCGAGCTTCTGTTTTCTTTAGTCGTAAAGAAATCACATTGAAAGAATACAGACTAGAGTATACAAAGAATTGTAAACTGGAATTCATCTCAATGAAAGAAGTTACTCTATCCATGTTGATCTTCTCATTGTATATAGAGAAGATAAAGAGGGGATAACCATCTAACTGTTTTACACAGCTGTACAACAATTCTTAACAGTATAAACTGATTTTAACTGAGCCATAAGCCCATAAGCCTTGACTAACTGACCACACACTTGATTACGGTTTATGCTAACACATTTTGACAAGTATCGTGAACTGTCAAATAAATATTTATTAATCTCAAATAAAATAAATAAATAACGTAGAAATAGAGAAGAAGGGCCGATCCGCAAGGATTAAAGAGCTTCTGATATCTAGAGGTTTTGATTCTGACTGTTACAAGAAAATAAAGTAAATGTGGGGGTTTGTAGTAAGAGTTTAATTTAAATAAAACTAAGAAATAAAAATTTAAATCTGAGAATAAAAGTAATTTTAAGAAAATATTCAGTTTAAGTAACAGCCTCAAGCTTTGATTTGACTCATTTCCAACCGATCATCGAATAAGATTTTTTTACTTCAGATAATTGCCGGTTACAGTCTACAAGGCCTAACCCTTGTAACTTGTTTTTCTCTTCGGTAAATCGATAATCCAAAATCAATTTTTGAATTTTAATTTTCTGGCTAGACTAACTACGACTATCGCCGTTAGAATAAAACAGTTTTTAAATCTGGAAAAACCCGACTCGGACTATGTTGTCTCAATGAGAATCGAATCCGATCTCAATTTCCCTTAGCGAATCCGTCGCTAAGCGTGTTCATAGGAAGTCGAATATGCTACAAGCTGATCCTTCCTCCCAACTATAAATCGAAACAACATTCAAACCAACGAGCTTTTTTTTAAATGAATGTGTTAAGATTTTTAAAGGAAAAGCCGATTGCAAATCCAAGTTTGCAGAAATTTGAGAAATATATTCGAAGTTATAGAGTGTTTTTCGATTCTCAAGATCGGAATTGAGTTGTTGCTAAGCCCTCGGCTTGCTGGAAAATTAGCCGAGCATGATTATGGTAAAAATCATGCTCGACATATTAAAAGGAAATAAATAAAAAACTTGAAAATAAAAACTTAAAGAAAAAGAGAATTTTATAAAATATAGAAAGCTAGAACAAACTAAGAATGGAAGATGAGAGATGATTCTCTAGCTTACCCCAAAGGGTATTTATAGTATCTTAAAACCCTAAGATAACCCTAAAATGATAAAAGATAAATCTTAAAAATATTTAAATTAAATACAAAGGATAATCCAAAGTTTAAATTTTAAATGCGGCTGATAAGCTATCAAAATGCGGCTGATAAGCTATCACTACTGCTCACGTCATCTTTTAGAATTGCTGACGTGGCGTCCAGTCAGTCTTTCATGCCCACAAGCCCAATCTTGACTCCATATAAAATTTGCAGAATTTTGCCTCTTTTCAGTGTATTTTCCAGAATTAAAAACATGCACGAAAAACACATTATAAAGTCCAAATCAGCATCATATTATAACCATTAGAAGCATAATTAAAGATGAGATAGTGACCATTTTAGCTACTTATCACACTTCATGCTTTTTTCTATTTAAGAATGTTCGACTTCAATACACTTCTTATCCTTCCAAAAAAAACCCTTCTAAATTCTGTATTTCAGTCGCAATAGCTTCAGCACCGTTATTCAATTCTTCAGTATAATATACTTTTAGTCTCTCTCGAAGTCTATTGAAGAAGGTTGCAGACAAAGGTTTTGTTAACAAATTTGCTACTTGATCTATAGTCGGAACATAGTTCATTTTTTATCGATCTATCCATTACCTTTTCCCTTACAAAACACAAATATGATATTATCACACCAACACCATATGATAGGAGATTAAGGTAGTTTTATACCAAGCTCATTGAGAAGGGATCTAATCCACATTGATTCACCTATAGATTTTGCCAAAACTTCTAAATTCAGTCTCAGCTCACAACACTCTGTTTTTCGAGCTTCAAGCCACTGGATTTTCACCAAAAAACAATCAATGTCCAGATGTTGAGCTTCTATCATCTTTATCTGTCCCCAGTCAGAATCAGACTACTCTACTAACATTGTCCATACTAAGTAAGAAGTTGAGCTTGCCCAAATCTTTTGGAGAAAAAAATGAATTAATCTCTTTGATGAGTGTTTTATTTTATTATTATTTTATTATTAATTACTCCTTGTTGATTCTTTGATATTGCTGATTTGGGTTGTTTTTATTCATTTTTGTGCAGGATTTCAATTTCCAGAAAACAGCATCAAAAGAGCATGTTCTGCAGTTTTTATTTTTCGGAATAAAGGCTGGACACATAGACATGACTTGGGGCATGACGATGTCCGACGTGGCAGATTCTAACAGTCTAGTCAGCAACAGCTTCTAGAAGGCGATCCAGTCAGCATCATCTAGAATGACGGACGGACGGGATTCACTTAGGATTTTAAGATTAAGTTTGAATTTAAATATTTGGGAATTATCACTTTATTATTTAGGATTTAATCTTTCTATCATTTAGGATTTTATTTGAATGTTTTTAGGATTATCTTTAGGTATTTTATTTTAAATACTCTCTTTATCTTTAGGTTATCTCAAGCTATAAATACCCAATTAGGCTGAAGCTTGAAACACATCTTGTACTTAGCTTTCATTTGTTCTTGGGGTTTTCATTTTTATAAAAGTTTCTTTTTCTACTTTGTTTTTATTTAAGTTCTTATTTATTTTCTTAAAAATATGCTAAGTATGATTTCTATTATGTTTGGCTAATTTTCCAATTAGCCGAAGGCTTAAAGCGATGTCTCAATTCCGATTGTGAGAATTGAAAAGCACCTAATTTCTTCAGATATTTTCTCAATTTTCTGCAAACTTGGATTGGCAATCGGCCTTTCCTTTAAAAATCTTTATTCATTTCAAAAAGTGCACGTTGACTCGAATGTTGTTTTGATTTACTGTTGGAAGGAAGGATCGACTTATAGCATATTCGACTTCCTATGAACACACTTAGCGACGGATTCGCTAAGGGAAATTGAGATCGGGTTCAATTCTCATTGAGACAACATAACCCGAGTCGAGCTTTTCTAAAACTTAAACTGTATTGGTGCTAGCGACGATAGTCGTGGTTAGTCCAAATAAGGACTGAATATCAAAGATTGGCTTTGATTTTTTGGTTTACCGAAGAGAAAAGTAAGTTACAAGGGTTGGGCCTTGTAGACTGTAACCGGCATATCTCCGGAGTAAAATCTTCTTCAATGATCAAATGGAATTAAGGCAAAGCGAAGCCTGAGGCTATTCTATTTAATTGATTTTCATTTCAAAATTTACTTTTGCTATTTTCTCTTAATTTATTCGCTTTTTTCACTTTACATTTATTTTCTACTTTACTATCTTGATCAAAACCCCCCATTTTCTTTATTTTCTCGCTAAAGTCAGAATCAAAACCTCTCAACATCCGAAGCTCCTTAGTCCCTATGGATCGACCCTTCTTCTCTATTACTACATTATTTATCTATTTTATCTGAGATTAAGGATAATTTATTTGACAATTACGACGCTTGTCAAATTGGCACCGTTGCCGGGGACTTCGGCAAAGTTACTGACTAAAGTTTGTTTTGATTTATGACCAAGAAGAACTCGAGAAAACTATCAATTTTGAATCGGAGATCGAAGCATTAATTCGAAGACTACACGTGCAAACGCTTCGAGAAAGAAGACAACAACAACAAGAACAACGACAACGACAATCCAAACCAGATCTAGAAACACCCTCTGACGCTGAAACACACTTTGAATATGACAACGTAGAGCAGATTCCATGGCAGACGAAGACCAAATTATTCGAGAACTTGCCGCGGCACCTCAGGACCAACAATCGTTGTGCATCGCATTCCCGAATAGAGAAACGACATTCGCACTTAAGACGAGTCTGATCCATCTTTTGCCGACCTTCCATGGTCTGCCCAGTGAAAACCGCACAAACATCTCAAGGAATTTCATATGGCTTGTTTAAGCACGAAACCACAAGGAGTATCCGAAGACCAAATTAAACTCTGCGCTTTCCTTTTTTCCTTAGCCAATTTGGCTAAGGATTGGTTATTTGATTTACCATCTAATTTGGTTAATACATGGACTGATATGACTCGACTTTTTCTTGACATGTTTTTCCCTGCAGCCAAGGCGAGTGAACTAAGGCGAAGCATCTTAGAAATCTAACAAAACGAAGCTGAATCATTATATGACTATTGGAAGAGATTCAAGAAATTATGCGCAAATTGTCCACAACACGGACTGTCAGAACAAACACTTCTCCAATACTTCTATAAAGGCTTACTACCTATAGAGATGAAGATGGTCGACGCAGCAAGTGGAGGGGCACTAGTAAACATAACTCCTACTGTGGCTAGAAATTTAACTTCTACTATGGCCGCTAACTCTCAACAGTTTCGCCCTTCTAGTGAACCCTCTCGACGAGTTCACGAGGTAAGTACAGTTTCTTTATAAAGTAAAATTGATAAGTTGGTTGATATAGTTCAATCTCTTGTTACAGGCAAAATTGGTACAACTAGACTATGTCAGATATGCACAATGTTGGACCACCCTACGGATTGCTGTCCAATGTTACAACAAAATGCTGCCGCACAAGAAATGCAGTGGGAAATTTTCCGGGACATCCCCAGAGACCTTACAATCCTAACACCAACTCCTATAATCCGGGGTGGAGGGACCATCCAAACTTCCACTATGGACTAAATCCCAGACCGAATCAAGCTTATCAACCACCTGCACCACAACAATATCAACCGCAAAAACTGTCGTTGGAGTCAATTGCCGAGCATTTGGCTTTATCCCAAGAAAAGTTTCAACTAAAGACCGAAGCACACTTTCAAGAGATTGGCAAACAGATGAGTCAACTGACGTTAGCAGTGAGTCGTTTGGAATCCAAAGAAAAGCTGTCATCGCAAACTGAGGCAAACCCACGAGTAAGCGTTAGTCCAATCACCCTTCGGAGTGGCACTGTTGTCGCACCACCAGTCCCAGAGGATGTTGCCGCAGAATCCCAGAAAAAAGATGAATCAAAATCCCAGAGGGAGAAAGAAGAAGCTGACACAAAATCTCAGAGAAAAAAAGGATGAATCACAAACTCCTCCCACACTATCCTTCTATGCCGTCTCACCTCTCTTTTCTTCGAGGTTGGTTAAAAGCGAGAAATGAGCCGAGGAAAATGAGATACTTGACATTTTTCAGATGGTGCTGATAAACATACCTCTTCTTGAGGTAATTCGAAAAGTACCAAGATACGCCAGATTTTTGAAAAACCTTTGCACAACCAAAAGGAGACTTACCGGTAATAAAAAGGTAAATTTGGGTGAAAACGTATCAACTGTTTTTTAGCGTAGGCTTCCACCTAAACTAAAGGACCAAGGTATGTTTGCTATTCCTTGTAAAATTGGTAAGGTAGGAATTAAACATGCTATGTGTGATTTGGGTGCTTTCATAAATGTTATGCCACTTTTCATTTACAATTCACTTAGTGCAGAACATTTAAAGGAAACAAGAGTGACAATCCAGCTCACTGATAGATCTGTTATTTGTCCCAAATGACTCCTAGAGAATGTGTTGGTTAAGGTAAATGATTTAATATTTCTGGCAGATTTTTATGTGATCGACATGGAAAATGACCGAACCAATACCTCCTCCAAAATCTTTCTTGGTCACCCCTTCCTAAGCACGACACATGATAAAATTGACGTTAGGAGTGGAATTCTTACCATGAAATTCGACGGTGAGGTTATTAAATTTGACATTTACAAGGCGATGAAATATCCAGATTCTATGGCGAACATTAGCATCATTGATATTTACGAGCCTTTAGTTGATGAATTTGTGGAAACTAACTTATCTGATGATTTGTCTCAGAACCTATAATTTGAACCAGGGCGTCGAGCTAAACGGCGTTAAAAAAACGCTTTAATGGGAGACAACCAATTTTTATTTTTGTTCTCTTAATTTCCTCATTTTTATTTCATATTTATGACGTTTTTATTTTTCTTGTAAATTTTAGGTACCCATGTATTTTTTGTTCGAAGCTAATCGGCCTCGGATACAGCGTTCTTGATCGAATATGGTGAAAATTTGGCCTTTGAGAAAGCAGTGGAATCGTGACCAGCATCAGATAAATGGTCTTAATTCCCGTGCGCACCGTTTAACTAAATGACGCACGATAGCAAAGCCCCCTTCCATGCGGCTAAGGGTGTTCATGGTAGGTTAACCGTACCATTTAGCCTAAACGGTCGGTTAACCGTTATAGAGGTTATTGAATTTTGTTAACCATAACCTAACCATTAAGAAACGGTTAACCGACAACGGTTAACCGTTAAGATGCGGTTAACCGACGGTTCGGTTATAGGTTAACCTATAACCTATTATAATTTTTCCACATGTTCACTATTTTTTAGAGAATAATATAATGATATTTTCTATAAATATTATATTAAAATATTCATAAAAATACTTAAATAAAGATATTCTAATCACTTACGCCATAATTAAAAAAATACTTACATACTATAAAGTTTCAACATAAGACAAAACACACAAGATTCATAATATTTTAAAGTTTAAAGTTTAAAAAGTTTGCAGCACAGAACAATAACATTGTAGCAATACACCATCAAAGTTCAAGACATAAAAACCATCATCAAAGTTTTAAAGACAAATATTTGACTAACATATAATAATCATAAGGTAAATGAAACCTTCACTTTAGAAATAGGGTTTAGAATTAAAAAGAATGGGGGTGTATATTTGTATCTGTGAGTTAAATTTTTTAATAATTATTTTATATTTTAAATATATATATATATAAATAATTTAATAACGGTTAACCTATAGGTTAACCATTAGTTAAAATTCGTAACCGTAACCATTAACCATCATTTTTAACGGTTCAGTTAACCGAAACCGTTTAACTTTAACGGTTCGATTAATTAACCTGTAAAATGTAACGATTATACCGATTAACGGTTACGGTTAACGGTTACGGTTAATTATGCACACCCCTACATGCGGCACATGTTAGCACACCTTAGAACTATTTCCCGCCCACTCTCCCTCTCTTTCCTCTTTATGGGCCCCATACCTATTTGACCGGATGTTCCCTTGTCCCAAACAAATTTTTTTTCCTTTTCTCTATACTTTCACGTGACTAGTTAACTTAGAACCCCTTTCCTTGTTTCTTTTCTCAAGCCGCATACCCATATCCAACCTTAATCCCCCATTACCAGCTTTTCCATGATGGTAAGAACAAGGAACCAAGAAAATCAGAGTTCTCTACTGCTGGTCGTTCTCGGGGGTCGTTGCCGGTTTGCCGCTCCGACATTCGTCCAAATACTAAGCGATTTCGACTCCGTACCCCCTCCACCTCCTCCGCGTCGCGGTGGACGACATCAGCAAGCATCCCCGCCTCCTCAAGTCGAGCCTGAGCCATCGTCCGTCCTTTTCGCTGCACCATCGAGGATGATACCATCCCTGTCTGTCGGCCGTTCCCTTCGCGCATCACAACACCGTGGCATCACAAACACCTCTCGTCGCGGCCGTGGTCGTGTCCATCATTAGACACGGGGAGTACCTATATTCCTTCTTTTATGCTTCAATTTTTCATATTGGGATAATATGTTTTAAGTGAGGGGTAGAGAACTAAATCGAATTTTCCCTTGTATATTCATATGCTTGGAACTTAGTATGCTTTGGTTGGATATGTTGAATCTTCTGTTGAACATCCTTCGTCTTGCTGAATATTTTGGAATGCCATGCTTGTTGGAATACACTTTTGTTTGAATTAGGACACATGATAGCGGATGGCATGATTAGTGATTTTTCTTGAATTTTTTTATCATATCCAATGAGTTTATTAGTTGAAATGCACTTGACTCAATGCAGGTTACACATTTCGGTAAGATTTAAGCCTAAAAGAGCAATTTATCACATTCTTGCTCATATTATTGTTTGATTGAGTGTGTCGAACTTGGCATTGATATTCTAGAACTTGCGAGTAAATGCATATCGAGACTACATGTTTTGAACTTGATGCTTTAATATGATAGGGACACTTAGGATTAACCCACTTCTCTACCCAAAATTGCCTACCCGTTTATATTCATTAGTGAACCATTTTTGTGCCTTTACCTTTTTCTTTGTTTTACCACATTGTAAAACCTTAAACCTTTTATTTTTACCCTCTTTTGTTATCCTTGTCAAGACAAAGATTGTTTTGTTCCACGAACAAAAAAATAGCAAAGAAGAAATGTTCCAAAAAAAGAGAAAAAATCCAGTTCGAACAATATTCGAACAGTAAAAAAGTAGAAAAAGAAGAAGAAGAAAACAGAAAAAAAAAATGTCAAAAAAGAAATAAAGAAAAGGAAAGCAAAACCATTTTGGTTGTTAGATTTTTGTTTCACTTCTTTGCATTTGTTTACTTTCTTTATTTCGTGGCTTGAACTTATTGTGCATCTCTTGTCTTGATGATTAACCCATATTTTTGGCTTTTTTCTTTACCTTAACCTAAGCCCCATTACAACATTTTTAAAGACCTCTTGATTAATGCATCTTGTTCATTTTAGTGGTGGAGACTTGATTTTCTTACAAGCCTGTGGTAATATCATGTTTAGTTCTGACTTTGAGCGTTTTTACACCCAAAGAGAATCCTTGTGAGGGTGGTAAGTTTGGTTGCATTGAGATTGATAGATAAATGGGATGTCATGGTTTTGTTTAACTTTATCCTACTTGTGTTTTCCTCTTGAATGATGTTTTTATTTGGATAATTGTTGTGAGCTTGACTTGGATGAATTTCTGGGATACAAGGCGAGACGTAAGAAGGAAAATAGAGTTTTTAACATGTTTGATTAAGGCTTGCTTGAGGACAAGCATTGAATAAGTGATGGGGAATGTGATGAGTGTTTTATTTTGTTATTATTTTATCATTAATTACTCCTTGTTGATTCTTTGATATTGCTGATTTAGGTTGTTTTTATTCGTTTTTGTGCAGGACTTCAATTTCCAGAAAATAGCATTAAAAGAGCATGTTCTGCAGTTTTTATTTTCTAGAATAAAGGCTGGACACATGGGCATGACTTGGGGCATGACGATGTCCGACGTGGCAGATTCTAACAGTCTAGTCAGCAACAGCTTCCAGAAGGCGATCCAGTCAGCATCATCTAGAAGGACGGACGGACGGGATTCACTTAGGATTTTAAGATTAAGTTTGAATTTAAATATTTGGAAATTATCACTTTATTATTTAGGATTTAATATTTCTATCTTTTAGGATTTTATTTGAATGTTTTTAGGATTATCTTTAGGTATTTTATTTTAAATACTCTCTTTATATTTAGGTTATCTCAAGCTATAAATACTCCATTAGGGTGAAGCTTGAAACACATCTTGTACTTAGCTTTCATTTGTTCTTGAGGTTTTTATTTTTATAAAAGTTTCTTTTTCTACTTTGTTTTTATTTATGTTTTTATTTATTTTCTTAAAAATATGCTAAGTATGATTTCTATCATGCTTGGCTAATTTTCTAATTACCCGAAGACTTAAAGCGATATCTCAATTCCGGTTGTGAGAATTGAAAAGCATCTAATTTCTTCAGATATTTTTCTCAAATTTCTGCAAACTTAGATTGACAATCGGCCTTTCCTTTAAAAATCTTTACACTTTCATTTCAAAAAGTGCACGTTGACTCGAATGTTGTTTTGATTTACTGTTGGGAAGAAGGATCGGCTTGCAGCATATTCGACTTCCTATGAACACATTTAGCGACGGATTCGTTAAGGGAAATTGAGATCGGGTTCAATTCTCCTTGAGACAACATAACCCTAGTCGGGCTTTTTTAAAACTTAAATTGTATTGGTGCTAGCGAAAATAGTCGTGGTTAGTCCAAATAAGGACTGAATATCAAATATTGGCTTTGATTTGTTGGTTTACCGAAAAGAAAAGTAAGTTACAAGGGTTGAGCCTTGTAGACTGTAACTGACATATATTCGGAGTAAAATATTCTTCGATGATCAGTTGGAATTAAGGCAAAGCGAAGCATTAGGCTATTCTATTTAATTGATTTTTATTTTAAAATTTACTTTCGTTATTTTCTCTTAATTTATTCGCTTTATTCACTTCACATTTATTTTCTACTCTACTCTCTTGATCAAAACCCCCCATTTTCTTTATTTTCTCGCTAAAGTCAGAATCAAAACCTCTCAACATCAGAAGCTCATTAATCTCTGTGGATCGACTCTTCTTCTCTATTACTATATTATTTATCTATTTTATCTGAAATTAAGGATAATTTATTTGATAATTACGACACTTGTTACTCTTTAATCACAGTATTAACCTCTTTTGCATCTGATCCTATTACCACAACATAAACCATTATGTAGACTTTGTTTCCATCGAGCTCACGAAAATACAAAGAGGCATCTGCCGCTGATGCTGTGAACCTCAGATCCTCTACAAGACATGTAATGAACTTGCTGAACCACGCTCTGAGTGCTTGTTTAAGTTTGTACAACGGTTTTTTTAATCGACAAACTAGTTGCTTTCTACTCGAATATACTTGTTCGAATCCAAGTGGCTGTTGCATGTATACTTCTTCGGTCAAATCTTCATTCAAAAAGACATTACAACATCAAATTGTCTTAATTTTTCTTAACTTGGTACCAAAAGTTTTTTTGTGTCCCCTAAAATTTGAAATGTTACCTAAATTGCCTCCATCCACTAAAAAACTATTGGACGAATAAAAAATTCACATGTCGCACTTCAACCAACTCAATATGTACATGACTTCAATGAAAAATGATAGATGATATATTAAGTCTTTCGTATTTTTTTGTTCAGTTTAATTCCTAAAATTTTTATTTAATTATAAATTAATCCTATTTATTTCTAAATTTTATAATCTAGTTCAATAATATGTATTAGTGATAATATTATTTATTAAATTTAATATGAAATATAAAATGAAATATTATATTATATTATAATCAATAAATCTTCTACTTCTCCATGTTAAAAACTGCAGCAGAAATATGACATGTGATATTTTATTAAATAAAAAATAATATGAAATAAAATAAAAAATAAAAAAACCATGCGGGATTTATCATGGTTGTTCTACAAGTACTAAAAACATGGCCATACTAACATCAAGGGTTCACAAGCCTCTAAAATCCGAGACTAATTATAGAGGCGACCATTTGAACTCCATAAGATTCACCTCCGACTAACATAAGTTTCTGTTAATTAACATATAACCACATCACGCACCAATACTCTATTGTATTTTTTTATTTCAACGGCGAACATGTGAAAAGAGAAGCAATGAAGAAATTTAATCACAGTAGAAGAGCAAGTAATCCGGCATGAAGATTGGGAAGAACCGAAAGTGTGGTACGGTACGGAGCAGGAATCTGAATACGGACATGACGTGTCGGAAAAATCAGAGAGGAGGCCCAATAATTGAACCCCACGCGGCCTGGTACTATGATTCTGTCCAACCCTCCAACAATCTCTCTATCCTCTTACGCCTTTGACCATGACTTCAGTTCTTTGTTTCCAAGTCTTTTGACTCCCGATGTTTAGCCAGAAACTGTCGTGTATTTGGCATTATTAGCTGAACCCTTCGGCATGCTTGTCTATACTACTTTTGGTTCAGTCTATTCATTGTTAGGACAATGGGAATAGCACATTTTTCACTCAAAAGCATTGGAGTCTTGAGAGTTGAACTGAAAAAGACTGTTGATGAAGTTCTGACATAGTTTTCTTCATAGGGGAGAAGATTGTTGTTAACAAGAAATAGCATGGACAATCTTAATATTTGCTTCGAATGTTACACGTATGTCCAAAAATAAACTTTGAAAATTGCTTACAATCTTAATAACTACTACATTATGAATTTAGTTGTGCCATGATCAGAATTAGAAGAAGTATATTCTTTGAACTTTGTTGTCGTCTTTCATGCTTGTTTACATGCATCCGAATTGGAAGATCATCCATATCTGAGGATTAACTTTTTCTTTTATTGGACACAAACCATTAAAGGCCAAAGCTAGAAAAATCCAAAAAGAACCCACATAAACAGCTAACAACAGTACAACACCATGCTGATGGAGCCGACCCTCAACAGAGAGCGTCAGAGCTCATTCTGATCACATTCTCGTGCCTAACAAAACAACGTAAAAGCCTGCTTTCTTAACTCTTCTCTCGTTTAACCTTCACGGCATGTTTCACTGTCCCAACAGATTCTCTTCTTCTCCTCTCTCTCTCTCCCCATAAAATCCCCTCTTCACTCTCTCCTTAACATCCATAAGCATACACTTGAAGAAGATACTCTAACTTAAGCTACTTTTGTTTTGTCTCAAAATGCCGTCAAGTTCCGGGGATCAAAACAGGCGTTTAACCAAGGCCCATGGAGCCCCACCACCGGAACAAGAGCAACTGCTTTGTCCACGCTGTGACTCCACCAACACTAAGTTTTGCTACTACAACAACTATAACTTTTCTCAGCCTCGCTATTTCTGTAAGTCATGTCGCCGTTACTGGACACATGGTGGCACCCTTAGGGACATCCCTGTTGGCGGTGGTACCAGGAAAAATGCTAAGCGTTCACGCAGCTGCACTGCCACAACCACCCACGACACAGCTTTTTCCACAACCAATGCTGCCACCACCACCGCCGCAAGTCATCATAACTTCCCATTACCTGCCACCCCGATTTTGTTGCCAATCTCAGCCAATCAGGGAAGTTTTGGTATCGATGGAGAGTCCAAGGGCAATATTTGTGGAAGTTTTACTTCATTGTTGAATACTCAGGGGCCTGGTTTTCTAGCTCTCGGTGGGTTTGGGTTTGGTATGGCTCCAACGCTCGAGGATGTTGGATTTGGGCTTGGAAGAGGAATGTTGCCTTTTCCAGGCGTAGGAGATAGAGCTGCTTCTGCTGTTGGTGGGCGTGGCAATGTTGGTGCTGCCACGGGAATGGGGAATACATGGCCGTTTGAAGGTGGAGAGCCAGGTTTTGTTGGCGGGGATTGCTTTTCTTGGCCTGATCTTGCCATTTCGACCCCTGGAAATGGGGTCAAGTGAATCTTTGTGTTCTTATTTTCTTAATGTTTCTAGTACAAGGTGAATTTAGTGAGTGTTGAGAGTAAACTATTAGCTACATGAAAGTACAAATAGGACTATGAGTTTATAATTTTTCTTTATTGTTAGTTGGAGACTTAATGTCATGAGATTTGGTTTGTTTTGTCTGCATCTTTTATGTAAGGACATGGCTTAAATCAAAATCATGAGTATGTGTGTAGTTTTTGATGTTGATATGCTAAACCTTTACTGCTCTAATTTCAAACCACCAGCATTGTTCTCAAAATTTTTCAACAGAGCTAGCCAAATAAACTTTCAGCTAACGTTCTTGTTTCAGGATTATGTGATGGCTAAATGGTTTTTTATTATAGTATCCTTGATTATTTTGTTTAACCAAATGGAACGTCATTAAAGATATTAGTATCAGTAACAGTGTCTCGTGAAAGTTAAAAAACTAACAATTATCTTTTCTTCCTTGATGATTTTTCTCTTAATTTACATGCAAATGTTTATATGTTCTAAGCTTACCATTCCCTTAATTATATATATAGCTCATTACTTGTCAACAATGTTTAAGCCTTTTTTCTCTTCGTAATGGTATATGTTTTTTCAATCATATATATTGGGGGTGGGGGTAGCTTTTCCAAGCCTCAACAGCTGTACTCCTGCCTTGCAGAGTAATATATACATATACAAAATATAATGTTTTTGATTAAATCTACAAAATATAATTCAAATGTGCTATTTTGGGCTAGTGGAATGACTTGGTGTCCAAGTATTAATTGGTGTTCTGTTACTGATGAAACAGTTGAAATAAAAAAGGGAAATCATCATTTCAAGGTCATTAATGGATTTGGAACTTTAATCTGCAGGGACAAATAACAAGATTATTGTTGGCTAGCTCTATGAATAATATGATCAAGAGATGGATACTATTGGTATTGGATGTACAATAATGGAAACGAAATAAAATCAACCAAAAAGGGAAACGCGAAGGTTTACCCCATTAATAACGAGCTAAGTGAGTATCCAAGTGGATGGATTATAGGGGCTGAATAAGAGAAGATCGCGGACCCTCTTTTCAGCTGTTACTCACCGCTAAGTTCAGCTTCTTGAGTGCAGACTACACTCTTGGCCTTGTCGGTTGAGTATGTATAGGCTTTTTTTTTTTAAATAGCTGTTTGAGTTAAAATTAGAGTTTGAGCTAAATTAGAGGTTTGACCAGCTAAATCCGCTAATTAAGATGTTTGGTGAATAGCGGATTGAAATAGTAAATCGGGGTGAAACCTCTAATTTTAAAAAGTTGATAATAGGAGATTTTTGAAATTAGAAGTTTGACATAAATAAAGGAATTCAAACGTAGTAAAAGAGAAGTAAGGGTCGATCCCACAGGGACTAAGAGAACTTCCTGATTTATGTTTGTTCAATCGGTGAGCCAAGAAGAGAGTTGAATAATATTTAAGTATGGTGGGGATTTGTGAATTAAGTAAAAATAATAAGAGATTGTAGACAGAAGTTTAGGAAGTGATTCAATATGGTAAAAATTAGACTCGGGCTTTTGCTTTGACTCAGTTTCCTCGGATCATTGGAAAAAGGATTTTTCACTTCGGGGTTCACGTCGGTTACTCGTCTTCAAGGATCAATCCTTGTGACTGTGCCTTGTATACCAAATACCCAAGTGCCATCTTTGATATCGATTTTGGAAATTGACCTAATCAACAACAATGTTGTATATCAAAAATGTTTAAGTAAAGCCGACTCGGACTATGTCGTTTCAATAATAACTGATTCCGATCTCAATTCCCTCTTAGCAAACAATTTTGCTAAGTGTGTTCCCAGGAAGTCGAATGTGCTTCAATAGTCGATCCTTCCTCCCACACATTTAACCAAAACAACATCCTGACCAACGTCAATCTTTGGTTTTGAAATCATTTTGATTTTGAAATTAAGTTTAGAAAACTAAGAGAGATACCCGAAATTGTTTAAGTGATTTTCAATCCTCGCGTTGGAATTGAGCCGTTGCTTTAGCCCTTGGCTATGGAGAATTTAGCTAAGTATGATTATGGGGAAAACCATACTTAGCATTATAAAAGAAAAATAAAAGCCTTAAAGCAAGAACTAAAGAAAAGAAAGAATTTTATAAAACCTTAAAAGTAAAAACAAAGCTAAGAATGAGAATATGAGATATAATCTTTGAGTTTGCCCAAATGGGGTATTTATAGCAGCCTAAAACCCTAAAAATAACCCTAAAGAGATAAGAGATAAATCCTAAATTATTTAAATTAATTACAAAAGATAAATCCAAGGTTTGAATTTAAAATCCGGCTGATAAGTTATCTGATATGCGGCTGATAAGCTATCGTTGCTGTTGACGTGACGTCTTCTGGAAGCTGCTGACGTGGCGTCCAGTCAGACTTTCATGCCCACTAATCCAGCCATGAATCCATAAAATCAAAAATTGTACAATTTCAGCAGTTTAAGCAATATTCCTGGAATCTACTGTCCTGCATAGAAAATGAACAAAAATGCACACATTAGCAACTTAAAACAATCAATCAATGAGTAATTAGAGATAGAATAATGCATAATTTAAGCACTAATCAAATTCCCCCTCACTTATTCAATGCTTGTCCTCAAGCATTTCTTAATTATCGTGCTAAAAACCTTAAGTTGCCAACTCCAATTTCAAAGAATTTCCAAGATTTCTAAAGTAAACTAAATCAAGTAAATGTTGAAATTCAAGATCAATCAGTCATGGCATAATCAATTAAGTGTAAATCGATCAAGGTATTTCAATCGTCTACCAATTTCAAAGAATACAAGACTTAGCTCCTCACATTGGTTCACTTATTTCGCTCAAATATTTCGGGTAAGAGAATTGCTCAAGCCTAAACTAATCAACTCATTACCATAGGCTTGTAACTAGATCTAGTCTCCACTACTTAATATAAAAATGATGCAAAAATCAAGAGGACTTAAAATGGGTTGTAACGGGGTTAAGGTTCGGGTAGGATAAAAGGCTGAAAATGAGGTTTAAAAAGTCAAGACAAGTAAAATTATTCCAAAGAATTTATTCGAAGAGAGGAGAAGAAATCAATCATTTTTTTCATACGAACTGTTCCCCTTTTTCTGTTTTTTTATTGTTCGAACAGCACCGTATATTCGAACTGCACTGCACGGTTCTGCAATTTTTTTGCGCTGTATTTTCCTGCACTGTTCGAACCAAACTGAACTGATTTATTTTTCTGCACAGTATTTTTTTCTGCAGTGTTTTTCTGCACTGCACTGTTTATTTTTCTGCACTGCACTATTTATTTTTCTGCACAGTATTTTTTTTCAAACTGATTCGAACATGATTTTTTTCTCTCTTTTTCCGCTTTGGAATAACCTCAACTTGTCCTGAAAAAGGGTGACAAAAATAATTGAAAGGAAAACAAAAATAAAATAGGCTTGGCTTAATGATACGGTAAACAAAGAAAAGGATTAAAGGCTCAAAAATGGTTCACTAAGTGGAAAATAAATAAAAGGGTAGGCTATTTTGTTTGGTAAGAGAAGTTGGTTTAATCCTAATGCCTTTATCATATTAGAGCATCATAATCAAAATGTGTAGTCTCAACAAGCATCGAGTTACAAGTTCTAGAACGCAATCAATTAGTTTGGCACACTCAATTAAAACAAAGAGCAAGAATAAAAACATATGCTCATTAGCTTCAAAACTCACACGAAATGTCTATTGAACTAAGTCATGCATCCAATTCAATCAACAAATTCATGAAACGACCAAGAAAAATTTACATAAATTAGTCATGCCATGCTATCATGCATCCTAAATTCAACAAGAACAAGATTGAATTCACAAAGAAATGCAAAGAAATTAAATCAAACAAGAGACTAGCAACCAAGGTCATCAACAATTCTAATCAAGAAACAACTTAATTTCAATCGCAAAGCATAAGTGATAGTCAATTTGATTTCTAATTCCACCCCCTCACTTAATCATAATGTCCCATTATGGAAAAATAAAGTGCAAGAGAGAGAGGGTAAAAATACTCCCCGATTAATGTTGGCCACGCCCACGTCCTCGATGAGATGTGCCCAGACGAAGGAAGGATGGGATTTCGGCAATATTAGTTTCAATGGAGTTCAGGCGCTCGTTAACATCCGGCTGCGGATTGTTGTCCTATGCGGGTCGAGGAACCGACCTCTGAAGGAAAACACGCTCATTACGAGGTGTACTAGTGCCCGGAGGAACAATATATGGCGCATCAGGAGTACCGGCTAGAAGACCCATTGTATCCAAGCACCTCGCATCCAAAGCATCCATGGCAAATGCGTAAGTAAACTGTGAAGGATCAAACGTCAGAGGGAAAAGACGAGATGCAAGGTGTGTGATATAAGGACCAAGAATAAGTGGGTGATTAGTCCGCGCAACACGCTCAAAGGCATAGGCAAACCAAAAGCCTAAATTTACCTTAATGTCGACTTGCATACACCATAAAAAGAAAAGTTCGACCTTACTTAAATTGGAAGAAGTGTCATTACGGCCAGAATAGTTATACGCAAGAAAGTGATGAATGTAGCGGAGTGTTGCATTATGAATGGCCCATTATTTCGTCGCACGCGGATCGTATACTGAACCCGCCAAGCCAGTAAGAGTTTCATAGCATATGTCACTGTCAAAATCCTGCGAAATCTCAAGTAAAGCAGTTAAATACCCAAGATCTGTGACATCTATCACGAATCCCATATAAAAATTAAATTTCGTGATTGACATTGAAAAATACTGACTAAGCAGTCGAAAGGATACGACACCATGAGAGTGCACAGAAATAACACGGTTTTTACCAAATGAAAACGTGGCATAAAACTCAAAAACCAGTTCATAATATGTGTTGCATCTAATTTCTGGATAAGTTGTCCATCCAATCGCATCAAAGAACTACATGACAGACTCGCGCAAGTGCAAACTTTCTAGAGTTTGGTGAGAAATATACTTACAAACTTGAAAGTGGCGGTGGCGAATGTGATTAAATCTTTCCAAGTCGTTTCCAACAAACTCTAAGTAGCCATGTAAAACCTTATCAGTTGGAACCGAATATTTGGCGTTCGAAACGCTCTTCCTGATTGGTGTGGTCGTTCAAAAAAGTACTATTTCCTGAAATTGCCGCGAATGGTGGGGAATCTGGACGTTCGTTGTTCAAGTAGGATAAGGCGGGCTAGTCAGAAGAATATACATGCTCAAAGTCTCGTTGTTCCATCGATGGGCTATAAGTGTGGAGATTAACTCCGAGGGTGTCTGTAAAGCCAAAAACAAGATGGAACATTAGTAGAGAGGCAACGGAGATAAAATCAGAATTTACCTCGGGTGTTTGATGCGGCGGAGACGGATGCATGGGATGAGAAAACACAACATCACTGTGCATGAAACGAAAGGACGGTGACCTCCTTGAGGATCTGTCTTGTCGTGGCTGGTCAGCATCAGTGGCATCTGGCATCGACTGTAAGAACGCGATAGAAGGCATGGAGTGGAAGGAATGTGACAACAGTGCCGGCTGGCTATACAGTGGTCGAATGCGTAAAGACCTGGCAGCCATGTTGCTACCCATCGAATGAGCAGACCGTCCAGTTGAGTGATCGGGGGCCGGTTCCTGGTCGTTCGGCTGAGTGGTGGCAGCCTGCTGCTGCTGCCTACGACTGTGACGTGGGGGAGGCGGCAGAGGAGGGGGTGCGAGTCTGAATCGCTAGGCATGGCCACAAACTGCGGTGGTGCTATCCGACGACGGTCGCCGAGCATTATGGGTGCCGGTGTTTGGGGGAGTCAGTGTGCTTGATCCCTTATGCGCACCATTATTGAAGCAAGCGAAGGTTGTCGTGGGTGAGGGCTGGTTGCTTGAGGGAACGGCTGAAGAAGAAGAAGGGTAATAGCTTAGGTATGGGAAACGTAAAAAAATTGAATTTGGAAGGGATTGTGATATCTTATCACAAGTGGGGCCCACAAAATCTCACAAAGCAACAAGATTGGGTCAAAATTTGATCGATTATGATAGGGAAATTTCAAAATTTGATTCTAATATTTGAATATGGGTCAGCTATAGTGCACCAATTAAAAGGGAGATGCTAACTTACTCCATGCTTGAAAAACATGTACATAATCGATGCGAAATACGATCAACAACAAGGGATAGCAGACGATTTAATGCAAAAATAAATAGAAAGAAGAAAATAAATTAAGAAAAATTGTAACAAAAAGAAATAAACAAAATAAATTTAAAATTGGTTGCCTCCCATCCAGCGCTTATTTAACGTCGTTAGCTCGACGACCTGATTTAGAATACAGGTACTGCGACAAAAACTTCTTCCAATTCACGCGCTTAATCCAACTAAGAATTTCCCTATGAGAAATTTTACGACCGTGGCGTTCTTTCATTTTTTCTGAAAAGATATCTCCTTTACTCTTCAATTTATCCGACGACAATTTTAATTCCAAATTTGGTGCATGCAAAACGGAAGGAAACGTTTTAGCTTTCGAAGGAGTTAGGCGCAAATCAGAATGAACATAAAAATATTTTCCAACTCCCTAATTTCTTTACTGTAGCCTTCCAATTCCCTGCACAAATTATCAGATAAGTTAGTTTCTATAAACTCTTCAACGACAGGTTCAATGACATCGATAAAATTAATACTAGCGACATTATCTAGATGTCGCATTGCTTTGTATACGTCAAATTTAATGACCTCACCGTCAAACTCCATTGTAAGAATTCCGCTTCTTACATTTATTTTTTTATCTGCAGTACTAAGGAATGAACGACCAAGAAGGACTTCGGAAGAGGTGTTTAATCGGTCATTTCCCATGTCAATGACATAAAAATCTGCCTAAAAAATAAGTTTGTTTACCTTCACCAAAACATTTTTCAGAGTCCTTCTGGGTATATCACGGACCGGTCTGCTAGCTGGATCGTCACTTTCGTATCCTTTAAAGGCTCACAGAAAGTGAGTTGTACAAAGAAAGAGGCATTACATTTATAGATGCGCCTAAATCACACATTGCGCGCGTAATCTCAACATTACCGATTTTGCAGAGAATAGCAAACATACCTTGGTCCTTCAATTTCGGTGGAAGCTTTCGTTGAAAAACTGTAGAGACGTGTTCGCCTAGATTTAATTTCTCGATTCCGGTAAGTCGTCTTTTATTGGTGCACAAATCTTTCAGGAATTTGACATATCGTGGTACCTTTTTGATTACTTCTAGAAGTGTGATATTAATTTCCACTTTCTTGAATACATCTAGGATCTCCCTATCTTCAGCTTGTTTGTCGATCTTCACCAGCCTCGAAGGAAATGGATGATGAGTAGCGTAGCGAGATGGCGCAGGAGGTGAATCGGATGTACCTTACTTGGTAGGATATGGTGTTTTCTGTTTTTCTTTCTTTTGAACGTCTTCCTATGTGACTTTTGGTTCGACTACGGTACCACTTCGAAGAGTGATCGCACTTATATTCTCTCTCAGATTTGACTCTGTTTGAGAAGGAAGTCTTCCCTGCGACTCTAGTCTCCCCACGATTTGAGCTAACTGGGTCATTTGTTTGTCCAAATCTTGTAGGTGGTCCTCAGTGCGGGTTTGAAACTTCTCTTGGGATATTGCCAACCGTTTAACAATGGATTCTAATGATGACTTCGGTTGTTGATATTGTTGTTGAGTGAGTTGTCTCTGCTGATATGGTTGACTTTGCCTTTGATTTTGAGCATAACTAAAGTTCGGATAATTTTTCCAACCTGGATTATACGAGTTGGCGTTGGGGTGGTATTGTCTTTGTGGAGGTCCTAGAAAATTTCCTATGGCATTCACTTGCGCAGTGTCCTCTTCTTGTATAATCGGACAACAGTCCGTCAGATGCTCTGGACTCGTACATATCCTGCAAAGCTTGGCTGCAATTCATTTATCTGCAACAAGAGACTGAACAATATCAGCTAATTTATCAATTTTGTTTTCCAGTGAAACTGTACTTACCTCGTGAACCCGTCGAGATGGTTCACTTAAAGGGTGAAATCGTTGCGAGTTAGCGGCCATAGTAGATATTAACGTTCTTGCCACCGTCGGAGTCATGTTAACAAGAGCTCCTCCACTTACTGCGTCTACCACTTTCATGTCCATAGGCGTTAATCCTTCATAGAAATACTGGAGAAGCGTTTGTTCAGACAACCCGTGTTGTGGACAGTTTGCACATAACTTTTTGAAACGCTCTCGGTAGTCATATAAAGATTCAGTATCCTTTTGTCGGATCTCAGGATACTTCTCCTTAGCTCGCTTGCCTTAGCTGCTGGGAAAAACTTGTCAAGAAAAAGGTGAGCCATGTCAGTCCAAGTTGAATCCGAGTTGAATGGTAAATCAAATAGCCAATCCTTAGCAATATCAGCTAGAGAAAAAGGAAAGGCGCGAAGTTTTATTTGATCTTCAGAGACTCCCTGTGGTTTTGTGCTTAAACAGACCATATGAAATTCTTTTAGATGTTTATGTGGATTTTCACTTGGCAAATCGTGATAGGTTGGTAAAAGATGTATTAAGCCTGTCTTGAGAGTGAATGGTGTCTCACCATTCAGGAATGTTATGCATATCGGCTGGTTATCATCAGGGGCCGCAGTCAGTTGTCGAATAGTTTGGTCGTTGTCTCCCATTGAAACTGGTTCTTTGGTTGTGTGGCGTGTGATTCTGCTTCAAATGCTATTTCTAGATCACGTTCTAATCGTTGTTGTCGTTGTCTTTGCTTCTTTTCCCGAAGTGTTTGGGTGTGTAGTCTTCGGGCGTATGCTTCGATCTCCGGGTTGTAATCTGATTGTTCTCTCGAATTTCTCCTGGTCATAAATTAAACAAAAATAATCAGTAACTTCACCGTAGTCCCTGGCAACGGTGCCAATTTGACACGCGTCGTTTTCGCGTCAAAATAATTCTTTCTTCTCAAATAATAAATAAAGGAATTCAAACGTAGTAAAAGAGAAGTAAAGGTCGATCTCACAGGGACTAAGATAACTTCTTGATTTATGTTTGTTCAATCGGTGAGACAAGAAGAGAGTTGAATAATATTTAAGTATGGTGGGGATTTGTGAATTAAGTAAAAATAATAAGAGATTGTAGACAAAAGTTTAGGAAGTGATTCAATATGGTAAAGATTAGCCTCGGGCTTTTGCTTTGACTCAGTTTCCTCGGATCATTGAAAAATGATTTTTTCACTTCGGGGTTCACGTCGGTTACTCGTCTTCAAGGATCAATCCCTTTGACTGTGCCTTGTATACCGAATACCCAAGTGCCATCTTTGATATCGATTTTGGAAATTGACCTAATCAACAACAATGTTGTAGATAAAAAATGTTTAAGTAAAGCCGACTCGGACTATGTCATTTCAATAATAACTGATTCCGATCTCAGTTTCCTCTTAGCAAACAATTTTGCTAAGTGTGTTCCCAGGAAGTCGAATGTGCTTCAATAGCCGATCCTTCCTCCCACACATTTAACCAAAACAACATCCTGACCAACGTCAATCTTTGGTTTTGAAATCATTTTGATTTTGAAATTAAGTATAGAAAACTTAGAGAGATACCTGAAATTGTTTAAGTGCTTTTCAATCCTCACGTTGGAATTGAGCTGTTGCTTTAGCCCTTGGCTATGGAGAATTTAGCTAAGTATGATTATGGGGAAAATCATACTTAGCATTATAAAAGAAAAATAAAAAACTTAAAGCAAGAACTAAAGAAAAAAAAGAATTTTATAAAACCTTAAAAGTAAAAACAAAGCTAAGAATGAGAATATGAGATATGATCTTTGAGTTTGCCCAAATGGTGTATTTATAACAGCTTAAAACCCTAAAAATAACCTTAAAGAGATAAGAGATAAATCCTAAATTATTTAAATTAATTACAAAAGATAAATCCAAAGTTTGAATTTAAAATCTGACTGATAAGTTATCTGATATGCGGCTGATAAGCTATCGTTGTTGCTGACGCGGCGTCTTCTAGAAGCTGCTGACGTGACATCCAGTCAGACTTTCATGCCCACTAATCCAGCCATGAATCCAGAAAATAAAAAATTTCACAATTTCAGCAGTTTAAGCAATATTCTTGGAATCTACTGTCCTGCATGGAAAATGAACAAAAATGCCCACATTAGCAACTTAAAACAATTAATCAAGGAGTAATTAGAGATAGAATAATGCATAATTTAAGCACTAATCAAGCGGATTGAAATAGTAAATCGGGGTGAAACCTCTAATTTTAAAAAGCTGCTAATAGGGGATTTTTGAAATTAGAAGTTTGACATAAGAATTGTAAACACTCTTTTACCCTTTACAAAAAAAATCTCCAAATAACCTAAATTTAACATTCTCTATTTAATTCTTCACCCTCTATTTTTTTGTTCTCACATATTTATATGTTTAATTAAATTTAATAATGAATTAAATTATATTAAAATAATTAATAAATAATAAATTAATACATAAAATTTTCAAATATGCTTAGTAATGTTATATTAAAAAATTATTTTTTATAAAACTAATTAATATTAATAGATATAAAATATTGATAATTAATAAACTATTCAAACAAGCATTGAATATAATTATATCCTTATATGTCATTTTGCTTGTTTAAATAATCAAAGCTAGCTGCTGTTAGTTAATTTTACCAAACACTTTTATACAACTCGCTAGTCAAATCAGCTAATGTAATCAACTATCATCTATCAACTAATATAATCTACTATCAACTATCCGCTAATTATCAAATAAAGTCTATACTTTAGAGAGAGCCTTTTTTCACGTCATAAAAATGGGAAGCTGATAACAAAAAATGGGCCTAATAAAGATCATAAAGGCCATTAACTAATTTTCATACATAATTCATTTTATGCGCTCCATCTTTGAATTTAATATGCTTCTATTTGGAAGCATTAAAGCAGTGGACTTATGCTGTCTCCCAATGGATTCACTTTAACATTCATGGTGTTAAAAGACAACAAAAAAAAAAATTAGTATGATCGTAGGCTTTCTGTTGTTTTTGCCTGAATTGGTCGAAATCTGTGACTAGTGTTCATCGATTATCCGTCAGTTACCTATATTTACAACTCTTTTATTCACCCAGGCTCCATTTAGACATAAAATATTTATTGGTATTTTACATAATTTGTCTAATTGTTATTAATTCGCTTGTCAAATTAATTAAAGTGACGAATCAAAGAACGCCAAAACTAAGCAAAAAGAAAAAGTAATCGAATATTATAATACACATAAAATATACATACAGCATTATTCTATTATTTTATTTAGGTTGAGGTGGAGCATAAATGTCTAGCTTAAGTTTGATATGAAAACTGCAGCTGCCATTATTAATGTGATTTTAATCTAAATTGAATTGCTTGTTTGCGGACCACTTGTTATAATTACCTAAAATAGTGAATTTTATGATAATTATTGTATTGTTTGTATTTTTCATGCAAATGTTTAGACATATTATATTCCATATCCTCTAATATGTTGCACTAGTAACAATGAAAATCAAACTAAACTCAATAAAAAAAATTATATTTTTTTTTATAATTAGATGGTCTTATATAATTCTATACTCATCCTAATTTTACATAATTAATTTAATTTATCCTTACCTTTATTTAAAAAAACTATCATTACCTTTTTATTAGACTTATCTCAGTAGGTGAATAACACGTTATATGAATAAATTTACCCTTCACAAAATGACATAATCAAAGAGGGGTAGAAATCCCTAGGTTAACTAAAACTATAGATATAACATAATTATTCAATATCTACATAAAACTATATAAGTATCGCTTAATTATGTAAGATAATGATTTAATCACGTGCTTTATAAACATGGAGTTTTTGTCAACTGGCCATTCATAGGGTAGAGTATGTACGTGGGGGAACGCTGTCCACTTAATTAGCTACATTGCCTCTTTACCTGCTTAGTAACTTGTCTTGTGTACTATAAAAGTAACGTAAATTGCTCTAAGTCATGATCGAAAAGGATAGTAAGATTTTGAGTTCAATGCGTGGGAAAGCTGATAACATGCGTACATGTCATGTTTTTAAGTGTTAATTCTATTAATTTTATAATTATTTACAATTAAAGGATGTGTGTATACTAGTTGGTGCAGGACTAAAGTGCAATATACTATGATATTTTACAACTTTTGAAATGAAGCACATGTTCAAGGTGGAAACTCGGAGAAGATTGTATAGTCTTAGTGGTTTGATCCTTATTTCCCTATCTATTCATTTATATTATATTTTTTAGATGCAGATTATTTATTTTTATGGTTCTAACGCCCATAAAAGCACATAAATGTTACTTTTAGAGGAGCAAGCTCATTTGTTCGATTAGCCAAATTGTTTACCTTTGTTCCTTATATTTCTTTAGGTATATTGTTTTAGAGAGATTTCTGTAATTACCTTCTCAGTACAATCGTCAATGATTTATATGGAACACAAGAACATTTACAGGTAATTAATTTTCATAGAATATCATGCTAGTTAAAATTGGAAACCATAAAAAGATCAAGCACTAGCAAGGAGACATCAAGCTGCTACATAATTACATTAATGTAACTAACAATACAAGGGTAATCAAGGCATATCCATGATGAAATTGAAATTTATTTTTTAATATATTTTATATCTGTTCTAATTGATGGACTACAATAAATCAGTCCAGTCATCTTCAAATTCTAATGAACATGCCAGATTGTGGTGGAACTCCATTTCAAACATTGGCGCAACAAAATCACTTTCAAGCATGTTATTGTTCCCAAATATGCCCTCTATTCCAATCTCAGAGAAATCCAAGTAATCAAAAGCATTAGGTGTATTGAGAACATCGTTTTCCTTCGGAGATTCCAACGTTGACCTATCGTTGGTATCCGATGGGGTAGATGAAGGAGGGCATTGTCTGTTCTTCAAGTGATCGCCTTCATCGAGTGAGAGCAACGTCTTAGTGCAACTAGTGGACCTTGGTACAGTCACCTTACGAGCAGTACCCGAATTATATTTTTCGACATGCAACCTTTTTGACAGAAAAGTGTTCCAATAGTTTTTGATCTCGTTGTCTGTTCGTCCTGGAAGTCTACCTGCTATCAAAGACCACCTACAACATTGGAGGGAAAAATATTGGAATAACGTTTAATGCACCATCTTACAAAAAATAAGAAATTAAAAGGTCTAATTCTACTTTTACTCTTTATATTATGTTGAATTTTAGGATTTAATCCCACTGTTTTAATTTGAGTAAGACCGAATTAAAAAGGGAAAAAGAAGTAACCTGTTACCAAGAAGGCGATGAAGTCTAATGATAAGGTCTTCTTCATCGGGAGAAATGTTACCTCTCTTAATACCGGGTCTCAAATAATTCATCCAACGTAGCCGGCAGCTCTTCCCACATCGGTTCAAACCTTCATTGTTTTAAACCATTAAAACCAGCAGATGCAAAAGTAAGAACAATTCTGTTAAACTGAAGAAAACCATTATCAGAAGATGCTACCACCAAGACTGCAGAGAATAAGAAAATAAGTGTTTTCAATTGATATGATAATATACCGGCGCTTTGAGGAAGAGTTCTCCATTTGCCTTCACCGTGGAGTTGAATGTAGTTGCTTAAAAGTTCATCTTCCTTCAAGGACCATGCTCCTCTGTTGACTCCCTCTTTGCCACAGCATGGTTTTCTGCCCATTTCTTCAGCTCCTCCTTTCTAGCACCAATATTCTTTCCCTACTTCTATTCAATGATATATATAGATAGATATATATATAGAGAGAGATATTGATACATACATACATTAAGACACACAAACACACACGAGTAGAAATCTACTTATTCTACTGAAATTAATTTAATTTAATATTTGTATACAGATAATTATTGAACAAACCAAACAATTCATTATCTTTATCATATTAATCAATTTTTTATATAAATACTTAATTATTTAAAACTTTTTATAATATTCATGAATTATTCAATAACTAAAATGATAGAATTATTATATATAAAATTTCTGACGCAAACTCGCTTGAAAAATGATTAAAATGTTATTTTTGTTAATAATAATTAATATTATTCAATAAATAAAATTATTAAAAGTTGTTATTTTTCTAGTTTGCAGCTCGGTGTGAAAAGAAAAGCTCCAAAGATAAGAGCCAGTCTGGATATGCTAGTAGACTGTGGCCATAAACAGGCCTAAGGCCTATCAGTCATTATTTACCCCCTAATTAGTAATCGAATTTTCCATTCCTCCCTAATTAGTAATCGAATTTTCCAGCCTCTCCAAGGCCGCTGGCCTCCCCTTCTCTTTACCCTGTTTTTTTGCTCTCTTTTTTTTTTTACTCTGTCCTTTCCTCTTTGTTTTTTTTAGTTTTTCTTTTTCTGGCGTTGTCTTCGCTGACCATTCTTGGTCATTTTGTTGCGGATCTGACTCCCCTGGTGACTGAGGCCCTGCTCGGGTTTCTGTCTGGTGAGATAAAGCTGGGAACTCTGAAGAGATGGGGGTTCGGCGTCTTGCCCCTTGGTCTGCCGGGTTCTTTGGATGGTGGCTCTTCGAGCCGCATCCTATTTAGGTTGTTGATTTGATTCCGCCTCTCGTTTCATCCGCCTTCAGTCATCGATGATTTCTATCCTGACGCGATAATTCCGGGTTTTCTTACTGCATCACTGTCATCGCTGCCTTCTCTTCCGTGCCCCCGGAAGCCACCATGCAGATTGCAAGAAAGGTAGCTGGCTTGGTGTCTCTCTCTGTCTCCCTCGGCGTCCGTGGCTTCTTCTTCCTCGGCGTTGTCCCGGTGTCTGCAGTGTTTCTGCTTTTGGTTTTGTATTGTGTTTTTTTGGTTGTGGTGATGTGTTGTTAGTTTTTGCTCCTTTCTGTTTGCTTTGTTGTCTTGTTTGTGTTGTTCTTCTCTCCATGCCTTGTACTATGTTTTCTTCTGTATGTGTTTCTTCGTTTTATGAATGTCGTCATGCTTTAGTTCAAAAAAATTGTGGTGTTGTTTGTCCACATTCAAGAATTTTAAGGAACATATTTCCTCTGCCCCGTACTTTCTTAATGTCTAAACATTAAAAAAATAATTTTAGATTTTAGGATTGAAGTTTAAATTTAAGGTTTAAAGAATTAAAGCTAAGATGTATTTGTTAGGATTTATGGTTTAAGATTCATAATTTAAGGTTAGAGTTTAAAATTTAATTTTAAGTTTTGGGGAATAAAGAAATGCATAAAAAGGGATAACTGATTTTTATCCGATTTTAAGAGGGGTTGGTATGGTTGCATTTTCGAATTTTTTTTAAACTTTTATATGTTTTAGATTTTTTATATTTTTATAATTTAATTCCATATTTTTTATAATTTGATTGATGTAGTTTTTACTTTGACCTTGAATGTAATCTTTGATATTCGTATCCCCTTAAGAGTGCCACTATACATTACTGTTCGTTTTGTTCGTACATTATTTTGTTCTTATTCACAAATTTGGCTTTTTTTTAACCCCAATATGTTTTTCATTACTTCTTTCTTTGTTGATTCTCATTTTCTTCCATTATAATTTTCTCAAGTTGTTATTCTACCTTAGGTGTTGGGTTGCATTCCTTCTGCTTTTGGCATTGTGTCTGTGAATAATCACTTAATTCTGTTCTGGTTATGTATTAATATTTTTCACTCTTTTTTTTTTTAATTTTCATTCTTAATCGGTTATGAGTTTTCCTTCTTTCTCTGCTTTTGGAATTGTTTAAATCAGTTTTGTTTTTCATTTGAATCAATTATGTTTTTTAAACTTATTGACAATGAATCCTTTGTTTTTAAAGACAAGACGGTAAACAAGTAGTTCTGATTTAATGTACGAAAATAATTATGTGAATTTCAGGTGCTTTGTTGCTTGGGTACATATTGTTTCCTTTTATATTATAATTAAGTATAATGATAAAATTGCACATTATACCTAGTAGGAACAATCATTAAGCCCGCCGATTTTTTTGTTGAAAAAAGTGTGAAAATTTGGATTTTTGATAACGCTATTTTAAAAAAAAATGAAAACGAGAAATAATTAGCACCTTACAATGTCTAAAATTAATAATTAATTGATTACATGTTATCTTAATAGTAGAAATTACGATCTCGAAGCTAAACTTTAAAATACAATCCTTTATGAGTTTGAATGCAGATTAATTTTAAATGAGCAAACTTTATTTTGAAGCACAATTCACTTGAATTTTAAGGATGTCCTCTATTTTGAAAAATTAATGAAGATTGTACTTCAATCGTATAAGAGATTATCTTGTTAACACCCTGATGAAAAAACATTGCCTAAAAATTCTTATTCAAAACAAATTTCTGGTTTTGATTTTTACTCTTCTTTATATTGTCATTACTTTTGTTCTCTGATTTAGATTTATTCCTCTGGTACCGTCTATAATTTCTTTGAATAAGCACCTGTTAAATTGCTTTTGGTTGTCATTTGAATATTTTAAATATTATTTTATTTTTATATAGTCCTCTAGTTTACTAATTCTCGTTTCTCTTATCATTTGAATCTTGCATACTCTCCCGGATTTTTATTTAACTTTCTTCAATGTTGTGTACACTTATATTTTTTCTTGTATAGGATTTCAGTTTTTTGAGTATTTTGTTTCTAATAAGAACTAACTTATATAGTTTTGCTGTGATATCATATTTCTTGGTATTATTGAATATGTTAGTGATTTGATTATGTATCTATGTTTATATTTTAGTTTTTTTATGCAATTAAGGTTTTAAGATTTAAAAATGTCTCTTTTAGTTCCTACTTGCTTAGTTGTTCCAAAGCTTTTATATTTGCTTGTGTTATTCAAACTTTTAATTCGATCTCATATGTAATTACTCATTTTTATTTTTGTCGATATTTTAATATACTAATATAATAGTTAATTAGTATTGTTATTGCATGATTACGTACAAGCATGTGTGTTATTAATATGCATGTGATATATGTGTGATGTAATATAAATGCATGTATAGTATGTTATGTGGTGCATGTGTGCTATGTGCGTATTGTTTGTATATATGTCAATGTGTGCACAGCCATATTAAGTATGTGAGATTAAACCAATATATATATATATATATATATATATATATAAGTTAGTATGTTATATTAATTATGTATGTTATAGGTGGTATTGTGCATGTGTACGCTTAGGTTATATATATATATGTGTATGCTTGTGTGTGTATACGTATAGGTATTATTATAATCATTATTATTATTGGGCTGTGTAAAAACATAATTTAAATAAAACAGAACCCAATTTGTATTAAAACCCAAAAAAAAGAATTAACTGTCCAAGTCCATTATAAAATTACAATCCAGAGTAAAATTTTACAAAGCCCGTTTGGCCCAAAACCCCAGTCCCTATCAGATAATTAATAATATTATCTAACTTTAATTGCCCTTTTGTGTGCAACTAAACTTGGGCCGTTGGATCAGATTTTGATCCAACGGCCACGATCGAATGAAGGTAACCCGTCCAGATATCGCGTGTGGTTTATGCGTGGACCGTTCGATCTCCCACGCGCGCGTGCTTCCCACACGTTGGACTCCTCGGCTGTTGAGCTTCACGTGTCACGATCTGATGCAATCTCACCACCTTCGAAATCACATCTGAGTCGTCCATGCAGCGAATCATCCTAACCGTTGGATTAGATCTGATATAACGGCCGAGAACTCCTCTGGCAGAGAACATCACCACAATGCCTCCTCCCCTTGTTGTCGTACCAACCACCACATCAGACACATCACCAAAAACACAAGAAAAAACATATCTGTCAGTGACCAAATCACGAAAAATATGTATTTTGTGTCATATCTTCTACCAAAAACGATCAGACAGGATATATGTATGAGAGGTTGTAAGAACAAAAAGGGGGGAGGAGTTGTATCAGTTTTTAGAAAATAAAAAAAGAGATCTCATCCTTTTGTTCATCTTTCAAACACAAAAAAAAACAAAACAAAGGTATCTATTCATATTTAGTGTTGCATGCATGTATATACTTTAGAGATAACATAAAAAAGAGAGGAATGGATAGGTTCTTTACCCTCGCCGTCAGTGGGTCTCCCCTCGCCAATAATAAGCCGCATCAGTTTCCCAAAAACTGAACAAGGTGAACTGAAAAGGGGGAGAGTTTCCTTTTGATTTTGTTTTTTTATAGAAAAAAATGGTTTTCGCTCTCGTATTTTCTTAGATCTAGAAAAAAGGGGAGTCTTTTTTTTGGAATCCAAGTTGGGATTCGAGTTTGGGTTGAAGCAAGGGTTGTTTTGGTGGTTTTTTTTGGTTCGCCGGCGCTGACTAGCAGCGGCCGGCGACGGAGGAAACGGCGGTTGGCTGTCGGTTTCTGGGTTTATCAAAGGTTTGGGGGTTTGGTTTTTTGAGAGAAAAATGAGGGTTGGGTTTTGATAAGTGTTCAAAAGTACTATTTTTCTTACCCTTTTTACTCATATTACTGTTAGACTTAGGCTCATATTAGTTGCATAGTTAGTCATTCATGCATTAATCCATGTTTCCTTCAAACGTTGAACTTGATTACATAACTTGGTGATTTTTGTGGAAATAGATGCTGCTTTGGTGTGTTTTTGTGTGTGTATGTGCAGGATCACTTGCCAAAGCAATGCCGAGCTAGTTGCCAGGGCAGTGCATGAAGGAGACGTCGAGCTAGTTGCCATGGCATTTGTCGACAAAGACCAAAAGCAATATGGATGTCGAAATTCATGACTTTACAAGCCCAAGATGACATGGAGCAAGGCCCAAGCCCAAAGGAATTTGATTGCCATGCAGAGATTAAAGAAGAATTAAATTCCAAGAGGATAGGAGAAGTTCTAATAGGAATAAAATTATAATAAAGAATTATATTCTTTAAAGATAATTTAATTCCAACTCAAACTCCTCCTCAAAGAAGGACTTTGGCCTAGCCCTATAAATACCAAGGAGATTTCGACAAGATGAATAGAGAGAGCAAGAGGGAAATTTTGGCAAGTCCAAGTAGGGCAAGAGGAGAGAATTTTCGACAAGCATCAAGGGCAAGGAGGATTTCGACAAGCCTCTTCCTTCATCTTTGTTCGATTGGGTTCATGCTAGGGATTAATTATCTTGTGTTTCTTTGGAACCTAGCCATGAACTAAATTTACTTGGCTATGGTTATTGTGTTTTGTGGTTGTGAGAAACTATTGGTTTTTGTTTAGGTAATAAGAGTTTGCACTTTTCTATTTCAAGGTTTATTCATTCTTGGTTCCTATTATTGCTTATGAGTGAATTGGGAGAGGATCTCGTGATTTCATCCATTTATCTAATATCGGGAGAGTTAGATTCAAGAAACTAATGAATATGATCTTTATGCAATCCAATGATGGTGAAGATTAATCCGGCTTAGGAATAAGTTAAGGATTTCAACGGCTAAGAGGAGCGCAAGATTGGTTGTTGTTCACCCTTGATTCACGCAGGATGTATTATCAAGGCATGCACAAGTAGCTAGAGTTTCGACTTAGGGATAAGAAGAAACCATTGAAGAACGCTCCGCCGAACCTTGAAGTTGCTGCCCGATCGCCCAAGTAGTTGCCCAACTAGTCGCCCAAGCAACCATCAATTAGTTGCCAAGGCAACCCGTTATTAGCAAGTCGCCACGGCAATCGAGTTGCCCATGCACTCTTTACCAAGACAATCCAATTGGCTATCACACCTCAACTCACGATAACCTAGCCTATCTCTCTCATTCGAATTCATCTTTTCTTTTACTTAATTGCTTTCTAAATTAGTTATTAGTTAAAACTTCTATAATCCTTCACTTGTGTTTTTACTTTTTACTGAGTGCAAGAGACTAGATTCTTGAAGTGGCACCAATCCTCGTGGAGACGATATCTTTTATACTATAACTTGCAACGTGTATACTTGCACAATTGCGTAGCACTTATTACGCGCGCAACAAGTTTTTTGGCGCCGTTTCGGGATTGGCAATAGCGACTTTGTTTTTATTTTCTTGCACATTCTTTTTATTTTTCTTGTTTAAAATTCAAAGGGCTAACAAACTTTGGTTTTGCATTGGTATATGACCGTAGGCGAGACCGACTTCACGAGAATATCCCTTTGATCCGTAAATCGAACGAACCTTACAAAGACTTAGGCGAAGGATAAGAGAAGCAATGGCAAATCAAGGCGGCAATATTAATCAAGATGTTCGAGCGGGGAGGAGTGATTCTTGCACGAAGCAGAACAATTCGAGACTATCTTGAAGAAGATCTTGATGGACTCAACCCAGGAGTTGTCGCACCGAAATTGAAGCCGACCACTTTGAGTTGAAACCGGTAATGTTTAATATGATCAACACAATAGGTCAATTTGGCGGCTCAAAGGCTGAAGATGCACGACAACATCTGAAATCTTTCCTCGAGATTTGCAACTCGTTCAAGATACACGGAGTCACCCACGATGTCTTACGATTAAGATTATTCCCTATTCACCGAGGGATAGGGCGAAAGCATGGCTAAATAGCATTCTGCCGGATCCATAGCATCTTGGACTGATCTTTGTCGTGATTTCCTTGCTAGATTTAATCCTACAAATTTTAGCGATAAGCTTCAGTAACGACATTACTTCTTTTCGGCAGCGGATGATGAATCCATGTACGAGGCTTGGGAGCGATATAGAGAACTTCTACACAAATGTCCTCTACACGGATTCGGTGTGGACTCAAGTGACAATGTTTTACAACGCCGTGAATACACCAACAAGGATGATGCTAGATGCCTCGGCAAACGGCATACTCTTAGATAAGTCGCGGAGGAAGCAATGCAAATTTTAAACAGGCTGGCCAAGAATGACTATCAATTCCCATCTACTAGAAGAGGAGGAGTTAGACGCCAAGCCACAATACATGAACTAGGATCATCAGATTCAATTTCGGCACAATTGGCCGCTTTAACCAAGATGGTCCGAACATGCAAAAAACCAAACAACACACATGAAGTCAAGGTAATGGATTCTTTTTGTGAGTTATGTGGTGATAACCATAATTCTTCCGAATGTATGCGAGAATCCGAATCTAGCTTCTATGTGGGAATTACAATCGGGCAACAACATGATGTCAAATACATACAATCCAGCTTGGAAGAAGCACCGAATTTTTCATGGAGTAATCCCAACAATGCTCTAAACCAGAACAATCAGAATGCACAAGCATCGGGATTCCAGCGAGAATATGCCACGGCAACAGATGCCGCAAAGAACAACCGACAACATCTAGTTCTTTGGAAAATTCTCTAAATGCTTTTATGATGAAAACTGAATCTTATATGGCTGAGAATAGTAATTTCATAAAAAGAACTGATGCTTTTATTAACAGGACCGAGATGAGATTGCAAAACCAAGAGGCGGCAATCAAATCATTGGAAAATCAAGTCGGACGGTTTGCTCAAAATCTGAACACGAGACCACAAGGAGGTTTACCTAGCGATATGAAGTCGCAAGAGGAAGGCGGCCATGAGCAATGTAAGGCAATCACCACCGAAGTGGCCAACAACTTAGAGAGGTTCAAACCCGCTCGTCAAACAAAACTCCACAAAAAGATCAAGGCGAACCTAGCGGCAAAGTCTCGGATCTTGAACCAGAATTGCTGCGGAAGCGGTGACGCCTCGGCAACTTGCGATAAGCACGCCTCGGCAACCCCGGTTGGTAACGATCGGCAACTCGGATGTCCCTGTAATGCCGTCAATCAGGTTTCAAACCAATGAAAGGATAGAAGATATCCGACTTCCACCACCATTCCCACAAAGATTGAAGGCGACAAAAGCAAGAATACCAATTCAAGAAGTTTCTTGATATCTTAAAGCAAGTCCACATCAACTTGCCATTGGTGGAAGCAATTGAACAAATGCCAAACTATGCCAAGTTTCTTAAAGACATTGTGTCCAAGAGAACAAGGCTAGGAGAGTTTGAAACGATTGCCGCGACAGAGGGATGCATGGCAATGTTGCACAATCGCATGCCGCCCAAGTTGAAGGATCCCGGAAGTTTCACAATACCTGTTCTATTGGAAATCACTATGTCGGGAAAGCACTATGCGACCTAGGGGCTAGCATAAACTTGATGCCTAAATCGGTTTTCGAAACTAGGAATCGGGAAGGCAAGACCTACAACAGATTATGCTGCAGCTAGCGAGCCAGATCCTATGTGCATCCAGAGGGAAAAATCGAGGACATCTTGGTAAAAGTTGATAAATTCATTTTTCCGCTGACTTTATTGTTTTGGATTGTGAAAGCAGATGAGCATGCACCTATCATTCTCGGGAGACCATTCCTAGCGGCATGGGAGAACCTTGATCGACGTTGAAAAGGGAGAACTCACAATGAGGGTGAATGACCAGCAGGTAAAACTAAATGTATTCCAAACACTAAGGCATGCCGATGATCCGAGAAGAATGCCAACTACTTCATGCCACGGCAGAGTTTAACCGATGAGGAATTTAGTTGCCTCGGCAACTACATTGCTGATCAAGAGGAAACTGAGGAGAATGAAGAGCGGTCGATGAGGAACAACCAGAAGAGGTAAATTGGCTAGTAAATCGACCAGGTACATACTTTGAACCTTTGGACTACTCGGGTAAGGAAGGTAAGATCGAAAAACCCTCATCGAAAATCCACCAATTCTTGAGTTGAAACAATTGCGGATCAACTAAAATATGTATACTTAGGGATCAATAATACATTACCTGTAATTATTTCCTCTAAGTTACAGACTGAGCAGGAAAAAAAGCTAATCAACATGTTGAAGCTACATAAAAAGGCAATAGGGTGGACAATTGCCGACTTGAAGGGAATTAGCCGGCGGTGTGCATGCACAAGATCTTGTTGGAAGATGATCACAAACCTTCAATTGAGGCCCAGAGGAGACTGAATCATGCCATGAAAGGGGTTGTAATGAAAGAAATCATCAAGTGGCTTGACGCCGGCATTATATACCCTATCTCCGATAGTACGTGGGTAAGTCCGGTACAATGTGTGCCGAAAAAGGGAGGTATAACAGTGGTGAGTAATGAAAATAATGAACTTATCCCAACCAGGACTGTGACCGGTTGGAGGGTTTGTATGGACTATCGAAAGCTAAACAAAGCCACTAGGAAAGATCACTTCCCATTACCCTTTATTGATCAAATGCTTGACCGTCTTGCGGGTAAACCCTTTTCTTTTGTTTTCTTGATGGTTATTCAGGTTACAATCAGATTGCCATAGCACGGAAGATCAAGAAAAGACAACCTTCACATGCCCCTACGGTACTTATGCCTTCCGAAGGATGCCGTTCGGATTGTGTAACGCCCCGGCAACCTTCCAAAGATGCATGATGGCGCTCTTTTCAGACATGGTCGAAGACTTCCTTGAGATCTTCATGGATGATTTTTCGGTTTTTAGTAATGACCCGACGTTTTGTCTCGGCAATTTAGAGAGGGTGTTGGCAAGATGCGAAGAAACGGATTTAGTCCTCAATTGGGAGAAATGCCACTTTATGGTAGATGAAGGAATAGTGCTCGGCCATAAGATTTCATCCAAGGGAATTGAAGTAGACAAAGCCAAGGTGGACGTGATCGAGAGATTACCCCCACCAAATTCGGTTAAAAGAATTGAAGTTTTCTCGGACATGCGAGGTTTTTACGGGAGGTTCATTCATAACTTTTCTAAAATCACTAAACCTTTGTGTAATCTGCTTGAACAGGATAAAGTCTTCGATTTTGATGATTCTTGCACTCAAGCATTTGAAACCCTAAAGAAAAAGCTTGCCTCGGCACCCATTGTTGTTCCACAGATTGACGCTACCTTTTGAGCTCATGTGTGATGCAAGTGATTTGCGGTAGGAGCAGTCCTAGGCCAACGCACAGGTAAGACATTCCATGTGATATACTACGCTAGTAAAACTCTTAACGATGCTCAAGTGAATTACACAACAACGGAGAAAGAGTTACTAGCTGTAGTTTTTTCGCATTTGACAAGTTCGATCCTATTTAATTGGTACAAAGGTAATTGTTCATACGGACCATTCGGCAATCAAATACTTATTTGCTAAAAGGATGCTAAACCTCGTTTGATTCGTTGGATATTACTTTTACAAGAATTTGATATTGAAATTAAGGGCGAGGAAAGGAACAGAAAATCAAGTGGCCGATCACTTATCACGTTTGGAACGCAATAGGGAGGAGGACGCGGATCTAGAGATATGTGATGCATTCCCGGATGAACAAATTCTAATCGCCTCGGAAACCCTTGACGCCTCGGCAGCCCATGACGCCTCGGAAACCATGGAAGCACACGCCTCGGCAACTCTTGGCGCCGCGGGCAGACTTTGACGAGCACGCCTCAGCAATTTTGGGAGCGAGACACTACGACAGACATGCCCCGGCAATACCTTGGTACGCAGATTTAGTTAACTTCCTTGTTTGTGGTATTTTTCCGTATGGCATTACTCACCAAGGGAAGAAGCGGTTCCGCCATAATGCTAAGCATTACTTTTGGGACGAGCCTCTTTTGTTTAAACAATGTGCAGATCGGGTTATACGCCCGATGTGTCCCAAGAAGAAGAGCAACAGAATGTACTCGACAATGCCATTCTTCACCCTATGGAGGACATTTTGGAGGAACTCGTATCATGCCAAAGTCTTGCAATCCGGGTTGTATTGGCCAACATTGTACAAAGATGCCCAAGACTTTTACAAGCAATGTGATCGTTGCGAGAAGGCGGGCAATATCTCTAGGCGACATGAGATGCCACTCGAGAACATCATCGAGGTGGAACTGTTCGATGTATGGGGATCGATTTTATGGGACCTTTCCCATCTTCATTCGCAACCTCTACATCTTACTCGCCGTCGACTATGTGTCTAAATGGGTAGAGGCAGCGCTGCAGTTCCCACGAGCGATTCCAAGACCGTGCAACGATTCTGAGAAAAACATATTTTACGGTTTGGGATGCCGAGAGCAATTATCAGCGACGGGGGCAAGCATTTTGACAACAGACTAATTGCCAAGATGTTGCAACGCCGCATATCACACAAGATCGCCACGGCATATCACCCACAAACCAACGGGCAAGCAGAAATTTCCAACGGGAGTTGAAGGGAATACTCGAGAAAGTTGTAAATCCCTCAAGGAAGGATTGGTCATTAAGACTAGATGACGACTTTGGGCATATCGACCTGCATTCAAAACACCATTAGGTATGTCCCCTTCCGGCTTGTCTATGGTAAAACATGTCATCTACCGGTGGAAATCGAGCACAAAGGCGTCTTTGGGCAATCAAGACCGTGAATATGGATTGGGAAAGTGCGGACAAAAGCGCTTGATGGATCTCAATGAGATAGAAGAATTTCGTGCACTCGCCTATAACAATGCGAATATACAAGGAGAAAACAAAGCGATGGCATGACAAGAAACTATTGCCACGGCAATTCACGCCAGGGCAACTAGTTCTCCTATTCAATTCTCGGCTAAAACTTTTCCCGGAAAGCTGAAATCAAGATGGTCGGGACCATTTGAAGTCGTCAAACCATTCTCCCATGGTCTTTGTGATAATCAAGTCCATCTCGACAACCATGAATTCAAAGTTAATGGACAAAGATTGAAGCACTACAATGGTGCCCATGTGGAACGTAACAAGGAAGTGGTCAACTTAGGAGATGCATGAGCATGCTCTCCTCTCGATATTCCTTTTTCTTTTTCTTTTTATTTTTATTTTTAATTTTAGGAGATATTTTATTTTTTCTTCATTATCTTTAGTTTTCAGGTTTTCTTTATTTTCTTTTTCACAACAAGACTCACAACTACTATGCTAAGGAAATTTATCTGCCAAGATCATTGCCCGGCAACCAATGAAGAAGATGCCGCGACAACTTACTTCATGCATGCACAAGCTGATGCCACGGCAACCAACCTCGAAGATGCCACGGCAACCAAAGTCAAGACATCCCGGCAACAAGAAAACAACCATTGCATTCAAGCAAGAAAATCAAGACGCCAACTAGAAGGAAACTAATCATCTACGATGACGAACTCTCAAGTAAGTCCTCGTATGCATTTTATTTTTATTTTTCGTTATTTTTATGCATGCATTGAGGACAATGCCTCACTCGAGTTTGGGGGATTGTTATTAGTAATTACCATGTTTAGTTACATTAATCTTAAGCATTACATTTAGGATACATAAATTGCTTGCCATGCCTTTAATTGGAACAAGAATTGCTTAGATTTGATGAATATTCAATGATGACTTTACCAATGCACTTAATTGATAGAATTTTTATTCTAGGATAACCATGAAAAACTTAGAATTTTACTATGATGCTAAATTTGATGAAAACACTGTTGTGGTTTGATTGATTTAAGGAGTTCTAGTAAACTTAGGTTGATAATTAACTAATTGGGGGATTAGAATAAAAATTGGATGAATGCTAGAGGTGCCCGAAATTGGCTCTAGCATGTGCTAAAAATTGATCACTAGAGGTGCCCAAAACGGCTCTAGGAGGCGTTAAAATTTTTCGGTTAACTAGAGGTGCCCAAACGGCTCTAGTCGATTAAATTAACTTAAGAAAACTAAAAATAAAACACTAGAGGTGCCCGAAATTGGCTCTAGTTAAAACATGTTAAAAAGAACCCCTTTCAAGTAATTTGAAAACCTATTGTTTGCATAGAATCCGAAAAATCAACTTGCACACAACTCCGCACACACTCACAAGCATTATAGTTTGATTCCGAGTAATTCCTCAGTTTTCTGAAAAATAAAAAGCCAATCATACTTTGTGCCCGGTTGAGAGAATTGAAATCAAGTTCAAAGCTAAGTTTGTGAAAATTTGAAGTCTTGGCGGTAATTATGAGTTTGCATTGCTTGAGGACAAGCAATAGTTCGAGTTTGGGGGTGTGATAAGTGTTCAAAAGTACTATTTTTCTTACCCTTTTACTCATATTCTTTGTTAGACTTAGGCTCATATTAGTTGCATAGTTAGTCATTCATGCATTAATCCATGTTTCCTTCAAACGTTGAACTTGATTACATAACTTGGTGATTTTTGTGGAAATAGATGCTGCTTTGGTGTGTTTTTGTGTGTGTATGTGCAGGATCACTTGCCAAAGCAATGCCGAGCTAGTTGCCAGGCGGTGCATGAAGGAGACGTCGAGCTAGTTGCCATGGCATTTGTCGACAAAGACCAAAAGCAATATGGATGTCGAAATTCATGACTTTACAAGCCCAAGATGACATGGAGCAAGGCCCAAGCCCAAAGGAATTTGATTGCCATGCAGAGATTAAAGAAGAATTAAATTCCAAGAGGATAGGAGAAGTTCTAATAGGAATAAAATTATAATAAAGAATTATATTCTTTAAAGATAATTTAATTCCAACTCAAACTCCTCCTCAAAGAAGGACTTTGGCCTAGCCCTATAAATACCAAGGAGATTTCGACAAGATGAATAGAGAGAGCAAGGGAAATTTCGGCAAGTCCAAGTAGGGCAAGAGGAGAGAATTTTCGACAAGCATCAAGGGCAAGGAGGATTTCGACAAGCCTCTTCCTTCATCTTTGTTCGATTGGGTTCATGCTAGGGATTAATTATCTTGTGTTTCTTTGGAACCTAGCCATGAACTAAATTTACTTGGCTATGGTTATTGTGTTTTGTGGTTGTGAGAAACTATTGGTTTTTGTTTAGGTAATAAGAGTTTGCACTTTTCTATTTCAAGGTTTATTCATTCTTGGTTCCTATTATTGCTTATGAGTGAATTGGGAGAGGATCTCGTGATTTCATCCATTTATCTAATATCGGGAGAGTTAGATTCAAGAAACTAATGAATATGATCTTTATGCAATCCAATGATGGTGAAGATTAATCCGGCTTAGGAATAAGTTAAGGATTTCAACGGCTAAGAGGAGCGCAAGATTGGTTGTTGTTCACCCTTGATTCACGCAGGATGTATTATCAAGGCATGCACAAGTAGCTAGAGTTTCGACTTAGGGATAAGAAGAAACCATTGAAGAACGCTCCGCCGAACCTTGAAGTTGCTGCCCGATCGCCCAAGTAGTTGCCCAACTAGTCGCCCAAGCAACCATCAATTAGTTGCCAAGGCAACCCCGTTGTGCAAGTCGCCACGGCAACTGAGTTGCCCATGCACTCTTTTACCAAGACAATCCAATTGGCTATCACACCTCAACTCACGATAACCTAGCCTATCTCTCTCATTCGAATTCATCTTTTCTTTTACTTAATTGCTTTCTAAATTAGTTATTAGTTAAAACTTCTATAATCCTTCACTTGTGTTTTTACTTTTTACAGTGCAAGAGACTAGATTCTTGAAGTGGCACCAATCCCTGTGGAGACGATATCTTTTATACTATAACTTGCAACGTGTATACTTGCACAATTGCGTAGCACTTATTACGCGCAACAGGTTTTATAAAGAAGGAGTTAAAGAAAAAATGGGAAAAAGTCTGATTTTGGGCCAGATAAGGGGGTTTTACAAGTGTTTTATTTTTTAAAAATGGTGAAATCGCGTCATAAATCCCTCTGCGTTTTCATTATTTTCGTTTGTCTCGCCTCATGGGATATTTGCAACCTCAGTCCCCCCCATTTTTGAAATTGTTTCAATTTGGTCCTCAAATAAATTGAAATCAGTTTTGTTAAATGGTGAAATTACCCTTAGTCCTACCGCGTTTCTGATATTTTCACTCCGAGCTCGCCCCTTGGTCCAATTACATGCTTAGTCCTTTTGAGTCTTATCTGGTTTATAATTTCGGCCCTAAATCATGTCTTTACTGCTCCATTTTCTGTCACTTTTGTTTCATTTTATTGTATCTTAGTCCTCTGTCATAATAAATTATGTCTCTTGTTTTTGTTATTTTATGGTTTTATGTCATATTTATTTTATTCATTACCTTAATATAAGTTTTCATGGCATCTTTGTTTTTGTTTTTGGAGTTGTTTTATTATTTTAATTTGTCCAACCGTATGATGCATATATGTTCGTAAATATTATGTTTCAGTTCGGTTATCATGTTATATTTATGTCATGTTTCTATGTACATAAGTTTGTTATTTATGTGTTTGTTTGGTCTTTAAGCATGATAGGAAGTTAAGTACTTTATTATATGTCTGATTTAGTTTCGTGTAAACTTGTGGTGTCTAGGATTTAGTTTGTATTTGATGCTTTTGATTCTAGTATCATGTCTAGGTTTGTTGCCTTAATCCGTTAGTTTAATATTGTACGTTACCCATGTCCTGTATGTGATACAGTTGTTGATTACTTTAACATGTTTAATCATGATAGGTTTTGTTCTTTATTTAAAAGCTTTATTCTTTTCTTTCCTGCTCACGTTTTATTAGTATTATTTAATTTTGCGATGTTCCATGTATGTTTTAAATCCATGTATACGTATGTTTTAAAATATTTTGCTAAGATCGCATAAGAGATATATATAAATTGTCAATGCGGTGCCTTTTTATTCGAGCGTAAACAGGGCCAGTATCAGACGTAATGATAGTGGTTGGGCGTTTACTCTCGGATAACGGGGCCTTTAAAATTTACTCGCACTTATAACCAAATTTTAATTTAATCGTCACTTTAATCCGGAAAGTTTAATATTAATAAAGTGGTAATTATTAAAGTACCAATTTTGGGCGGTGTGGGGGTGCTAATCCTTCCCCATCCGTAACCGACTCCCGAACCCAATAGTTTTCAAATCTCTAGTTTTATGGTGTCTAGCCTACCTAAGTGGCCGGTGGCGACTCCAATTTCTAAATAAAACGTGGTTTTTTTAAAACCCCACGGAATAAACATTTTTATCCGAAAGACAATAAACACCTCGAAAACTTCATTTTTTAGCGACACGGGCATCGCTACAGATAGCGACTTCACTAGGGACATTTTTTGCTTTTCAAAAACAACAAAAAGAGAGTCAAGCTTTTGCAAATAATTACCGCTTTAATAATATTAGAGGTTCCAGATTAAAGTGACTATTAAATTAATATTCGGTTGTAATTGCGCGTTTATTTTAACGCATTTAAAATTTGGCATATAAACCCGTTTTTTAAGTGAGGGGAAAACGCTAATGCTTTCGTGGAGATATCGTTCTCCCGTGTAGGCCTAGCAAGTACCTTTGGGGCTCGAGTACCTTATGCTTTCGTAAGGATATCGTTCATTCGTGTAGGCATAAGCGAATGGGTCCCCCTGAATTGAACCCGGTTGAAAGGAGCCTACAATGGGTGATGATCGGGGGCCTTGCTACTCTTAGTAGAGGACAACAAGGACAATTCGGGTACCTCCTAGAACTAAGACTGCATGTAGAGAATACATAGAAACCCACCCCTTTAGAGCCATGCTGATAACCGTAGGTGTTTTAGGCGAGATAAATAGGGTTATTTTGTCTGTTTACCTTATTTAATTCGTCATTTTATTTATGTATTCCATCCGGTACTGACTTGTTTTCTTTTTTGCTTTTGCTTTTTTCATACATTATTGCATTTGCATTATATAATGGTACTGGATCAAGTGGTTTGCCCGATCAGAAAGTCTTTCATCATGGAAAAAAGGTATCTTAGGAAAGAAGAGCTTAATTTGTCAGTCAGGCATTAGTCAAAGGTCAATCAGAAGGCCCAAGGGGATAGTTTACCGAGTGAGCGCATATTGTCAGGATACACCTACGTGAGCCTCTAACAGAATGATCTATGGGAGCTTAAAAGGATTTGGGGAGTATGGGATCGAAGACTACAAGACTTATTCTTTGATGGTTACGGTGACATAGTACATTTGGTGTATGTCCGAGTCAACCAACCTTTACTCTAAGCAATCGAGAAAGAGTTAGAGAGCTGCAAGTTGACCATCAAGAGTGAAAGATGACCTTTTAGGGGTATAGTTAACCAAGAGAAGGAAAGATCCAGGCAAGAGGTCGACAAAGGCAAGCAAGCAATCACCTACAAAAGAGAAAACATTGCCGTTTGGAAGAGGAAATCCATGGGGAGCAGGAATAGACTACTCGAGATACAAAACTTATACAATAACACTGTTCAAAGACTGACTCAGAGTTAAGATCAGAATACCGAGTTAGAAGGGAGACTGGCAGAGGTGAGAGCAGTCCTTTCAGGCCTATCGATATAAGAACGGTTTCATCGAACTACAAGAAAGACAACGCGTGAATGGAATGTTATGAGCTCGCATTGAGTCACTCAAGGCAACTGTTCAAGATTACAGGGGGGATTAGAAAAAGTTACGGCCGATGGAGACACCTATTGGTGAAGAAGACTTCGTGATGCTACCCAAATGGTTCAAGACTGAGACCAGTATTACACGACCCTGATGGTGGACATACAATGAGTTCTGAGACATGCGAATGACTTAGCTACATCACTTCAGGCATGAAAGAAGCACCCAGGTTCATCAAGCTGCTCAGGGCTATTGAAAGTTAGGGGATAGAGCTAGGGCTTATCTGTAGGAGTCTATGTTGTAATTAGGACTCTTTTTTTTGTAATAGGGACCCATTTTGTAATACAAACCCTTTTGTAATCTAGATCCTTTAGTTCCCATGAAAGTAGTTCAAAAGGGTGATTACCAGCAGAACCGGTAACTTTATTTGCATACATTCTTGCATTACATCATGTCATTTGCATTTTACATTACATGCATTCATCATTCTTCGCAATAATATTGATAGTCCACATATTGTGGCAGTGGAACTAGAAGATAAGCCGCAACTATTCCGCATCCATACTTTACTCAATTCCAAAGCAAGCTGATGGAAGATAGAGTAGTCAGTCTAGAAAAAGGGGCAGAAAGATTTGGAAGCGATTTTTGATAAAGCCAAGAAGAGTCTCAGCGATCAGATCGCTCAATCGCAAGCTACGATAGTGTCTGACATAACTGTCTTGCTAGCAAAAAGCCTGGGGAAAGAAAAGGTTAAAGATGAAGTCACCCAGGAGCCAAAAGGTATCTCATCTCACAGCAAGGTTCAACTGGCGACACCAAATCCGGCCAGAAAAGTATACATTGACCCTATTGGGATATCTGCTAGTCTCCAAGCAGAGGCATCTAAAAACCAACCCATGAATACAGAGGCATTCTACGGAGAAGATATGACGGATCTGGACTTGGTCGAGGGAATTAAAAATGAAGTGGAAAAGAAATGGGAAGAAAGATTTCATCTTATGGAGGAAAAAGTCAAAGCCATGCAGACTGTAGAGGAACCAAGGAATGATGCCAGCGATCTGAGCCTAGTAGCCGACCTTGTTTTACCACCGAAGCTCAAAACCCCTGATTTCGATAAGTATGATGGAACTTCATGTCCTTTCGCGCATATTACCATGTATTGCCGAAAGATGATTGCCTTTGCAAAAGATGAAAAGCTCTTAATCCATTGTTTCCAAGATAGTCTGACTGGGGCAGCCATCCGGTGGTACAATCAATTAAGCCGGGTAGATATCAAGTCCTAGAAGAATCTTTCAAAAGCCTTCACAGAACAGTACAAGCATATAACAGATATGGCCCCAAATCGATTCGTGCTACAAGGTTTAAGGCAGAAGCCTGATGAAAGTTTCCGTCAGTATGCTCAACGATGGCGAGACATGGCATCTCAGGTTCGACCCCTATTCAGGAAAGTGAAATTACTCCCATGATTATGGATACTCTAAAGGGAGTGTTATACGATCGTCTAGTAAGCCACCATGCCGCCAACTTTACAGACTTAGTCATGGTTGGAGAGCGCATTGAAGATGCAATTAAGAAGGGAAATATAATAGATCTCTACAGCACAGTTCCTCAAAAGGAAGACGACAGCATCGTTCCTCAAAAGGAAAAAGATTCTCATGTTTATATGGTGAGTGCTTGTCCAATCAGTCAGCCCCAAGGTCGTCCTCGTAATCAGTCTTCACGATACGTGAAACCTGCAAAGGTACTTCATCTTGTTCCTATGACGTACACTGAGTTGCTTCTGATGCTTATCGAAAAGAAGCTACTAACCCCTATTCAGTCCAAGCCAAAAGATCCTCCATATCCGACGGGGTACGATGTCAATGCTGTATGTGATTACCACTTGGGGAGTACGGGCCACACAATAGAAAATTGTGGAGCTCTGAAAAATAAGGTCCAAAGTCTGATCAAAGCTGGTCATCTGAAGTTTTAAGGATAGTGACATATATGAATTTTTTGGGGGCGTTGACTTCCCGGTTAGGTGTTTAACTACATTTCATGTTTTTTCTTTTTCTTCTCAAAAGTAATGCGAAGTTAGCTTTACTATTTTAGGCCCGAAAAGTAGTAAAAACATTTTGTAGGGGCGTACATCTGGTGAAATGATATTTCTATTCGCATATCTTTTTTGTGCACATCTAGCAAACGATTTTCATTTCATTTCACTCATCGATAAGGGTTAGTTTTTGTTTTCATGTGCATACTCATATTTTTACACAGAAAATACATGTATATGGCTATTGTGTCTTTGTATATCAATTGCATGAGGGACATTATTTTAACTTAGGTGATTGGTTTTGAGCAGCCTGCATCTACTGGAAATCAAAGGCTACGGAGAAGACAAATTTGTAATTACCTTCCGAGTTATTTTTTGGTTAATTGTTAATGACCTCACTTAAGCATAATTTATTGTACGTGGAATAAAAAAAATAAGCATCTCCCACGTTTAAAATGAGTGAAAGAATAAATCCTAAGAAAAAGCACTTCAATGTTCGAAGCCTGGTAATAGGCATGTTCAAAACCTGGTAATAGGTTTGTTCGGATAAGAGTGTGGCAACTTTGGGGCACTTCTCTGAAGCGATAAGATGGCAATGCACCATCTAACAAAGAAAAAGAAGAGCAAAAAATAAAAAGAAAAAAAAGAAGAAGGAAAAAGAGAGAAGAAAATCGCTTTATGAGTGATGGTAATATTTTCGTCTCATGACAATGTTGAATAACTCGGGGTATTGTTGTTTGCTCCATCATTATTCTCGAGCCAAAAGAATGTGATGAGTTGAATTCCCAAGCAAAAAGAAAATAAGCCAAAAAATGATGATGATCTGATAGGGTCCAACCCAGTCAAAAAAGGAAAAGAGAGAGAGATACCAAAATAACTGGGAATGTATTTTACATTTTCAGATAACAATTCAGCTTTTGAGGTCCCCTATAAGTAGGATACGCTTGGGGGCAATCGCCGGTAAGTTGTCTCAATGTCGTTTTTGCACTTGATACTCAGGGTATACGATTTGACGTATTACTATGGGTGTCAAGATTTTTTGATCAAGCGTTAGACAAAAAAACACAAAAAAGTGTTTGTATTGTTCCAAAATTTTGCCGTTCATTTCAAAATTCAAAGAATACACGAGCAATTGGCCTCTTTACTTAAAAAAAGATTTAAAGCCTAAAGACATAGATTTATATCCCCATTAGAGTACTTCATTTAAGTTCAAAGACAGAGATTGAACTCAGAGATGGGTTTGGGGGAGTTGGGGGCATTTTAGCTCACCCCGATGTTGAGACAGAGAGATACTCTGCATGATGGGTCAAAGACAAGAAAGAGTTTGAGTCCAAGATTAGTGGGGCACCATTGTCCGTGAAACAACGGAGATAGTTGTAAGAATCCAAGGCAGAATAGACCTGAGATGTCGGAGGGTTCGAAAGATTTGGATTAATGAAGAAGACAAAAGACTTTCTTGTGTAAAGAGATGATGTTAACCGAGGTTGTTTGACCTGAAAGGGTGAACAATGAATAAGCAACCAAGTTTTGGGGGCGAAAGCTGCTGAAACGTCAGAATGATTAATGATTGTAGTCACATGACGAAGCCACCTAATTAGCAAGTGGTGACTTGAGTATTAAGGTGTCCGAGAAGATTGTGATAGAGAGTCATACATCATTGCATTATTATAAGTCTACATGAATAGGTTGCACCTTTGCATCCCCAACAATCATGAGAATATCATTTTACATGAACATATGCATCTTTACATCATAAGGTATGCTCATGCATCATCCTTAGTATTCATACAGGAAGACAGACAGATAGTTATCAAGAAGATGACTCCGACAAAGACTTCATGCACCTCTGCATCGATCCAGAAGACGCACTTGAGTGTCGCTTTCCCTTCCAAAAAATAAAAATAAATAACAAAAACAAAAACAAAAAAGAGAATAGAAGAGAAAAACAGAAAAAGAAAGAAAAAGACAAAATAAAAGAAATAAGAAAAAGAAAAAGAAAAAAAGAGAAAAGAAAGTAGATCGGTTGACCATAGAAAATGTCAACATTTTTTAAGCCGCCACTCTGACAAATTTCTAGACGGATAAAACCAAGGTATCACTTAAGGTTTTTATTAAAAACCAAAATTTTTAATGACGTCCTTAAAACCAACTTCTTTAGTTGGATCCTTTCATAAGGATAATTTTCTTAAAACCAACTTTTTTAGTTGGATCCTTGCATAAAGATAATTTTCTTAAAACCAACTTTTTTAGTTGGATCCTTTCATAAGGATACTTTTCTTAAAAATCAACTTCTTTAGTTGGATTCTTTCATAAGGATATTTTCTTAAAATCAACTTCTTTAGTTGGATCCTTGCATAAGGATGTTTTTCTTAAAATCAACTTCTTTAGTTGGATCCTTTCATAAGGATATTTTTCTTAAAATCAACTTCTTTAGTTGGATCTTTGCATAAGGATGTTTTTCTTAAAATCAACTTCTTTAGTTGGATCCTTTCATAAGGATAATTTTCTTAAAACCAACTTCGTTAGTTGATCCTTTCATAAGGATACTTTTCTTAAAACCAACTTCTTTAGTTGGATCCTTTCATAAGGATGATTTTCTTAAAACCAACTTCTTTAGTTGGATCTTTGCATAAGGATGATTTTCTTAAAATCAACTTCTTTAGTTGGATCCTTGTATAAGGATGGTTTTCTCAAAATTGACTTCTTTAGTCAGATCCTTGCATAAGGATGTTTACCCAGAAAGAAGAAGAAAAAAATTAACACAAAAAAGAAGAAAATAAAAAAGAAAAAAAAGAGAAAAAAAAGAAAAAAAAGAAAAAGAAGAGAAAAAGAAAAAAGAAAAAGTAGAAAAAGAAGAGAAAAAGAAAAGAAAAAGAAAGAAGAAAAAAAGTAGAAAAAGAAGAGAAGAAGGGAAAAAAAGTAAAAAAAAGAAAAAAAAAAGAAGAAAAAAAAAAAAAAAGAAAAAAACAGAGAAAGAGGAAAGAAAAATCGAAGACAATGGTTATATAAATGAGAAGCCTACGTTTTCGAACCCCCAATGAAAGGCTCCATATAGGAATAGCCCTAACTCTGGAATCCCGAAGAAAAACCAAAGGTGAAGAAGTTCTATATAGGGAAAACTTACGAGCCTAAAGATTTGGCCGAGGAAGAGCGGAGAGTTCTAGAAGAACACGTGATTCCAAAGCTACCAAACAGGGAAGTCGGATAAAAATGAGTGCTTATGGTCTTTGCTTTGTTCTCGTTTCACAAGAACAAGCAAAGAGGGGCAACTGTAATAACTCATTTTTATTTTTGTCGATATTTTAATATACTAATATAATAGTTAATTAGTATTGTTATTGCATGATTACGTACGAGCATGTATGTTATTAATATGCATGTGATATATGTGTGATGTGATGTAAATGCATGTATAGTATGTTATGTGGTGCATGTGTGCTATGTGCATATTGTTTGTATATATGTCAATGTGTGCATAGTCATATTAAGTATGTGAGATTAAACCAATATATATATATATATATATAAGTTAGTATGTTATATTAATTATGTATGTTATAGGTGGTATTGTGCATGTGTACGCTTAGGTTATATATATATGTGTGTATGCTTGTGTGTGTATACGTATAGGTATTATTATAATCATTACTATTATTGGGCTGTGTAAAAACATAATTTAAATAAAATAGAACCCAAATTGTATTAAAACCCAAAAAAAAGAATTAAATGTCCAAGTCCATTATAAAATTACAACCCAGAGTTAAATTTTATAAAGCCCGTTTGGCCCAAAACCCCAATCCCTATAAGATAATTAATAATATTATCTAACTTTAATTGCACTTTTGTGTGCATCTAATCTTGGGCCGTTGGATCAGATTTTGATCCAACGGACACGATCGAAGGAAGGTAACCCGTCCAAATATCGCGTGTGGTTCACGCGTGGACCGTTCGATCTCCCACGCGCGCGTGCTTCCCACACGTTGGACTCCTCGGCTGCTGAGCTTCATGTGTCACGATCTGATGCAATCTCACCACCTCCGAAATCAAATCTAAGCCATCCATGCAACGAATCATCCTAACCGTTGGATCAGATCTTATCTAACGGCGGAGAACGCTTCTGGCAGAGAACATCACCACAATGCCTCCTCCCCATGCCGTCGTACCAACCACCACATCATACACATCACCAAAAACACAAGAAAAAGCAGATCTGTCAGTGACCAAATCACGAAAAAAATGTATTTTGTGTTATATCTTCTACCAAAAACGATAAGATAGGATATGTGTATGAGAGGTTGTAAGAACAAAAAGGGGGAGGAGTTGTATCAGTTTTCAGAAAATAAAAAAGAGATCTCATCATTTTGTTCATCTTTCGAACACACAAAAAAACAAAACAAAGGTATCTATTCATCTTTAGTGTTGCATGCTTGTATATACTTTAGAGATAACATAAAAAAAGAGAGGAGTGGATAGGTTCTTTACCCTCGCCATTAGTGGGTCTCCCCTCGCCAGTAATAAGCCGCATCAGTTTCCCAAAAGCTAAACAAGGTGAACTGAAAAGGGGGAGAGTTTCCTTTTGGTTTCGTTTTTTATAGAAAAAATGGTTTTCGCTCTCATATTTTCTTAGATCTAGAAAAAATGAGAGTCTTTTTTTGGAATCTAAGTTGGGATTCGAGTTTGGGTTGAAGCAAGGGTTATTTTGGTGGGTTTTTTTGGTCCGGCGCCGACTAGCGGCGGCCGGCGACGGAGGAAATGGCGGTTGGCTGCCAGTTTTTGGGTTTATCAAAGGTTTAGGGTTTGGTTTTTGAGAGAAAAATGAGGGTTGGGGTTTTATAAAGAAGGAGTTAAAGAAAAAATGGGGAAAATCTGATTTTGGGCCGGATGAGGGGGTTTTATAGGTGTTTTATTTTTTAAAAATGGTGAAATTGCATCATAAATCCCTCTACATTTTCATTATTTTCGTTTCTGTCTCGCCGCATGGGATATTTGCAACCCCAGTCCCCCTCATTTTTGAAATTGTTTCAATTTGGTCCTCAAATAAATTGAAATCAGTTTTGTTAAATGGTGAAATTACCCCTAGTTCTTCTGCGTTTCTGAAATTTTCACCCCGAGCTCCCCCTTGGTCCAATTACGTGCTTAGTCCTTTTGAGTCTTATCTAGTTTATAATTTCGTCCCTAAATCATGTCTTTACTGCTCCATTTTCTGTCACTTTTGTTTTATTTTATTGCATCTTAGTCTTCTGTCATAATCAATTATGTCTCTTGTTTTTGTTATTTTATGGTTTTATGTCATATTTATTTTATTCATTACCTTAATATAAGTTTTCATGGCATCTTTGTTCTTATTTTTTGGAGTTGTTGTTTTATTATTTTAATTTGTCCAACCGTATGATGCATATATGTTTGTAAATATTATGTTTCAGTTCGGTTATCATGTTATACTTATGCCATGTTTCTATGTACATAAGTTTGTTATTTATGTGTTTGTTTGGTCTTGAAGCATGATAGGAAGTTAAGTACTTTATTATATGTCTGATTTAGTTTCGTGTAAATTTGTGGTGTCTAGGATTTAGTTTGTATTTGATGCTTTTGATTCTAGTATCATGTCTCGGTTTGTTGCCTTAATCCGCTAGTTTAATATTGTACGTTACCCATGTCCTGTATGTGATACAATTGTTGATTACTTTAACATGTTTAAGCATGATAGGTTTTTTTCTTTATTTAAAAGCTTTATTCTTTTCTTTCCTGCTCACGTTTTATTAGTATTATTTAATTTTGTGATGTTCCGTGTATGTTTTAAAACCATGTATACGTATGTTTTAAAATATTTTTCTAAGATCGCATAAGAGATATATATAAATTGTCAATGTGGTGCCTTTTTATCCGAGCGTAAATGGGGCCAGTATCAGGCGTAGTGATAGTGGTTGGGCGTTTACTCTCGGATAACGGGGCCTTTAAAATTTACTCACACTTATAACCAATTTTTAATTTAATCGTCACTTTAATCCGGAAAGTTTAATATTAATAAAGGGGTAATTATTAAAGTACCAATTTTGGGCGGTGTAGGGGTGCTAATCCTTCCCCATCCGTAACCGACTCCCGAACCCAGTAGTTTTCAAATCTCTGGTTTTATGGTGTCCGGCCTACCTAAGTGGCCGGTGATGACTCCAATTTCTAAATAAAACGCGGTTTTTTTAAAACCCCACGGAATAAACATTTTTATCCGAAAGACAATAAACACCTCGAAAACTTCATTTTTTAGCGAAAGGGCATCGCTACACTGGTGAGGTTAATATATTTTTCATAAAAATGACTGAAATAATAGTTCAAACACTCAATAAAAAGATGAGACGTATGTTGATGCATATACAACATTTTTTTTACTTTAAATGATTGCTTTTTATTTTTTATTTTCAGGTTTATCTAAGGTTTCTGCAATTGAAATAATAGAAATTAATTAATTTATTTTAATTATTCTATGTTTTATATATGGTGTTACTGTAACAGCCCAGATTTTTGGATCCAGAAGTCGAGTTGACCCGGGGTGTGGGCTTTGGGTTTGGGAGCCTTTTTGGGCATGCCTTAGAACCTTTGGCTTAGGTTAAGAAGGGCAAATGGGTAAAAACATAATTGAAGACAAAGAGAGCTGGTGAGACTTTATTTTTCTGCAGAAAGTGGAGGGGTGAAGCCATTTTTGTTCCATTGTTCCCTCTCTCACCCATTTTCCTCTTCCACCCAAATTTCTTTCATGTTCAAGGTCAAATCTTTGGGTTTTGCTATGGATTTCTCGTTTAGCTCGTTAAGGGAAAGTTGTTAAGCAAGAAATGATCTTTAATTTGAGGTAGGCTTTGCTTAGTTTGGTGAAGGATGAGGTTTAGTTGGGGGTTTGAAAAGGATGAACGAGATTGGATCTTTTAGGGCTTCTTCTTCAGCTTTAATTCAAGGTTAGTACACTACTAACTCTTATAGTTTTTTGCAACTCATAAAAATAGGCTTTGTGCATGATTTGTGTGTTTATGGCATGGTATGCTTTGGTTGACTCTTTAATGGAAAAATATGAGTTTGACATTTTTAAGGTTTAAAATTGGTAGAAATCCATTTAATAACTCCACCATAACTTGTAGGAACAATTTGGGGCTTAACCATATAGGTTAAGTAGAATTTCTAGGTGGAATTCGAACCCAAGGTTTGAATTTCGGGCTTGCGTATCGGTACGCTTTAGTAAAAAGAGAGACAGGTTGTGAGGGGCGTACCGGTACAAATTCTCATGTATTGGTACCCCTTGGTCGATTAGAATTCCAGTAGCCTCTTTGTGTATCGGTATGCTTGGGGCGTATCGGTACACACTGTTGCATTGCCTGATGGAGGCTTTGCGTATCGGTATGTGAAGGTAAGGGTACCAGTACGAAATGGATAAGTACCGTTAGTAAGTATCAATACGGGGGTTTAGCGTATCGGTACGGCTTATTGTACCAGACCTTTCAAGTCTAAATTGAGTATCGGTAGTCATAGATGAGTATCGATACCTAGAGGGGCGTATTGATATCCATATAAGAGTATTGGTACTCGCTGGACAATCTACCCAAGAATTTGGATGTTGCATTCAAGGGCTTTATAATTCGAGGCAAAGGGCCCTAGGGGTCTGTTAAGGTGTAAAATGAATATTAAAATTAAGAAATGGAGATTTAAACCCCGTGTATGGAATAAATGACTAATGACTCGTTATATATTGGGTAAGCTATGTGAGATGGTAACCCATAGGGATCTTAGGTGGATCGATTGATACTGTGTGGTAATCTGGGCCCTTGTAGTGTGCGGAAGGGGCGCTTATAATGTTAAGTCTTATTGAATAATAAGATAAATTAATGAGAACAACTAATATGTACCTTCATAATATACTAATAAATAGATAAGTTCAATAGGGTGGTATAATAACTGATATAAACCATAAGGTGATGGTAAGAGTGTTAGAGCTGTGTGAGGTAAGACCCATGTGTCAAGGTTATGTACTGTGTGATGATTAGGGTCCTTGATGGGTGCTGATAGGATGCCTAGATAGTCAAGTCATCCCTTGTTGTTGGGATTTGGATACCCTAAGTGTGTTGCAATACCTTGAAGACTCTCGAATGAAAGATTCTAATGCTTTGTGGATGCGGGCCTCATTCGAATATGCTTGATGAGAGATTCCGAGTATGGATATAGGATCTCGATGTTTTGTGGACGAGGGCTTCATCCCTTTAAGTATAGGATCCCGATGCTTTGTGGACGCGAGCCTTGCTCAGAGTATAGGATCTCGATGCTTTGTGGACGCGGGTCTTGCTCAGAGTATAGGATCCTGATACTTTGTGGACGCGGGCCTCACTCAAGTGTAGGATTTCGATGCTTTGTGGACGCGGACCTTACATAATGTTGTTGTTATCTGCATGATGCTATGTAAATGTATGAGGTACTTTTATGAGCTGTGTGCGTGACCATACATTCATAATACTATGTGTTTAGGCGGTTATAGTAGCGCTATTATTATCTTTCCATTTTGTCGTTCATTTTGCATTGCTTTATTTATGATTTGCATGAAGCATGGTTGAGTGGCGGTGTATCCACTAAGCTTTGTTAGCTTAGCATTTGGAATCGTTGTTTTCGTTCGTAGGTTAGTAGGTTTGGCTCATTCTTGGAGGAGCAGCATCAGGGAAGAATTCCAGCACATCATCTCTTCAGAGTATAATATTTAGGTCTTTAAGCTATGTATTCGTAGGAACTTGTTGTTTATTGTAAATTGTATTCAGATTTTCAAATGATCTAGTCAAGAGTTTTATAATGTAATTTTAAAAAGGCGCTCCACTGTATACATTTCAAATTTTACTTGTATTTATTTAGATTGAAATAAAATGGGTTTTAGAATCTTTTTTTGGATTGGGCTAAACTAGGTTAGGAATTTGATGGTCGGGTTTCAGGTTTGAGGCCCAAATATGACATTCGGGTCAAGGGTGTTACACTTAGTGGTATCAGAGCCTAGTTTAGCCGGTTTTATAAAAACCCTGAGTTGGTTAGGTGCCATGGATAGGTGTCTAGCGATTGTGTCTAAGTTGTACTCTTTCAAGATTGAAATCTAGATGGTGTACCCCGTGTTCACGTATGTCGTTTGTTGCAACATTAAGATAGATTTGATCGAGGTCGTAAATGTTATAATGTTAGCCGATTTCATCGAGAACAATTTTGAGATCTAAGTTATCTCAGACGTTAAGCTTGGGTTTATGAAGGAATAGAGGAGTTGAGGGTGTGCCCTCCCATCGCTTAAGAAGTAATCGTGGTTATGTGTCGTAAGTTACCTTAAAGCCTTGAGTTCATGGTGAGAACCTTCTGTGGTGAGATTCTACGTATTGGTAGACGACCCTTATGGAACGGATAAGAGGACTTGATTTTGATTGACTAGTGGTGGGTACCATATGATGGAAATGTAGCACGCCTGGCAGATATACGTTTTCTTCTAATATGGAGAGATACATGATGGTTGTGAGGTCCCAAGTACACTCTTAGTAAGTTGAATGCCCTAAGATCTCGAGCAAGGTTTGCTTGTTGCGATTGCCCATAGTAGTGGCTGAAAGGACATAGTTGGTTTTGCGCGAGGCGATGCTTGAGTAAGGCTTGTGAATATGTGGTTGATAGATACAATGGAGTTGTCTTCTAAATGAATTGATATGATCTTGGCACCAGTTGTTGTTCGGTCATGAGCCAGCTTGAGATGACAAGTGTAGTGTTGAAAGCTTCGAGGTTTTGGGGGAACTAAACCCAAGGTAATAAGAAAGACAAACTACAATCTTCTAAATGCGGTTTAGACCAGTTGGGTTGATGGTGCGAGATTGACCAAGGAGAGTCGTGAAAGGAGCCATATTTCTTTAATGGGAGAAGCATTATTGTTACGAATCTAAGTATAGTAACATGGGTTGTGAAAGGATGACCTGATCAATCGGGTTGATGGTTAAGAAACACTTAGAGGGATCTAAGGATGACGTGGAATAGTCTTAAGGAAATCCTGACTATATCATCTTTTTCTTAAAGGCAATGCATACGAATGGTGAGAGACCATAAAGTTAGGACCATAGCCTGTTTTCTCAATATGGGATGTTCCTTGGGTGAGTCAAAAAAAGGTATGTCAGTGAAGCTCTTATGAAGAAGATGGTGGATCAGTTCTTGCAGTCGGTTTAAGGCATCAAGCAGTGTTGGGTATGAGTAAGATTTTTTTCTACGGTTGAGTTGTTATGCCCAAAGTTTGTTGCTATCGAAGAGTAAAGGTGGTTGAGGTTAGGTGTGGATTCAAAGTTGACATATTGATGCACGGGACAACAATTTTACCTGGGATATTCTCTGAGTTAGTCGTTAGTATGAAGCACTCGAATGACCGTAGAACCAATATTGAGTTAGTTGAGGATTTTGTAGACCGTGTTTTGGGGAATCAAAACATCATAAGATTCTTTTCAGGCCATAAAGAGGGGAGAGTTTGTGCGGATCAAAAAGAGTTGCTTTAGATCAGCTGAGGATTGGTCAGAAATCTAAATTGAGAGTTTTGTAGGGGGATTATCGATTTCTACTATAACAGAGAGTGTTGATGGTTTGACCCTAGCGTCTTTCCCACCGGTTCGTGAACCTTGTGGTTGACATCACCTTGAGGTATGTTTCTTGCTTGGTGAGTTTGCTATGAGTGCTAGACATCGGGTCACATGGCAAAGGACTACTCAATCGTGGATTAGTATTTATCAGTTCAGTCTTTGAGGTTGATTTCTTCTGGCCATAGTCAAGGTTCTTCGAGAAGTGGTGTTGGGTCGTTGTTGAAGTATCAGGGTAGAGGTCAGGTGAGATCTACAGTTAGAGTCATCGCACGAGCTTTTGTTAGACAATATGTTCATGCCAAAAATGACAAGCTTGTTACCGAGAGTGTGTTAAATGATTTGGTCCCATTGTGGTTTTCAGTTTCTTGATGGCAGTTTGATTTCTTGTTCTTACCTTGGCAGAGATTTTATTGAGCGGGTTCTGTGATAAGTTTCCTCAAGGTTTATATTGGTTTGGTAAATTAATGGATTGGTAAGTAAAGGTTCCACCATGGGTGGTGTGTATGGTTTAGAGTATCAGTCCCTATAGACTTGTTAGATTTACCCTTGGTACGGGTTAGTCACGTGGGTGCGAGGGGTGCCTTGGTTTCCAAGAAAGAATCTCAAAGTTGGGGTTTGAAATGAAGCAGTTTGTCGGTATTGTGCATGAATAAATCCTATCTCTCCAGCTTATGTGTTGTTCTCATGTGATGCTAGTTGAAGAGGACCTTGTAGGTTGCAAGACGTTCTTAGTTCGCGTAGTTGACGCAATAGTGGGAGTCTGCGGTTTAGAGCGGTAGACTTGCAAGTGGTTATCGAGGTCATCTCTGAGGGTTGAGCGGGATAACCTCTTGATCGTAGAGTAGTACCCATGATAAGGGATGTATTGAGTTCAGTATTAAGTGTTCATCACCTTGTGGTCTGACATCTACCGAACCTCTTGTGTGAGGACTCCTTGGTAGAGGAGGGGGCGTGGGCGATCTCCTCAAGGAGTTTACCTTGGGACGTGCTTATGTTGGTATAGCGAGATATAGTGGTGTTAGCTGTTGTGGGTCGATGTATAACAATGGAATGCCAGTATTTGTTTTTCAGGGTTGATGATCTTGTTAATATTGAAGAGTTTTAAGATTTTCATAAGATCGTTCATGATGTTGGTCTCGTAAGTTGAAGGTTAATGAGAATTAGTGTTAAAATTTAGGGTTTGATGCGATGGTTGAACTCTAAGGGCAAGTTGAAGAGTGTTTTAGACTTACGAATGCGTCGAGATAATCTTAAGTTTGATGAATAGAGGGTTGCTTATTTGGGTTTGAGATGGATTATTTTCATGTATGGTGACAGTATAAAGATGTTTCGAATGGCTTCAGAGAAATGTGGGTTTTGGTTAAAGTTGTATGGAATCGAATTCTTGTGTTGTAATAAGTTGTGTTGGGAGAACCATTAGGAATCTTGATGGACTTGCTAAAGTTTTAGCACCAACGCTAGTCAGAATTTGGTGGTTGGGAGTGAAAGAGTGTTCGGACCTTTGAGAACAGTTTGGTGGTTTGATCTCTAGTAGAGCTTGGTTGTGGTAACAATTTTTTTTGGAACCAAAGTGGCTTGGCTAGTAGAATCGCTTGATCGTGGATTCGCACCTGCTTATGTCGTAGTGGGTTCAAGTAAATGAGGTTTTAAGTTCTATATTAGTTAACCAAGTTGTAAAAAAAGGTTGTATTTTCATGTTAGATGGATGATAGAACATGATTGATAGGGTTTGTTATTCCTAAACACGTGGGTTATGGTGATTTTATATGAGGAAATGCCCTGTGGTATACCTTGAAGAAGTGTCACGTTATGGATGCAGATGAGGGTTGAGTTCAAGACTTTGGAAATGCTAGTGTTGGTAGATGGGTTTGTTCACCGAGTTGTGACTCACCCGGAGTAAGTTCAGAGTGTCGATGTTTGATAATACTGTTGAGATTATCGTTGGTTGATCTGTCTCCAGGTTTAATATGAGTGTTGTTCTGGATGTTGTGAATGTCTTGTTGAGGATGCTTGTAGAATGTGAAGATTTTGTGTTAAGAGTTTTGGCTAGGAAGGTTTTGTGGGGAGCTTAGGGTCGTGGGCGTGCGTGATCGAAAGTATGATTAGATTTTTGGCAGTATCATCTCATTCCTTTGTTTAAATTTCGAGGATAAAATTTTCTTTTAGGAGGAAAGAGTTATAACGACCCAGATTTCTAGACCTATGAGTCAAGTTGACCCGAGGTGTGGGCTTCGCATTTGGGCTGAGATGTTGGGCCTTTGGGAGCCTTTTTGTGCATGCTTTAGGACAATGGGTTTAGGTTGTTGGTTGGTTGATGGGCTAAGGTGATAGTAAGAGGGGCAAATGGGTAAAAACATAATTAAAGACAAAGAGAGCTGGTGAGACTTTATTTTTCTGCAGAAAGTGGAGGGGGCAAAGTCATCCTTGTTCCCTCTCTCACCTATTTTCCTCTTCCACCCAAATTCCCTTCATGTTCAAGGTCAAATCTTTGGGTTTTTCTATGGATATCTCATTTAGCTTGTTGAGGGAAAGTTGTTAAGAAAGAAAAGATCTTTAATTTGAGGTAAGCTTTGCTTGGTTTGGTGAAGGATGAGGTTTAGTTGGGGGTTTGAAAAGGAAGAACGGGATTGGATCTTTGAGGGCTTCTTTATCAGCTTTAATTCAAGGTTAGTACATTACTAACTCCTATAGTTTCCTGCAACTCATAAAAATAGGCTTTGTGCATGATTTGTGTGTTTATGGCTTGGTATGCTTTGGTTGACTTTTTAATGAAAAAATATGGGTTTAGGGTATAGGTTAAGTAGGATTTCTAGGTGGAATCTGATCCAGGGTTTGAATTTCAGGCTTGCGTATTGGTATAGTTGTTCGAGTATCGGTACACTTTAGTAAAAAGGAAGGCAGGTTGTAAGGGGCGTATCGGTACAGATTCTCGTGTATCGGTACCTCTTGGTCGATTAGAATTCTAATAGTATCTTTGTGTATTGGTACGCATTGTTGCTTTACCTGAAGGAGGCTTCACGTACCGGTAAGCGAAGGTAAGGGTACCAGTATGGGTTGGGATCAGTACAGGATGGATACGTACCGTTAGTGAGTATCGATACGGTGGTTTAGCGTATCAGTACGACTTGTTGTACCATACCTTTCGAGTCTAAATTGAGTATCGATACTCATGGATGAATACTGGTACCTAGAGGGGTGTACCGATACCCATATATGTATATCGGTACTCGCTAGGCAATCTGTCCAAGAATTTTGAGGTTGCATTCGGGGGCTCTATAATTCGAGACAAAGGGCCTGGGGGTCTGTTAAAGTGTAAAATGAATATTAAAACTGAGAAATGTAGATTTAAACCCCGTGTATGAAATAAATGACTAATGACACGTTATATATTGGGTAAGCTATGTGAGGTGGTAACCCATAGGGATCCTAGGTAGATCGATTGATGTTGTATGTTAATTTGGGCCCTTGCTGTGTGCAGAAAGGGCGCTTATAAGTTAAGTCTTATGGAATAATAAGATAAATTAATGATAACGGCTAATGTGTACCTTCATAACATACTAATAAATAGATAAGTTCAATAGGGTGGCATAATAATTGATAGAAACCATAAGGTGATGGTAAGGGTGTTAGAGCTGTGTGCGGTAAGACCCTTGTGTTGAGGTTATGTATTGTGTGGTGATTAGGGTCCTTGTTGGGTGTTGATAGGACGGCTAGATAATCGATTTATCCCTTGTTGTTTGGATTTGGATACCCTAAGTGTGTTACAACACCTTGAAGACTCTCAAATGTAGGATCCCGATGCTTTGTGGATGCGTGCCTCATTCGAAGATGCTTGATGAGAGATTTTGAGCATGGATGCAGGATCCTGATACTTTGTGGACGCGGGCCTCATCCCCTTGAGTATAGGATCCCGATGCTTTATGGAAGCGGCCATTGCTCAGAGTATAGGATCTCGATGCTTTGTGGACGCGGACCTCATTCGAAAATGCTTGATGAGAGATTATGAGCATGGATGTAGGATCCTGATGCTTTGTGGATGCGAGACTCACTCAAATGTAGGATTCCGATGCTTTGTGGATGCGGACCTCACTTAATGTTGTTGGTGTTATCTGTGTGATGCTATGTAAACGTATGAGGTACTTGTATGAGTTGTGTGCGTGATCATACATTTATAATGCTATGTGTTTATGCGGTTATGGTAGCGCCGTTGTTATCTTGCCATGATGTCATTCATGTTGCATTGCTTTTTTTATGATGTGCATGAAACATGGTTGAGTGGCGGTGTATCCACCGAGCTTTGTTAGCTCAGCGTTCGGAATCGTTGTTTCGGTTCGCAGGTTAGTAGGTTTGGCTCGTTCTTGGAGGAGCACCATCAGGGAAGGATTCCAGCACCTCGTCTCTTCAGAGTACAGTATTTAGGTCATTGGGCTATGTATTCGTAGGAACCTATTGTATATTGTAAATTGTATTCGGATTCTCAAAAGATCGAGTCAAGAGTTTTATAATGTAATTTTAAAAATAAGCTCCACTGTATACATTTCAAATTTTACTTGTATTTATTTGGATTGAAATAAAATGGGTTTTGGAAGCTTATTGTGGATTGGGCTAAACTAGGTTGAGAATTTGATGGTTGGGTTTCAGGTTTGAGGCCCAAATGTAACATTCGGGTCAAAGGTGTTACAGTAATTAGATTAAAAATTGCAACCAAAATTATTGCAATTTTGAAACTAATTACATTATGTGGAAAATATAAATAAATTTAAAAAATAAATCAACTTTTATTCTTTCAACTATAGAAAATCAAAGATAAAACTAAAATGAAAAATAACAAAAATAATTATTTAAAGCAAAACAAAAAATTATTACACCAATATTTGCCATTAGCTCCTAGTTGAGTGTCTGAACCACTTTTTCATAGTAATTTTAATTTGTTCTGGTTGTCTTTGCTTTAATCCTTGGCTATTGATGCTGTTTTCGTTGTGTGTTTTAGATGTTTTCGCTTAATATCACTTAAATTTGTTTTGATTTCACTTGACTTTTATGTCTTTATAGTTTTGTCTCTATTTCTTTGCAGATTTTCCTACTCTCTCTTAAGGTATGTTCTTTCCTTTCTTTCTTTGCTTTTTTGACACTGCCTCTAAATCATTAATCAAAGAAGTTCTATTTATCACTTGCATGTTAAGCTTCCGTCGTATGCTTAGACATCATTTTGCTTATTCTTTTGAATTACGAAGCTTGCATTAAAGGACCATAGCATACAAAATTGGCCATAACATTATCTTTAACAAAACAATCAAATACAAAAAGTGTGGATCATTGTTAGAGTTTTAAGAAAAACGTTTTGTCTTGCTTATGAACTCGTTGTTGGATTAAAATTTGCAATTGTGGGCACATATGTAAAATGTATGATGCTATTATTAAGAATGACACAAAATCAGGTGACCAATTATGTCAGGCGTGTCATAGGTATTAAAGTCTCATGAAAATAAAAGTGTAGATACCGTAAGATATATTTATAATTCAATGAGGGGCAGAGTTATAAATATTTAATAGTTGATTTAATAATCAACTATATAAAGAGGTAGTGGTCCCTAAGAAATAGGTTAACTTGTAGTACTTTTGTTCCCGTCAGAGAGTTTTACGACAACGGCTAACCTATCTTCTTCGAAGATTACAACCAACTTCTAGGTGATCTCCATAAAAGGATTCAAGGCTTTCATCTATCGATTAATTCAGGTACGTTTCCGCTTTTAGTTTATTGTTCTTGATGATTTGACATGATAGATCCTGAGTTTAGATTTCATATCTATTATGGTTTGGTTCTAACAAGTGGCATCAGTGCCTCGTCGTGTTAAATCATTGAGAATAAACTTATTTATTTATTTTTGGATTTATTCGTTAATAAAGTTTTAATTTTTGCGGCAATTTGATTTATTAATAAGTTTTTAGGGTTTTAATTCGATTGATTAACAATTTTATTTTTTCTATAATCCCCGCATTAAAAAAACAAGAGAAAGTTAATCAACAGATAGATTCGATGATACAAATTGATTATGTTTGTTGTTCTTCATTGACATCTTTTAATTGAATTAAAAAAATTCACGTTAAGTTTGCCATTGTCTTGGGCCGCATGTTGTTTTTACTTTTAAGAGAAAATTATGCATTAAAGTACCTTTATTTTTTGTATGTTCAGTTTGGTCCATGCACTTTGATTAATTTTATCAGGTTTATTATAAAAAAATAGAGAATAAGTTAAAGTCGGTTGACTTCATGAGAATTCATATTAAAGCAATTGATATTTCAGTTTTTTATGGTTGGTGTATATTTGCTGCAAACTCAAATCTCAAAATTCTGTTCAAAATTAGGTTTATTACAACTCAAGGGACTAATTTTAAAAATTCAAGTTTGGTCAGTTTAGATGCATACTTAAGGGGTTTAATCTTTATGCAGTATTAATTAAAAATATATATATCAATTGTTGTATTTTTGGTCTCGATTGCTTGGCTTTTAATCGTGTTTATGTTTGGCATTAATATACACATTAAGTTTTGGTTTTAGTTTTGGAAATCATGTTATTAATCTTTTGAAATATATATTCAATTCAGTTTGATCAAAAATTTTAATTTTGATCGGTTGGTTATTATGGATATATTAAAACTTAATGTGATCATTATTGAATTTATTAGTATGGTATTTTTTAACTTCTGGTTAAATATTGATTATTTTGAATTCAATCTTTGGGGTGATATATGAAGTTAAGGATTGAAATGCATTTAGTTTAAATTATATATTTTACCTTCAAGTTTATAGTGAAAATCTTGTAAATGCATGTTAAAGGAATTTTTGTGAAACAATCAAAGATTTCGATTTTTTTTCACTTTCGATAGCCCCATTTAGCAACCTTATTTTGGGTTATTTTAGAAACTTAAGTGTTATCAGAAATTTTAGTTTGTGATTACAAAATTTTCAATTTGAATATTGGTATATTTACATTATATATTTTGAGATAATTTAATTGAAGCATTAAGTTATCAAAGTGACCTATATTGTGGAAATTGTTTTATTTTAAAATATAGAAGGTTTTGTGCATGTAATTCAGTTTATGTTAGTATTAATTGGCCCAAAGGAAGGTTAATAATTAGCGTTGTTACATACGCACTTTTGGTAATAAACATGTGATAATTATTCAGATTTATATGTGAGCAATAAATCGACCCAAAGGAAGATTTTTGCTTGACATGTTCTTATTATCAATGTTTGATTATTGTACCAAGATATCATTTGCAAGTTAATGTTTTGTCCAAAGATGAAATATTAATGGAGTGTATGGTATCTTGATATGAGGTTTACCTTTATTCAAATTTATTATTATTTTGGTTATCTTTTAATTTGATTGAAAGATAAAATTAAGACAAATATTTTGAAATAATTAAATTCGTATTTTGGCTTCAAATGTCTAATATTTTAATGGATTAATTGAAACATAATGTCATCAAAGTGACCGCTTTTGTGTAGATTAGTTTATTTAAAATATTAAGATAATTATGGATTTTTGTAATTCACGTGTTTATTAATTTGCCCAAAGGAAAGTTAATATTTAGCAGAATTACAACGACAACTGTGGCGATAAATTTGTGACAATTATAAGGTATTTTATGTAAGCAATACGTTAGTTCAAAGATTAATTTATTGTTTGACATAGTTTATTGTTAATGTTTGATTGCTACAACAAGAGTACCGCTTACAGTTAATATTACTGTCCAAAGACTTGATATTAATGTTGTGCTTGATATCTTGAGGGGAACTAGCCATTATTTTGAATTTATTTGTTTACTTGTGAATATTTATGTGAGCTTGTTTTCATTTTATTTACTTATTTTTGTTCTATATTGAGGTAATTTATCTTTGCTATTACAATATCTGTTAAATACATTCTACACTCATGTTTAGTGAAACTAGTTTCAAGGAATAGAAAAGACACTTACATATAGTATTTGATTGTATGAACATAGACTTTGCACTAAGGGGAGAATAACTTACACCTCTCATCGCGGTAAGCACCCAAAAAGGGATTTTGAGAGGTGAGATTGTTCAAATCGCACGAGTCTAATGATTATAATGAATAACATTCTATAAGTCTTTAGGAGTAAAAAAATCTAAAGATATTATTCATATTAAGGGTTTTCTTGACGAAATTAAGAAATGTTTTACCCAAAACATTAAGGTTAAGATGACATCACCTATGCCTTCTTTGATGTCTATGAAGTATAAGGGTCAAAGAAATGTGAGGGAGTACATAATGAAAATGTTTAATATTGCTTCAAAATTTAAGGCACATAAGATCGAACTTTCTAAGAATTGTTTGTTCTTATGGTTTTGGCACCGCTTTCTATACAGTTTAACCAATTCAAGTTACAATTGTCAAAGGGATAAATAAACTCTATTTGGGCTCATTTCTCATTGTATTCAAGAGAAAGAAAGGTTGAAGCATTATAAGTGTAAAATAATCATTTGGTCAGTGCTTTTTTAGTTAGTGTCTTAAAGAATAAGGGCAATAAAAAATATTAGAATAAAGTTGTTATGGTCCAACTCAAAATAAATAACAATAAGTTACAAATGGTTGATTTCTTTTGTAACAAGTTAGGACACATGTGAAGTAATTAAACTTCAAAAGTGAGCAACTACTTCAATTATTCTAAGTGATCTATGGGCTGTAAATTTTATGATCCCACAATTAAGATTATTTTAAGAAGAGATTTATAACTTTTTTAGGATGTTGAGTTTGGAGGGAGAAATAAGGTTAGATGCATTGCTATTGAGGAGGAATTGGATTATAATTCAATTCCTACTATCACTTTTGACAATGTTTAGGTTTTCTCACCTATCATTATCAAGAAGTGAATTAAGTACCTCAGCAAAACAATGTTGAACAACTCTCATTCAAGATAAGATAATTGTTTCAAAAGAACAAACTCAACAACCTCAGAATAAATAAAAAACAAGTGTCATTAAAGAGGTCCACGAGAGGAAGGAGAAATACTATTCAAGATTATTATATTGTATTTCCTCAAGAAAATAAGGATAACAATGGAATGATAGAAAGTGACTCAATTATTTTTTATCAGACCATAAAAGTTCTAACTCTCAAAAATGGATTGATGTCATTCAAGAAGAGTATAATTTTATGCAAGACAATAAAGTTTAGGAACTTGTCTCATTACCTTAAGGTGCAAATCAATTGGTTGTAAATGGATATTTAAAACCAATAGGGATGGAAATGGTAATGTGGATAAGTATAAAGCACGACATGTATCTAAAGAATATAATCTAAAAGAAGACATTGATTTTGCAAAGACTTTCTCTCAAGTTTCATTGAAAGACTCTTTCAAGATAATTATTGCACTTGTTTCTCGTTTTAGTCTTAAGCTACATTAGATAGATGTTAAGCTTGTTTTTTTCAATGGCGACATTGAAGAAACTATTTATATGTACAATCATAGAGTTGTGTCTTATGATACAATATCAATGATATGTAAATTAAAGAAATCCATCTATGAGCTTAAGTAGGACTCTCATTATGAAATTATAAATTTCATATTGATTATCTCATTTGGTTTTGAGATAAATTTGGTTGGCAATTGTATGTACTACAAGTTCAGTGGGAGTAAACCAATTGATACTCATATTGCTAAAAAAGACAAATATTGTCTTACTCAATTCCCTAAAAGTAACCTTGAAATTTAGAAAATACAAATGATTCCATATGCATAAGCTATTGAGAATCTAATTTATGTTCAAGCATATATGTGTTTGGATATTGTGTACATTGTTGGAATGTTAGACAAATATTTAAGAAAATCTAGTATGGACTATTGGATAGCAGCCAGTAGGGTTATGAGATATCTCTAGAGAACAAAAATTACATGCTCACATATCGGAGTTCTGGTAAGTTAGAGATCATTAGGTTTACAGACTTCGATTCTAATAGAATATTGATGCAAAAGAATTTTGTCACACGAGCTGCTAATTATAGATTGTGTAACCGCCTAAACCCAACCTAGAAGGAAAGGCCGAATTTAGGAAGTTACGATTAAAAAACTTAACCCTCAACAAAACCAATTGTTGAGAATTACACTTTAATTTAAATTTATAAAAATAATTTAATAAATCGCTTATGATAAATAAAACACAAATGTTATAATCAATATTTGAATGTTTAATAAAAATATCTAAATAAAAATTATAATAAATGAATACTAAAAATAATCCCAAAACATAATTAGTCTCAAAGTTTAAAATTTCATCAATGTATCAAAATAATAAATAATGATTTGAATAACTAAAAATGGTTTCGTACTCAATAATAAAATAACCGAATAAAAGGTGAGATCCTCCAAGTATCACGTCGCCTAAAGTCCAAAGGTATTTGTAAGAGGAAACTATAAGGGAGTAAGCTAAAGAGCTTAGTGTGTCTCTAAACTGCAAAGAAAACCATAATCATAAAACATAGTAATATTTTCTTAAAATTCTTTAAAACATAAAACAAATGGTACAATATCACAAGCGAAATGCAATGCACCCAACTACGTCCGCCAAAGATAAGGAAGGTTCTCATAACCTCCTCGCTACGTCCTCCATCTGAAGTGGAATTCAGAGCAAAAGGTGAAACCACTGAACTTCCCTGTACAAATTCCAACTCATGCTCACACATATATGATGTTTAAAACTCAAATTCATAAACATAGTTCCATAAATCCGATATTCCATAAACATACTTCATAAATCATAGTCCATAAATCCATAAATCATGGTTCCGTAAATTTCGATGTCTCGTAAATCAAATATTTCATAAATCATAATTAAAATTACATTCTAAAATCGTATGCATGTGATGTCAACCATACAAGCCATAATGCAGATCATAATCAAGAAAGGTATAAAACCATATGAAAATCATTTATTTATAGCACTAGAAGAAAGCACACCTTAAACAAACAATAGCTCTAACGTCGAGAATGATGCCTCTCACGTTCGGATCTAATTGAATCGAAACCTACGATATAAAACTCTACGTCAAAATCTAACACTATGCCACCAAACTAAACATCACAAACACTAATCCTAATCTGAAAGAATGCTCACGTGTAGTTCTCGTGGTACATGCACGGTCATACCGAACATGCGAAGGGGGTGGTAATTCTTCTTCAGAGTCGATGTCATCCACGAGACAAAGGAAAAATAATAGTTATGGTTGTGCGAGGCTAGAGACTCATCAGGGTTTGATCGAATTAAATAAAAAAGAAAAAGGAGATATGTTTCGAACTATTCGAAGATGTAGAGGGGAATGTGCGTCTGAACAAGGGTGAAAGAATGTTGTAGGGAAAAGATCAAACGTAACCTATCTATATACAAATCTTTGGATAAATTACAAGGTAAGTCCTTGTTCTTTTCTACGGTTCACAAAGTATGTACCTAATATCAATTCTTTATAAAAAGGTCACTAAATTTGTTTAAAATTCAATTAATTCTCAAATTTCTTAATTAGGGTTTTATTTTTAAATTCTCAATTTCTAGGGTTTTGAATTTAGAGATTTCAAAATTAGGTTTTTAAATTGGGGTATTTTTGGGGTGTTACAACTCTCCTACCCTTTAAAGAAATTTCGTCATCGAAATTTCCAGACTTAGCGATAGATCCCAAAAATTAACTGACACAACTTAAAATTTTTCGTTCTGAATTCCTCATTCTTCAACATAAAAGGTGGCATAGTAATCTATCTACAAAAGAAAATAATCCTAGAATTAGAGGTGGTACTTGGAGTTTTTATTCAAAATATATATTTTTTTGAAATAATATATTTATCAGAAAATCCTATTTTGCCCAAAAATATTTAATATACATGCAAAAATCATTTTTGGTTTAAAATTTTATGTAAGCCTCACAGTCCGAGGGTTGAACTTAGCTTTGATATCACTAAATGTAACCCCTTAAACCCGACCTAGAATGAAAGGCTGAATTTAGGAAGTTACGGTTAAAAAACTTAACCCTCAAGAAAACTGATTGTTGGAATTATACTTTAATTTAAATTTATAACAATAATTTAATAAATCACTTATGATAAATAAAACACAAATGTTATAATCAATATTTGAATGTTTAACAAAAATATCTGAATAAAAACTATAATAAATGAATGCTAAAAATAATCCCAAAACATAATTAGTCTCAAAGTTTAAAATTTCATCAATGTATCAAAATAATAAATAATGATCTGAATAACTAAAAATAGTTTCGTACTCAATAATAAAATAATTGGATAAATGGTGAGATCCTCCAAGTACTATGTCGCCTACAGTCCAAAGATATCTGTAAGAGGAAACTATGGGGAGTAAGCTAAAGAGCTTAGTGTGTCTCTAAACTGCAAAGAAAACCATAATCATAAAACATAGTAATATTTTCTTAAAATTCTTTAAAACATAAAACAAATGGTAAAATATCACAAGCGAAATGCAATGCACCCAACTACGTTCGCCAAAGATAAGCAAGGTTCACATAACCTCCTCACTACGTCCGCCATCCGAAGTGGAATTCAGCCCGAATGGTGAAACCGCTGAACTTCCCCGTACAAATCTCAACACATGCTCACACATATATGATGTTTAAAACTCAAATTCATAAACATAGTTCCATAAATCCAATATTCTATAAACATACTTCATAAATCATAGTCCATAAATCCATAAATCATGGTTCTGTAAATTTCGATGATTTGTAAATCAAATATTTCATAAATCATAATTAAAAATATATTCTAAAATCGTATGCATATGATGTCAACCATACAAGCCATAACACATATCATAATCAAGCAAGGTATAAAACCATATAAAAATCATTTATTTATAGCACTGGAAGAAAGCACACCTTAAACAAACAATAGCTCTAACATCGAGAATGATGCCTCTCATGTTCGGATCTAATTGAATCGGAACCTACAATATAAAACTCTACGTCAAAATCTAACACTATGCCACCAAACTAAACATCACAAACACTAATTCTAATCTGAAAGAATACTCACGTGTAGTTCTCGTGGTATGTGCACGGTCAGACCGAATATGCGAAGGGGGTGGTAATTCGTCTTCTTCAAAGTCGATGTCATCCACGAGATAGAGGAAAAATAACAGTTATGGTTGTGCGATGCTAGAGACTCACAGGGTTTGATCGAATTAAATAAAAAAGAAAAAAAGAAAAATGAGATACGTTTCGAACTATTCAAAGATGGAGAGGGGAATGTGCGTCTGAACAAGGGTGAAAGAATATTGCAGGGAAAAGGTCGAACTTAACCTATCTATATACAAATCTTTGGATAAATTACAAGGTAAGTCCTTGTTCTTTTCTAAGATTCACAAAGTAAGTACCTAATATCAATTCTTTATAAAAATGTCACTAAATTTGTTTAAAATTCAATTAATTCCTAAATTTCTTAATTAGGGTTTCATTTTTAAATTCTCAATTTCTAAGGTTTTAAATTTAGGAATTTCAAAATTAAGTTTTTGAAGTTGGGTATTTTTGGGTGTTACATATTGAATAGAAAAACCACTTCAGTTATTCTGTGACAATAACTATGTATTAATTTATTCTATAAACAATAGGAACATCACATAAATATTAAGTTCCTAATTGTTAAAGAAAATTCAGAGTGGTTGTGTGTCTATAGAGCATGTTGGTACAAACTCCATAGTTGTGTGCTTATTAAGAAACTATCACCCTAGGTCTTTCATGAGCGCACTACTCATGTGGGTGTAATATTATTTAAGGATGTTTAGTTTTAGTGGGAGTTTGTAATTTTGAAAAATTCTCATTCGATTTAGACACAAATTCAATTACTTTAGTTTAAAGTTATTTTCTGCAGAAATAAAGTTCTTTTGGATTATGCACACTCTCTGAATTCAGTAAAGTTTGATATTACTATGGTTTAGGAGGACTAGTTGGAAGTAAACATGTTCGGTTCACATATCATGTAATTTTCCATGCTACACATCCATGATTGATCTATGTCATTTGACTATATTTGTATACGTGATCATTGATGGGTCTAGTCATGATTGATATGGCAAAGGCTGCTTTGATTCTATATAGATTTTTTTTTTTTGCTCTGCGAATAAAATTATTTATTAATGAATCATAATCAACTTAACATGTATGCGTATCTTGTTAAAAACCTTCCTAACTTAAATGGAGGAAAAGAGTACAACACATACAGGGATACAACTAAACCAACCAAAATCGGGGCTGCTTAATCTGTTACTACACCGAAGTAAAACAGGGAAAGCTCAAAACAAACTGAATAATACCCACCCTAAATGCTATGCCTGAAACCGAAAAAATGAAACTAAACCAACGCCAATTATACCTTGCCAAGTAAATTGAGAATCTAAATAAGATCACCACCGGGCCCTGAAGAGCTGGTCTCTATTCTTCCCATCCAACGCAAGAGTCAAAGCCATCAAATTCCCACCTTGTAGACGTAAATAAAGTGGACATCCTTGATATGCGCAGATAGTTGATCAATATCCACACAAATCTTCCACCACCTCCAAGGTCTAAGAAGAACGTCTTGAAACCAACTGAAAACCACTCCGAGTATCAGTCTCAATCAACAGACTTGTCTTACCAATCCAATTAGCTGCAACAAAAATTCTAGAGCTGACTTTATCGCAACAAGTGTAACAAAGACTTCTCCCAAATCTTCCAATGGACCAGAAAACAGAGTTCGAATTACCCCATCCTCGGATCGCAACACTCCTCCACAGCCAGCTCCCTTATCCTTAGCCACTCCTCTAACATTAAAATTCATAAAGCCATTCGAGGGGGGTCCAATCTAGTCGTGCAACATTGGAGTTAGTCGATGCCACCAGTCCACTTTTTTGCGAAACCCACCATCCTTCAAAACTATCTATCAACCATCTTTATTAGCCTCAATCTAACATAGAGCTCTAAGTTTTGAGTGGAGTAATAAATCATTCTATATAGATATAGTTGATGGACGAGATTGTTATAGAATACCTATTATATAATAGCAAAATTTTGAGCTCATAATGGTATACATTTATCAAAAAACATATGTTGCCCATGTGAGAGATTGTTGGATTAAAATCTGCAACTGTGGGCACATATGTAAAATGTATGATGCTATTATAAAGTATGACACAAAATCAAGTGACCAATTATGTTAGGCGTGTCATAGGTATTAAAGTGTCATGAAAATAAAAGTGTAGTTACTGTAAGATATATTTATAATTCAATGAGGGGCAGAGTTATAAATATTTAATAGTTGATTTAATAATCAACTATATAAAAAGGTAGTGGTCCCCAAGAAATAGGTTAACTTATATTATCAGAGAGTTTTTAAAGCAAGGGCTAACCTATCTTCTTGGAAGATCACAACCAACTTATAGGCAATCTCTATCAAAGGATTCAAGGTTTTCATCTATCGATTAATTCAAGTACGCTTCTGCTTTCAGTTTATTATTTTTGATGATTTGACATGATAAATCTTGGGTTTAGATTTCATATCTATTATGGTTTGGTTCTAACCCTCGTTCCAAATAGAAGTTGTTAATACTATTGTTTTGGTGAAGTTTCTTATCATCAACATTACCGAAAACTCTTTTTTCATATTTTTAAATAGAATTAAAGTAAAAACATAAATCGAAGAACCGATAACTTGGCCAACAAATAATACAAGTACACAGATTAATGAAGAAAAACATAAAGCAAAGTAAAAACTCAAATCCATTTTATGCGAGACTTGCTCAAAAATAAATGCTTTTTCAATCTATGCTTACTCTTCACATTCTTGGAAGAGTACCATATGGAACCATCCAAACACAGTGGATCCAAAAAGAATTCCTCTCAATATTCCCTAATGCATCCAAAGGCAAACGAACTACCTTAGCATAATTCTCTTTTTCTTATTTTAATCCAACAAATTTCGGCTTTATACCACAAAAAGAATTTTATTGTAGTTTTTCAAACATTTTATTATCAGTAATAAATAAAAATAATTTAATTAATAAAAATTATATTAAATCTTTCTAATTATATTTCAATTAGTAATGATGGCATTCACATAATATCATATAGTTAGTAAAAATTCCATTAAGTATTAAACCAGCAAACAAAATATTCGAATGCGCAGTAGTTAGTAAAAACTCCATACAATATTAAACTAGCAAGCAAAATATTCCGATCTTAGACCTTAGGCTTAGAATCTTACCATACCTTAGACATCCGCAACTTTAAAGCAAGTTGCACCATATACAAAACACAAAATAATTAGAAGTTGAATTAACTTCAGTTCTCTCAAATATAGAAACCAAAATGTAAAGCTGAAAATAAAAAATAAGAAATTAAATAGTTAGAGAAAGAAATTATATGCTGTTTCAGCGCCAACCTTCGTCCTTGATTCCTTGTTGACAGCTTGATCAACTCTCTCTTAGTCATTCAGGTGAACTATGATATTCACCTCCCCGGTGAGATTTACTTCACAGTTTTGATAACACTTGCAGAAATAAAAGATTTAGAATGCCCTAACTGATAAGAGCTGAGTGGTACATTTTTAAATCTTGACGTCCTAATTGCATAAACAATACCTTAAATATATATATATATATGAAAATTCTAAACAAAACAATAGCAAAGTTACTTCCACAATATATATTAGTTGAACCAGAGAAAACTATAAATACATCTCTTGTTATTGTTTAGGTTATGTATTTCAATTGGTGTGAAACTTATTTTGTTATTGTTTTGTTCATATTTTTCATATATATACTCTTAAAGGATTGTTTATGCAACAGTTAGGATGTCGAGATTTGAAAACGTCTCATTTAACTCATATTTGTTAAGGCGTTTTAGATTTTTTTATTTCTGTGCGGCTAATCAAAATTGTGAAGTTGACCTCATAGGGAAAGGTCAATATCATAATCCACTCGAATGATTATAAGAGAGTTGATCGTGCTGTCAACAAGGAGCCGAGGACGAAGGTTAGTGCAGTACAACATATCATTTGTCTTGCTCTAACTATCTGGTTTCTTGTTATTTTTTAGTATTAACTTTATATTTAATTTTCTATATTTGAAAGAATTGAAGTTAATTTATTTTTTAAATTATTTTGTGCTTTTTATATGGTACAACTTGCTTCAAAGTTGCAGAAGTGGTTGTCTAAGGCATGACAAGGTTCTAAGCGTAAGGTATAAGATTTTAATGTTTTGATTGCTGGTTTGTTACTAGATGGGGTTTTTGTTCACTACTAAATAGTATGTCACTTGTGCATGCGAATGTTTTGTTTACTGATTTGACACTGAATGAGGTTTTTACTCACCGCTGATATTTTGTGAATGCTATCATTACTCATTGGAATGTAGTTGTAAGGATTTAGTATAACATTTATCAATTAAATTGTTTTTACTTATGGTGGTAATAAGATATTTGGAAAATTGTAATAAAATTCTTTTTGTGGTATAAGGCTGAGATTTGTTGGTTTAAAAAGAGAATTATGTCAAGGTAGTTCTTTCGTTTCTGGATGCGCCAGGGAATATCGAGAAGAATTCTTTTTGGATCCATTGTGTTTTGATGGTTTTCCAAGTATCTGATTATTTTTTATTTTTAGATTTATCTTTGGTTTTCTATATTTGAGACAATATGGTTCAGCTTGCTTCAAGGTTGCCGGTGAACAGATCGTCGGGGGACACTTCGATTTCCATGCTTAGATTAACGTGTCTCAATTATAAAAGGTGGAGGAGCTACTAAAGAGCATGATAAGGATGTTCTATGAGTCTAGGAAAGTGCCTTATAGTGAGGTTAATAATGCAATAGATGGGAAAGAGCTGATGGGAAAATGCAGATGATATTTTGAGCCCAGGAAAGTGCCTTATCCTTGTGACTAGTGAGGTTAATAATGCAATCGTTGTGTTTATATGATGTATGAAAAGAAGACTTTTGGGGCGATATAGAGAATGCATTGGTATGTACTGACAAAAGCAATAGAATTATGGTAACAACAAGGAACATGAATGTTGCAAAGTTTTGCAAAACATCGCCGCTTGTTCGTGAGCTGAAACCTTTACTCCTAGATTTAGCACAAGAGCTCTTATGCAAAATAGTGTTTCAGTTCAATCACAGGACGCAATGTCCATCGGAGTTGAAGGATTTTTGTTTTGACGTTGGCAGAAAATGTGGGCTTATCGCTTGCGATTGTGGCCATCCGTGGAGTGTTGTCCCCTAAAGGCAGAGATGTTGGTGAAGGGCAAAGCTTGAATGATGGCCTCAAGTCACAATTAGAAAGAAACATACATCTCACAGGGATCAAAACGGTTCTTTCCTTTAGTTATCACTATTTGCCTTACCATCTCAAATCTTGCTTCTTGTTCCTCGGCATGTTCCCCTTAGATCATGTTATCAATTGTGCGAGATTGGTCCAGTTATGGATAGCAGAAGGCTTTGTGAAACAATGAGACGATGTGACAGCTGGAAAAGTTGCAAGGAAATAGTTGAAGCAGCTCATACACAAAAACTTGGTTCAAGCCCAAGGGGTTGATTTCGATGGCGTGGTTAGAGGATGTATGTAGAGTTCATGGTTTAATGCACGAGCTCATTCTTTTCAAGTCAGATGAATTGAACTTTTTGAGTCAAACTTCAGCAACACATTTAACAAGTATCAAACGCAAAAATTATTTTTTTAAGTCCCCTAAAATTATTTTTTTACAATTAGATCCCTAAATTTGATTTTTTCTATAGGTCGGGTCGGATTCAGTTTTAGGGTACTTATTTTCGGGTTAAGTTTGGGTGGGCAAAAAACCCGACCGGGCCCAACTCGTGCCCATCCCTACACAATCGACCATTACATTATCTCTAACAAAACAATCAAATACAGAAATTATGGATCATTGTTAGAGTTTTAAGAGAAACGTTTTGTCTTGCCTATGAACTCGTTCCAAATAGAATTTTTATACCATTGTTTTGGTGAAGTTTCTTATCATCAACATTACCGAAACTCTTTTTTCATATTTTTAAATAGAAGTAAAGTAAAAACATAAATCAAATAACCGGTAATGTTTTATCATTGAACCATCGACAGAGTCAATATTAACTTTAAAATCTGCTCAGCAATAAAACCAAGGCTGAAAGTTATTAAATTGATGTCTTCTCTAGCGTGAAATTCAAGCATCTCTTGTCAACGCCAACTATCTATTTGAATACATTTGTTTGTCAATCCGCCTAAACTTTTACAAAAAACCTATACTTGGCATTATACTCTGGGATATTTACATTAATTTTTCAATTATTTGTCAAGCGTTAGTCAGTCGACAAGTTTTTGGCGTCATTGTCGGGGATTGCAACAGAATTTATTATTTTGATTTTTGCTTTTTTTGTTTATTTTTATTTACGTTGTTTGTCTGGTGTATGACCAGGAATTGCACTGCAGTGGAAGATTGGCCATAAGACACAGAGATTGAAAGAACCCTACGTAGATTGAAAAGAACATTTTTGAAATGGTTCTAAACGGAAATGGTGGAGTATATGGTGCCCTAAACAACGAAGAGGATCCACCAATACATAATAGGATACCACCATCTTCTACCGTCGCTGTTGAAAATCCTGAAGAGAGACCTATTAGAGAACACTTGGCAACAAATATGGATAATTTGATGTCATGACTGATTGGTCCCAAGGTAAATATAGTTAATTTTGAACTTAAACCAGTAATGATTGAGACGCTATTGAATGTAGGTCCATTTAATGGATCACCTACTAGAGACTCAAGTCAACAATGAAGCAATTCATGGAAGTTTGCCAATTATTTTAGCAACCTGGTGTAGCTAAAGAGACAGTGAAGTTGAGGCTATTTTTATTTTCCTTGAGAGATAAAGTAAAAATGCGGCTAAGTTCTTTGTCCCCTTGTTCAATTAATTCATGGGCAGAATTATGCCAGAAGTTCCTTCTGAGATTCTAGTCACCTAAACGTAATGCCAAGCTACGAAGTGAAATCATCACTTTTAGATAGGTTGATGACGAGACTCTATATGATGTCTGGGAGCGTTTTAAGGACATGTTGAGAAGATGCCCTATGCATGGATTTCCTACTTGGACCCATATGGAAACCTTTTATAACGGACTCAATGCTTATGACATGACTATAGTTGATGTTTCGGCAAACGGATCTTTGCTAGACAAGAATTACACGAAGGCATTTGACATACTTGAAAGAATTGCCACCAATGATCTCCGATACCATACCGCTAGATAGGGAACCGAGACAAAAGTCGTTGAAAAATTGGAACTTGATGCATTGTCATTTATCAATGATCAAATTTTCAATCTCACTAATATAGTGAAGTCAATGCAAAATCCTACAGAAGTCCAAGAAGTAAAAGCATTAAAACTATTCTACACAATTTGTGGGGAGGATCATAATGTGGAAGAATGCTCAATAAATCCTGAGTTGGTAAATTTTGTTAACAATTTCAATAGCAATTTTAACCCACATTTCAATACTTATAATGCAGGTTGGAAGCAGCATCCATTTTTTTCTTGGGCGAATTAAGGCGGTAACCAATTTAATGCTTAACGTCAAAACAGCAATGTACCGCCAGGTTTCAACCAGAATGTGATGCCACAGAGAGTACATAACAATTTCCATCCAGGGTAGAGATCTACCCAGGGGAACACTCCAACAGAATACATGGAATGAAGTGATGCAACTGTTTAGAGTTTAACAACATCTATGCAAAACTTGGAAGTTCAACCAGGGCAAATTACCAATGCACTCAGCAACAGACCCCAGGAAAATTTGCCAAGTGATACGGAGGATGCTCGGCGAAAAGAAAGAGAACAATGCAAAGTAGTAACTCTTCGGAGTGGCAAACAATATGAGAATGAAGCACCTATCAAACAGTCAATTATTTGTCAGGATAAAAAGTTAATGCCGGTAAATGAACCCATAGAAATAGAGAAAAGGAAGGCGAGCTCTAATGATGTCAGACCTCAATCTGATGCCAACACCAGCTCGACAAAACTAGCTGAACTAGCATTTGCCTACCCATCACCACCTTTTTCACAGAGGCTCCAGAAACACAAACAAGACTAGCAGTTTAAGCGCTTCTTGGAAGTTCTTAAACAACTGCAAATCAACATACCATTAGTGGAAGCTCTTGAACAAATTCCCAACTATGTCAAATTCGCGAAGGACATTTTTTCCAAAAAGAGAAAGTTGGGTAATTTTGAGACTGTCGCTCTTACCAAAGGATGCAATGCAATGATAACCAATAGATTGCCACTAAAATTGAAAGATTCAGGAAGCTTCACAATTTCCTATACGATTGGCAATAGATTCATGGGCAAGGCACTGTGCGACTTGGGAGCGAACATCAATTTGATGCCAATGTCTGTTTTCAGAAAACTTGGCATTGAAGCAAGGCCTACCACTGTAACACTCCAGCTGACAGATCGATCTTATGCGTATCCCAAGGGTAAGATTGAGGATGTATTGGTAAAGGTAGGTAAATTTATATTCCAACTGGTTTTATTATTTTAGAATGTGAGCTGATGTTAATATCTCAATAATTTTGGGAAGACCATTCCTTGCCAAGGGTAGGGCTTTAATTGATGTTAAAAAAGGTAAGCTTACTATGCGTATGAATGACCCACAGATTATGTTTAACATATTTTAAGCTTTTAAGTGTGCAGATGAATCTGAAGAATACTAAGCTGTTGAGCTGATAGAGTGCAATTGTAATATGGATATAGCAACTTTTTGCCAAGACATTGACGATGATGCCAAAAAATTGGATAACGAGGATATGACGATTGTTTTATGTTCAACCTAAAATGAGATGGTTTCTCTTTGTTTAATTGTTAAATATAACTACCAGGATTTGAGTCATTCAACAACTATAAAATTTGATAAAGGAATTTATATGTTATCTAATCTCTGTCACATTTCATGACGAGACAATAAAAATCCATTTTGAAATATGTTAATGAGCATACAGCAGGAAGAAGAAGATGAATAGTATGGAATTCGAGTTTGATCTAACAGTATGGAATCTAAACTGAGGAAGATGAACAGTTCATACAAGGGATTAAAATGAACAAAAAATAAAATATGGCATACCCAATGTGCAATTCACCTCTTTATTTAATTTAGCTTATTTTTGTTAATAAAATGACATGTGGCGCATTCTGATTGGCTCGTGAGAATTTTTTTAACAGAGGTTAACAGAGGGGGCATACGAGGTCACAGTTTTTAATTAAAAGTGGCAAAACATTTCGAAAAATACTTTAGGGGCTGTTCGGGAAAAATGCATAGTTTAGAGAGCAAATCAGCATTTAAGCTAATATATATATATATATATATATATATATATATATTGTAATTATGCAGAATGTGGTCACATTTCCTCAAATAACAAAAAGGTAAATGTCTTTTAATTTTGCACGTAATTACGAGAAAAGGTAAAGAAAATAAAAAATTTACTAAAAAAACGTATATAATTTCTGTAATTACATAAAACATCTTAAAAAGAGTTACGAAAAGGTTAAAACTCTGTTGACAAGCACCGCAGTTATGGATTATGTTATATCTTTTCCTCAAATAAAGAAAATGAAAAAAAATTAATTTTTTTTGTACAGAATTACAGAAAAGTTTGAAAAACTACATAATTTATTACACTTTCAACAATTTATATAACTACATAAAATGCTGTAAAAGTTGCAATAAAAATTGAATTGGTATAAAAATTCCCATAATTACGAATAATGTCATACAATTTTTTCAAAAAACGAAAAATGAAAGAATCTTTTAACTTTGTAGAAAAAATTTAAAGAAATTACATAATTTGCTAGGCATTTTCACAATTTATCTAATTATTTAAAACATTAAAATGAAAATACTACTAAAAAGTGGGAAATGCATATTCGAGGAATTAGTTCACAATGACGAAACTCAACATTATTATTTGGAAGTCATTTAAAAATGTTTGAATTTAGGGATATATTTTTTGATTAAAAAATAACTTTATGATTGTGCCAACTTAAAAATATTCAATTTTGTAATATTTTGTGGAGGCTATGACCCCATTAAACTAGTTCGCCACTGTTGGTCCATATCATCTTTATTAAGTGGTTTCTGAGGCGATAGAAGGAAGATAGTCAGCAATTGGTTTAATAATATTCTTATGAGCTGCAATGAAACAAATTTGCACAAACAAGAAACAACATGCATAATTGGTTAATGAGCTTATTGATTGTTACATCGATTAATGGGAAATAAAACATTGTCTATTCATAATTGATAATAAAGGATGGGTAAAACTTTAATACACGGGCTGTAAAATTAATTTTACACATGCTTGTGTATTTACACTATAAAAACTTAAATCTTAAATTCTTAACCTTAATCCTAGAAAATTAAACCTCACACTCTAAACCCTAAATTCTAAACACTAACCTTGAATTCTAAACCCTGCAAGATAAACCCCTAAACTTTAAATACTAAACTAAAACCCTAACCCCTAAAACTAAAAGGCGCGTATAAACTAAAGTTTACACGACCTGTGTATCAAAGTTTTTCCATAAAGATACTCCAGAGTACAATATTTTGATAATAAAAAAAAAGTGACCTCGACAAAGGTGCATGAGGAAATAAAACACTGTTCATTTAAATTCTACAATTATATTATTTAACTTTTAATTTGTGTAGATGACTCTTATTACTAGAATAATCCTCACTGCTGTTGTTTTTAATTTTTTTATTTAATTAATTTTTAAATTAAAATTTATTAAGGGGTTATTATTTTGGACACCAAATTTTGTAAGGACCACAAAAATTTAACTTAAAACCACAAAATTAGTGGCCCAAAATTAAACCAGACCTAAACCCGTCAACCAATTATGAACTAAACCGTCGGCCCATTAAACTTTAAAATTTGCGTGTGTTGTATTCTTTGTTTGTTGAGGTCTCCTTTTCTTTACACCAGCTTATAAAAATAGGCATTGGATAGGCAGTGTTTTGTTTCTAAGGCAATATCCTTTATTTTTTATCTACTTTTTATGAATCACCACCAATTAATTGTTATATCGATTAATGGAATTATTGATTGTAATATGGTTTGGAACATTTAAAAATATGGACTAGAATAATATAATAAGGTAAGTTTTAGATAAATAACTATTTTTATAAGATGGTGTAATTACTTTTCTGTCCAACTAAACCTAAACAATCTCTTACTTGAAGTTTTGAAATTTTTCATTTTCTACATAGATTCCGATTGTCGCTCCTTCCACCCTTTTTTCTCTACTCACTATTGTTGCCGCGGCCGCTTTTCCTTTTTATTTTTTTCTTTCTCAGGTTACTTCCTGTCATCTTCCTTCTCCAACACACTAGTAGATACAGGCCTAATTTAAGTAAACTTTTTCCCGATCTGACTTTAGTTCTTCCACATTTGATTTTAATTTTTTTGTAATCTAGGGAATATGCCTTTGATTACTTAAAGAGATGGATGATTACAATGAGGTGGGAAGACCTCTATTTATAGTTGAGTTCCTTATATCTGACGGTTCTTACTGGTTTACATCGACAGCTAAGATCAAAACCTACTAACTACATATGGTACAAAATCGGCATATTCTCTAGATTTTAATATCTATTTAAGGAAAATATCCTAGAACTCTTTCATGGATCGGGTATGTCTAGTGGTCTCTTTAAGCCCAAAATCTTCATTAGAACCTATTGAGTAACTTGTTGTGCATGTAACTCGAACTTGGGCTTGCGGTTAGTGACAATTTCTTTCGATACTTCGGTTTCAAGTTTTATTACATTGGATCCGATTTTAGTTTGATGATAAGATTTTAGACTCGTTAGATTATTGTAATTTGTTTTATTTATATCATTAATTTTATTATTTTTGTTATGATCTCTATTTTTTTGATTGGCACAAGTATGAATTATTGATGAAAACCATACAAGGACAAATATCCACATATGCCTCGTTAAAAGCCTCCCTAAAGCTAAGTGGAAGAAAATAGTACCTATATGAATATGATATACAGACAAAATCCATAACCGGCAAAACACCATGTAACAAAGAAAAAACAAACAATCCAAAACAAGATCTAGACCAAGCACATCCCCCTGCAACCAAAACGTAGCTCCCATACTAATGCAATTGTCCAGTAGCACACACAACACCCCACTGTCCAAGAAGCACCCAACACAACCCCACAACCCGTATATGTCACGGGTCGCGAGCCAAGGCCCGAGTCATTGGCACCACGGGGTGCACACCAGGGTTCCCAAGAGGTTCTGATAGAGATTTTGGGCCCAAAGAGACCACCAGACTTAGCCCGATCCGTGGGAGATTCTAGAAGGCTTATCCATCCACTTTGACCTATGTAAACTTGCCTTGTATACATAGGATTTGTTACCATAGATAGAAGGAAATATTCCCAGGATTGTACCATTGTGGTTGGTGAGCTTCGATCATAGCCGTCGATGTAAATTTGTATAGACCGTCGGATTAGGGGAAACTCAACTATAAATAGAGGACTTCCCCTCCTCATTTCATGTATCCAAGTTTCCAAGGAATAAAGGCATTTACTCTAAATCCTCTGAGTGTTCTTGTGTCATTTTCTTTGTTCTTGAGCATTCTTTCGAAGTTCTTCTTCGCTCATCTCGTTTGATCTGGTTCCGCGTAGAACGCTTTACGTTTGTCGGTGCTTGGGAAGTTTGATCTTCCGAGAGGGTTGAAAAGGCTTACTTAGGCATTTTTCTTGAGTCACATCGCCTAAGGCCGCACAGTGGGCTGGTTGGAACTCTAGCCACGTGACAGTTGGTATCAGAGCCTTGTTCGAGCGACGTGAGCTAGTTCAAGGCACGAAGCATCGAGTTGAGATGGCACCAAAGAAGGGAGAGAATGTTGCTGCAAGCCAGAAGGGTGTGGAGACCTAGGCTAACAAAGAAAGCCGAGCAAACTCGAGGGACAAGTTGTTGGCGCTCGAGGAGAGGGTCACCAGGCATGAGGGATTTATGAAGGATTCTGTAAAGCGACTCGACGTAGTGGATACACGGCTCGAGGAGCTGGATGACCAGGGTGATCAGTTAGAGGGAAAGAGAGATGCTCTCGAAGCCATGTTGAAGGCCTTGAGGGTGGAAATGGTGGATCTGAAGGTGGAAGTGATGGTTTATCAGGCTGTCATACGAAACGATATGTTAACCACGACGATACCTAGACCAATGAAGGACATTCCGAAGCCAAAAGTGTTTAAGGGGAACCGGTCGTTGAAAGATGTTGAGAACTTCATTTGGTGCATGGAGCAGTACTTCCGGGCAATGAACATCACAGATGATGTCGAGAAGGTAAATACTATTGTTGTTTACTTGACTGGCGTTGCTTTGTTATGGTGGCGACGTAGGTGCCTTGATGAGAATAGTGGGGGCACGGGCGTTGGAACCTGGTAGGAGTTCCAAGCGGAGTTCAAACAGCAGTTTTGCCTGAGTAACACGGAGAAAGAAGCCAAGACCAAGTTTAGGAGGCTTCGACACGAGGGATCCATTGCGGATTACATTCAGGAGTTTAGTGAGCTACAACTCCTTATCCCCGGCTTGTGTGAGAAATATGTGTTTTTCACGTTTATGGATGGATTGAAGCCATGGGCTAGGACCGAGTTAGAGTGGAAGAATGTGCAGGAACTTTCCAAAACCCTAGCCATTGCGGAGTCCTTGACCGACTATAGTGCTTAGAAGTTCATGGAGTCTAAGTCTTCCAAGCATCATGGCAAGGGCAATGGTGGGAGAGACGAGGACGTGTCCGGAGATAGCAACGATAATGGCAATGGGAGGCCAACGACCAAGCCAAATCGGTATGCGAAACTAGATGATCGGAAGGATCGAGGATCCATAAGGTGCTACCATTGTGATGGTCCACACATAGTGGAAGACTGTCCCAAGAAGAGGAGCCGCCTCGATGCTATTGTCTATGAGGACAACGAGTCAGATAGAGAACCCGGTAGAGTTGGTGCAATCGCCAGCATCAATGGAGGGAAGTCGAGGGTAGTAAAAGTACATCGAAAGTGTTACCGATGTAAGAGGCCGCATTTAGCGCGAGAGTGCCCGGATCGAGTCAAGAAGTCCAAGGAGGACAAGCCTGCGAGTGATGAGGCTGCGAAGCTTGGCTCGATGATCTTGAATTCTGCCAAGGCGAGGAAGGGCCGGAAGCATAAAGGGTTGATGTTTGTCGATATCAACGTGGCATGATGATCGAGGAGTGCTTTGGTGGACACCGGGGTAAGCGATCTGTTCATGTCCAAGAAGGCTGCTGAGAAGCTTGGTCTTAAAGTTGTGGACTCAACCGGTAAGATCAAGGCTGTAAATTCAAAGAAAGTTCCAATTGTGGGAACAATGCAGAAGATTGAGTTGTAGATTAGGGATTGGAAGGCCAATGAGGATTTTGAGGTAATCAAGTTAGATGACTTTGATTTTATTTTGGGACTAAACTTCATTGACCGTATTGAATCTCTCATCATTCTGTTTACCGACGTCGTGTGCATCTTGGATCTGAGACAACGGTGCGTTGTGTCTGTGTGTCGAGACAACGGGCGAGGAACCAAGAAGCTGACAGCCATTCAGCTTGTCGAAGATGCTCCAAGCCAAGTAGACATCAAGTTAGAGGTGACAGTTGGGAACACTACCTTGGATGGGCAAGAGTTGCCCGAGGCAGTTGGCGTAAAGGCTGTCGATGAGCCATCCATGAGCGAGGTGGTCAGGCATCGAACTTCAATGGGAGAGAAGTGTCGACGGGTTTTGTATTGCCGATGAGCAGTGGGGCGTCAAACTTCAGGGATGAAGGATTGATGTGTAGAGTAAATACCTGGAAAATGAGTGAGGTACATCTTGAACACGGTGATAGTGTTTTACAGTTTGATTTGCCGGATTTGTTGGGTGTAGGGCGCAAAAAACCTAACCCATCAGATGGAGTTGCCAAGACTTGGTGCGGGCCGAAGCAACCTTTCAGAGTTCCGAGGGTTCGTTCGGTGTTCAACGTGAAGGCATCCAAGTTTGTGCACAACGTGTAAGTTTGTGCACAACGTGAAAGCAACCTTTCAGAGTTCCGAGAGTTCAGATCGGGGTAAGTTAGAACTGGTAGGAAAGAGTTCCTACGATCAAGATGTGCTTGGGATGGGTAATTTTGCATGACGGTGCGAGCCAAGGCGTGCAGTTCTTATGGGGGGACAATCGAATCAGAGTCCGATGCTCTTTATGGGGAGAGCGGTCCTTATGGGGGGACATTCAAGCCAGATTCTGAGTTGGGAGCAAGCCAAGGTGCATGAAAGGAAGCTCTAGGATCGATCTCAACTTTGTTCGAGAGGCACGACGAGGGCGTCGCCAAGTTTGGTGGGGGAAATTGTCACGGGCCGCGAGCCAAGGCCCGAGTCATTGGCACCACGAGGTGCACACCAGGGTTCCCAAGAGGTTCTGATAGAGATTTTGGGCCCAAAGAGACCACCAGACTTAGCCCAATCCGTGGGAGATTCTAGAAGGCTTATCCATCCACTTTGACCTATGTAAACTTGCCTTGCATACATAGGATTTGTTACCATAGATATAAGGGAATATTCCCAAGATTGTACTATTGTGGTTGGTGGGCTTTGATCATAGTCGTCGATGTAAATTTGTATAGACCGTCGGATTAGGGGGAACTCAACTATAAATAGAGGTTTTCCCCTCCTCATTTTATGTATCCAAGTTTCCAATGAATAAAGGCATTTACTCTAAATCCTCTGAGTGTTCTTGTGTTCTTTTCTTTGTTCTTCAGCGTTCTTTCGAAGTTCTTCTTCGCTCATCTCGTTTGATCCGATTCTGAGTAGAACGTTTTACGTTTGTCAGTGCTTGGGAAGTTTGATCTTCCGAGAGGGTTAAAAAGGCTTACTTAGGCGTTTGTCTTGAGTCGCATCGCCTAAGGCCACACGGTGGGCTGGTTGGAACTCTAGCCACGTGACATATATCATAAGCAAGCACGAAACATCCCTGGCCGAGACACCCCCTCATTTGCCAAAGCATCCGCTAAGGCATTGGCCTCGCGAAAAACATGATGAAAGCCAACACTCAGCAATACAACACATAAGGAGTCGATAGAAACAAACACATCCCAAAGCTTCCAAGGCCTTCGTCGAGAGTGCAACACCCACCCGATAGCAATGCACGAATCTGATTCAATCGTCACACAATAATTCGCCTAAATAGAGTCCATCACCATAAACAAAGCAAACTCGATTACTCGTAATTCAGCCACATTTGAATCTAAAACGCCCAAGGGACTCGAAAACAAAGCAAGAATCTTCCTCGTATCGTCACGAAGGACGCTGCCAAAACCTGCAGGGCCTGATTTTCCTTTAGCCGATCCATCCACATTAAACTTAAAAGCGCCGCAAGACGGACCTTTCCAACAAACACCAATCCGAATGTTCCGAGCAATCGAAGCACCAAACACACTCACAAGGGCAGCACCACCACATTGCCACACACACATTAAGACTCTCATTCGAAGCTTTGACCCAAAAGAAGGAGCGAAGTTTAATCAAATAGCATAATTCTGCAATCGGCAAACGCTTCTTATTAAAGACAAGATCGTTACGCGCAAGCCACAAGGACCAATCTCTATAGCAAGTGGTTAAAAGCTCTCAGTTGGCACCTTTTCTTTCCCTAGGTTGTGGGTTCTAAACCCAGTAGGAGTAAATTTTCCCTTCCCCATCCCCTAAGTAGAAACTGTTTAAAAAAAATACTCATGATTGAATTTTAATGTCACTCAATTCAATGGTAATAATTTAGTAGAAAAAAATAATAGTTCAAATAAAATTTCTTATAATTTTAAAAGTAAACATACAAATTTCTACAACCTAAAAAGGTACGCATGCTTGTTTTTTATCTTACAAAAAATAGTTTTCAAACTCTGACCATTATCTTATTTTCCTTCCGTTTTAAATTTTAAATATCTATTATACAATATATTATTACTTATTATACTATTAATTAATTTTCTGCACAAACAAGATTAAAATTATGACATTCATCTATGTGTTTAACTATTTTTTAAAAATATTGTCAAAAAAATTATTTTTAAAAAAAATTAGAATCAACATATCACCATTTAAAACTTTATTTATTGACAAATTACCAACAATGTATAAGTTCAGTTTCCATACAATTTTTATTCATTCTAACTTTAACCGTCGTTTTATTTTCCTTTGTTTTAAATTTTGAATATTTGTAATATGCAATTACCAATATGATTTTATTTTCCCCCATTTTAAAGTTTGAACATCTTTCTCTATTAGCGTAATGCCAAAAAACATCCTTAACGTTTGATTGAATAGTCATTTTGGTCTTTATTTTTTTAAACCAGTTTAACCCCAACGTTTCAGTTTAGGTCAAAATGGTCCCTCTACGAATAAAAATTGTTAGTCGATTGACAATAAGCAGCTTGAAATGTCATGACAAACCTACATGGCAGTGCATGTCGGTAGTGTCATTTAGACAAATATGCTCACTTTACATAATAACACATCAGCCAAAAATTATTTTTTATAAATTGTATAAAATATAAAATATTTTTTTCTTCTGGCACGTCATTCTGTTAAGTCATTTCAAGCTGTTTATAGTCAGTTGACTAACAATTTTCGTCCGTAGAGGGACCATTTTGACCCAAAAACGAAACGTTGGGGTTAAATTGGTTAAAAAAAGAATAGGGGCCAAAATGACTATTTAGTCAAACGTTAGGGGTATTTTTTTGGGCATAAAGCCAAAAAATGTCTCCAACGTTTGATCGAATAGTCACTTTGGCCCCTATTCTTTTTTTGAGCAATTCAACTCGCAACGTTTCATTTTGGGTCAAAATGGCCCTTCTGCGGATGAAAAGTGCCAGTCAACTGACGGTAAATGACTTGAAATGAAGTGACAAACCTATATGGCAGTGCACACTGACATGACAATATCATATAGACAAATGTGCTGAGTTGAAAAAAAGTTAAATCAGTCAAAAAATAATTATATAAAATATTTTTTCTACGGACTTATCATTCTGTCAAGTCTTTTCAAACTATTTACCGTCAGTTTTCTAACAATTTTCACCCGCGGATGGGTTGTTTTGACCCAAAATGAAACGTTGAGGGTTGAATTGCTCAAAAAAAGAATTGGGGCTAAAGTAACTATCCAGTCAAACGTTTGGGGTATTTTTTTAACTTTATGCTTTTTTTTCTTTATACCTTCTCTATTTATATATTATAAGTTTTTAATTGAGTTATTGTAATAAGATGATTATTGCGAACTCAATTGAGGAAAAACTTAAAATTCATTTTTAATGTAATTATTATTATTGTAAAAGTGTTTTTATTTTTACATATTTTTATAATCTTTAAATGGAACAATTAAAAATTACTACTCGAAAGTCCCAATGAAAAAAAATATTTCATTTAGATGATTCAGTTTGAGTAGTTTATCAGCATGGTGAGTGCGCGTTATTAAAAGGTTAAAATTAATTAACACAAATACTATAATGTAATAACACAAATACAAAATATCAACAAAAAAACCCTCTAAAGTTTCACTAAATAGTCATTTTAGCCACTATTTTTTTCACTTTCACCCCTAACGTTTTATTTTGGGTCAAAATAACCCCCTGTGGATGGAAACCGTTAGTTGACTAACGGTCAATGCGGGATGCTGATGTGGCATGTTGACTCGGCTTGGGACTCACGTGTTTAATTTTTATAATAATAATTTATTATTTTTAGTTTTATTTGGGACTCTGACGTGTTTAATTTTTATAATAATAATTTATTATTTTTAGTTTTATTTGAAAAATAATAAAATATTAGTTAATTATTTTTAGAAAAATAATAAATTATTAATTTCTTATTTATTAGAAAAAATATAAAATATAATTTATTTAATTTTTATATTTTTCTATAAAATAATAAATAGTTTATTTAATTTATTATTTTTATAAAAAACAATTTAAAAATAAAAAAATAATATATTTAAGTTATTATTTTAAAAATTAATATTAAATTAAATATTGTTTGTTACTTCTATTTTTTAAAAATTTTATTGTTTGAAACAAATAAATCAAATAAATTATTACTTTATTATTTTAAAAAATAAAAATGATAAATTAAATAAATTATTATAAATTATTTTTAGAAACATTTAAAAAATATTTGCTACATGATTTGTGGACGAATCTTTTTAATCACTTCAATCAAGAAGATCTCATTCGTATATCAAATTTGCTACATGATTTATATTTCTTACAACAAAGTACTCTTTCGGTGACCACATTTTATACTCAATTTAAAATAATTTGGGACGAAATCTGTATTCTTAGACCGTTATCTTCTTGTACCTCTTCTGCTGAGAAATATAGAAAAAAAAATGTTCTTAGATTTCTTAGGGATTAAATAAGAAATTTTCTATCCCCAAATCTTAAATATTAATGACGAAACCGCTGCCTACAATAAATGAGATTTTTACCATTGTGATCCAACACGAAAGTACCACAAATTCTATTCTTGCTAATGATTCGAATGTCCTGATGGTTGATAGGCATAGTGGAAAGAATTGGGATCAAAATATTACTAGATAAGATAATGATAATAAATCTGCCAAGAAGTTCTTTAATAATTCTGGGAATAGAAAACCAGTTTGTGTTTATTGACAAGTGCTATAGAAAGCATGACTTCTCACTTGGCTATAAGCATAGGAATCAAACTAGTAAATCTAATCAGTTCTTATAGTGAAGATGTTTCGAATCATGAATTTTTTGGTCAAACTTCTATTCAACATTCAAAGGAACATAATGATATACAACATTTTACTTTATAAAAGAACAATATGATAGTTTGATGCACATGCTGCAAGAGATAAATAATTTTGTTTTTATTCAAACTACTATTTAGTAGTAAAAAGTTAATATGCTTGCTTCTGTTTTTGATTCTACACCCACTGAAGAACCAGGTAATGCTCTGATACTATATTAGAATTTTAGTTTCGATAGTTTTAGAAAGGAAGAAAACAATAAGACTTTTTTTATTCTAATTAAATTACTAGTACATATATATATATATACAACTAAAAAAATAAAGAAAATGTCTAACTAATTAATTTCTACTAACTAATCTTAACGGCTAGTATTAGACTTATAATTACATATGTTGTTAGGTTTTTTGTCTTCTTCTTTTCTTAATGTTTCTAGTAGAAGGTAAATTTAGTGAGTGTTGAGAGTAAATTATTAGCTACATGAAAGTACAAATAGGACTATGAGTCTATGATTTTTCTTTATTGTTCGTTGATGACTTAATGTCACGAGGTTTGCTTTGTTTTATCTTCCACTTTTATGTAAGGACATGGCTTAAATTAAAATAATGAGTCTGTGTGTAGTTTTTGATGTTGATATGCTAAACTTTTACTGCTTTAATTTCAAACCACCGGCATTGTTTTCAAAATGTTTCATTAGATCTATCCAAATAAGCTTTCAGATAACGTTTTTTGTTTTAGGATCATGTGATAACTAAATGGTTTTTTATTATAGTATTCTTGATTATATTTGTTTAACCAAATAGAAATGTCAGTAAATATTGTGAAAGTTTAGTAGTATCAGTAACAGTGCCTCGTGAAAGTTGAAAAATTAAGACTTTATTTGGTAGAGAGGAAAGAAAATTTAAAAGATGGAAAATTACAGTGATAAAAAATAAAATGGTGGAAAGTATATTTTTCTTTCTATTGGTGTGCTTGGTTGAAAGGATGAAAAAGTAGAAAGAAAATAAGTTTCTTTTCTCTCTACTGCTTGGTACAATAGAAGAATTGAAAACTATAATTATTTTTTATTTTTATAATTTAGTCGAATATTTTTAATATGATTATTTTTATTCAATTTAGTCCATAAAAATTTTATTTCATCTAAACTTGACCAATATTTCTTTCTAATTTTTATAATTTAATCTAATATTTTTAATATAATTTTATTTTTTTTCAATTTAATCCCTAAATATTTTCGTTAATTCAAAATTGACCTATATGTATTTTTATTTTTTATAATTGACTCCAATATTTTTAATATGCTTTTATTTTTGTCCAGTTCAGTCTATAATTTTTTTAATCCGAAATTGACCTCTATTTATTTTTAATTTTTTATTATTTAGTCTAACATTTTTATAATTTAATCTCAAGAGTTTCATTATCAATGCAACACCTAATACTCGGTACAAACGAATCCAACCCAAATATCGAATGCTACAAAAGGCTCATTTATGGCTAAAACATATTTTAAAAAACAAGTGATCACCTCTATTCCAATCTCTGAGAAATCCAAGTAATCAAAAGCATTAGGCATATTGAGAACATCGTTTTCCTTTGGAGATTCCAACGTTGACCCATCGTTGGTATCCGACGGGGTAGATGGAGGGCATTGGTTGTTCTTCAAGTGATCACCTTCATCGAGTGAGAGCAAGATCTTGATGCAACGGTTGGCCTTTGGTACAATCACCTTACAAGTAGTACCCGAGTTATATTTTCTGACAGATTTCTTGTCTTCACATTCGAATGTCTTTGAAATATCTTCATTCAACTTTTTTTATAGAAAAGTGTTCCCGTAGTTTTTAATCTCGTTGTTTGTTCGTCCTGGAAGCCTTCCAGCTATCAAAGACCACCTAGAATATTGGAGGGGAAAATATTGTAATAACGTTTAAAAATTGATTTATTTATAAATTTGTCCCCCACTTTTAAGCATTTATGTTTTGCTCCCCCAATCTCAAATTCTGGCCATGTCCTTGCGTTTAATGTACCACCTTACAAAATTTAAGAAATCCAAAGGTCTAATTCTACTTTCACTCCTTTTTTATGTTGAATTTTAGGATTTAATCCCACTATTTTAATTTGAATTAAACTGAATTAAAAAGAGAAAAAGAAGTTACTGTTACCAAGAAGGCAATGAAGTCTGATGATAAGGTCTTCTTCATAGGGAGAAATGTTACCTCTCTTAATTCCATGTCTCAAATAATTCATCCAACGTAGTCGGCAGCTCTTCCCACATCGGTTCAAACCTTCATTTTTTTTTTAAAACCATGAATGACCAGCCCTACCCTAAGCTAGTCTTAGATCCCCTGCTCCTTCAAGTACTTTTTTGAATTAGATTTTCTCTATTTACACATCAAAATATAAAGTCTCTTATAGTAGTTCTTTATCTTTCTTCTAACAAAACTTAATAATCTCCTAGCTCAAGTTTAGAAATTCTCTGTCCTCTCCACGGATGCTAACTGCCGCTCCCTCTACTCATTTTTTTCTCCTCACATTTTTCGCCACCCCTGCCACTATTTTTTTCCTTTTTTTGTTTTTCTTTCCTGGTTTTTTTCTGTCGTCCCTCCCTCTCCGATTGTTGATAGATCTAGCTCAAAGACACTTCTTGTGATGAAAGTCTGTGATTTTTTCAGTATCAGTTATTATTTTTTTTCATTCAAAAAGTATGAGCGTGTAGATTTTTATCATAAGAGATATATATTATTGATGGATTTGGGTTGATTTTTGGAACCCAACTAATTCCAATGTGCCTGAGTATTTTTTTCCAATGGTTTTTTATTATATATTGTTAACTGATTCTGGAATTATTTTTTTTTATTTTTTTATATATTGTTAAATGATTCTTTTTTTCTCTAATTGATTTTTTTTGTGGTGGATATCAATTTATCATTCATATAGGTTATTGAAAAAAAGTTTTAGTTACTAATTTATTACAATATTTATATTTTAAAAATATTTTTCTTTCTTTCATAAAAAAAAACAATTTTCTTGTGATTTTTTTATTTTAAATTGTGTTTTAAGTGAAGTTGTCCAATGGAGATTTTTTATTTTAAATTTTTTCTTCAATTTTGGGCTTTTTTATTTTAAATTAGGGTTTTTCATTACCAGTTGTTTATCCTTCACCTCTTCTTCCATTCTGTTTTTTCTTGCCATTTTTGACTTAGGTATTCTCCTTCACATCTCTTTTTTCTCGCCGTTATTGTATGGGTCTTATTACTTTTTTTCTTCATTTCATATTCATTTTATGATTTATTTTTAGGAATAGAAATCTGGTTTTTAGCTGTATTGATAAAGTGTTTTTCCTTTTGTTGTATTGGTGACTTGTTTTTAGAGCTGTTTTGGAAGTTTGATTTTCCTTAGAGATTAAAATTTTTCCGTTTTCTTTCTCGATCGTTTGGTTTCTTAGAAAATTAAGAGAGAGAAAATAGACAAATTGAAAGGATTAAATCGTTCATTTTGACATGCATGCTTTTTTTAGTTGGAAAGCTAGCTATATTTTTCTTTTCTTTTGATTTTGCAGATATTTGTGCCCGGAGCCATATCCTTAAGAGAATATTGAGTTTCTTCTATCTCATAATATTACATTTTTCCAGTTCGGGATTGAAGGGAAAATAGTATGCACCCTTATGCTTCTTGGCTTTTCTACCAGAGTTTTTATGTTTTGGTATACACTTATTGAATTTAAGTCGTTTTCATCTCTGAATTTTAGAGATTTTTTAAAGCTTTGATGCTGCTTTTTGGTCACTATTGGTGAAAAAGATTTAAGTTAGAGTCAGACCATTCAACCTATTAGAATTTGGTCAAGAATAGAATTCTTTAGTTCTTTGACTTGTTAGGTGATGATATAAATTCAGAAAGCTCATGATCAAGAAGAATTTTGAATCTAGAATAAGAATAAATCATAAATGTTTTGGAACAAATTATCGAATCTAAAAAATCAAATATTTTTTTAAAAAATTTTGAGATATAATACTTCTGTAGTTTACATTTGTACTTCAATTTTGGGCTCTTTTGTTTTAAATTAGGTTTTCTCATTACCAGTAGTTTACTCTTCATCTTATTGAATGTGCTTTTCCGATTTCTTATGATTTATAATTTTTTTTCTCTTTGTTTCTATGTAGATTTTCCACCTCTTTTAAGGTTTGTAAATCATCACTTAAATATGTTCTGGTTATCATTTGCATGTTTGCCATTTTCTTCTGTATTTTAAAATTTTTTTAAAGGTTTTGCAGTTAAAATGATTAAATATGCTAATAGTGGTCTCTTGTCAATATTTTTCATTTTAACTTGAGTTAGACTCGTAAATCAGGCTAGTTAACTTGAGTTTAAGTTGGTTTCCAATGAGATCAATTCGTTTGTAATTCTTTTAAATCATTTCAAGTTATGATAAATTTTGGATTTAAATTGTTTTGTTATCTGAGTTGTTCAAGTCACTTTGTATCTAGGTCATTCAAGTACAAACTTGTTTAAGGTTGAGTTATTTTATTTCATGTTTGAGTACTTTTGAGTTCGTGCTAGTAAAATTCTAATTGTTTAAGGATGTGCAGCGCCACAAGACCTCTATTTTCCTTTCTGATGTGGGATTAATATCTCCGCCTCCCAGACGTGGCATTCTCTCCCACTCAACATCGTGACGCCCTCGTCACAAGTCAACCATGTTCGCGTTAGGCCATTATCACAGTTGTCCACTGTGCCTACCCTATTCATGAGCGCTTGGCGTGAAATCAAGCAGTCAAAGAGTCACTCTGATACCACTTGTCACGGGGCTATTACCCTTTTTTCCCAAAAGACATATTTAATAGGATGTGCAACACCGCCTCTTATATATCCCAAGACTTCTATTTTTCTTTTCGATGTGGGATTAATGTCTCCGCCTCTTCCCAAACGTGACAATATAATATTAAATTATTGAACACAATCTGAAGATTTTTTTGATATCAAACACTTTTATCATGCCATAGGGCAAAATAATAAAAGAAAATGGTTTTATTAATAAAATTATGCATCTAAATAGGTTGTATTTTATCAAATAACACAGAATCATGCATTACTTATCTCTTTGAACATAGAAGTATGTTCTATGATAATATGTTATTGTATTCCTTTTTTGAAACCCTAATCTCAATTCTCAAAATACTATACAAGAAACCTATTTACTGAGATTAGGAATGAGAATAATAAACACAATTTTTTATACCATAAGGCAATTTGAACTTAGAAATATGTTGCATTTTATCAAATAACACAGAATTATGCAACACTCATCTCTTTGAACTTAGAAGTATATTCCATGACAATATATTATTGTATTCCGTTTTTGAAATCTTAATCTCAATTCTCAAAATATTATACAAAAATCCTATTTAATGAGATTAGGAATGAGAATACTAAACACAATTTTTATGCCATAAGGCAATTTGAATTTAGAAATATGCTCTATCAAACACACAAAATCATGCAATACTCATCTCTTTGAACTTAGAAGTATATTCTATGACTAACAGTTTAGTGTAAGAGTTAGGTGTTACTTTTTCTACCAATAAAAAGAAAGATGATAAAATAAAATTATTGTGTGCATCAATTTAACTTGAGATGGACTCATAAATCAGGCTAGTCAACTTGAGTTTAAGTTGGTTTTCAATGTGATCAATTCATTTTTAATTCTTTTAAATCATTTCAATTTAGGATAAATTTTGGATTTAAATTATTTTGTTATCTGATTTGTTCAAGTCACTTTGTATTCTAGGTCATTCAAGTCCGATCTTGTTTAAGGTTGAGTAAGTTCATTACATGTTTGAGTATTTTTGAGGTCGAGCAAGTAAAATTCTAATTGTTAACCTTTTATGATCAAATGAAGTCGAATAAGACTTAAATACAAATTAATTGAGATAGATCTTTAAATTCGAATCTAAATTGACATGTCTAGCTTAAGCAGATGATATTAAATTATTGAACACAATTTGAAGATTGTTGGATATTAAACACTCTTTATCATGACATAAGACAAAATAATAAAAGAAAATGGTTTTATTAATAAAACTATGCATCTAAATAGGTGACATTTTATCAAATAACACATAATTATGCAGTACTCGTCTCTTTGAACTTTAAAGTATGTTCTATGATAAAATATTATTGCATTGCTTTTTTGATACCCTAATCTCAATTCTCAAAACAACCAATAAAAACCATATAGAAATTCATGACTAGAACACAATCAAGAACAAAGATCTTAAATTGTTTTATCTCATCAACAGATGAGAAATTTGATGTCCAAAAAACAAGGTATTTACACATTTATGCAAGCAAAAATTCTCAAACAACTCTGGTTGTTTATTTGGACATTTACAACCAATTTTTTGCTTTTTTTCTTTTTGATTTTGTCTCTAAATCATCAATTTAATCTGTTTTGGTTTGATTTGAATCTAAAAATTTAGATTGTTTAGAGGCTGTAAGATGCTTTAATCTTTTTGTTATTTATAATCTTCTGGTTATAGCCTTCGTTTAAAAATCATATTTGATTCTAAAGAATAACTGGGTTGAACTGATATTAAATAAGTTTACAGTAAAACTAATTGAATGTGTTGTTTCTTTCTAGTTGTCTATAAATCTTTAATTTAATTTGTTCTAATTATCTCTACTTTTTTCATTTTTGTTATTGATTTTGTCTCTAAATCATCAATTTAATCTTTTTTGTTTTTCACTTAACCTTATGTATTTATATGTTTGTAACCTGGTGAGAATTTTTATAGATTTGCAACCTTTATTTTTAATGCAATTAGGATGTCAAGATTCAAGTATGTACCATTCAGTTCAGTTCGTATCTTTTGAGTCGTTCGAAAGCTTTTATACCGATTGTGGGCTTCTCGTTGCATTTCTCCTCACGAGTTAATTCTTTGGAACCCGACTAATTTTAATGATCTCATGCTGGGCCTGAGTATTGTGTCCAATAGTTTTTTTATTATATATTGTTAATTGATTCTGGATTGAATTTTTTTGTTGATTGTGGTGGGTATCAATTTATCATTCATATAGGCTATTGAAAAAGTTATATTTGCTAATTTATTACAATATTTATATTTTAAAAACAACTTTCTTGTGCTTTCCTTATTTTAAATCCGTTTCAAGTGAAGTTGCCTAATAGGCTTTTTTATTTTAAATTTGTACTTCAATTTTGGGCTCTTTTGTTTTAAGTTAGGGTTTTTCAAGTGAAGTTACCCACTTGTGGTTACAATTTGTTTAGATTTTGTTGCTGTGTGATCAAATGTTTTGATAAAATGTAGTGTGTTTAAAAAGGGGAAAGACCATTTTTTGTGTGAATCTTTTAAGGAAAGCTTACGGAGGGTTATTGAGCGGTGGTTGATTGATGTTGCCTATGTATTTGTCGTGAGACTATATTTTTAGCCTACCAAATCGTGCAGTCTTAGACATTTTTTTCGAGATAAATGCTTAAGTCAGCATGATAATAGAGGATTAGAGTAAATTTCTTTGATTACTCAAGAGATAGATGATTACAAATAAGGTGAGGAGAAATTTAATTATAGTTTACTCCCCTTACATATGATCCACATATAGTATAAAACTGGCATATTCCCTATATTCTAATCTATATCTAATAAATTATCTCCTGATCCTTGTCTGGTTGTCTCTTCAAGTCAAGAATCTTCCTCATAACCTCTTGGACAGTTTATTGTGCATGTAACTCTTATATGAATTTGCGGTCCGTGACATGTACTTCGGTTTCAAATTTTATTATATTGGATCTGAATTTAGTTTGATGATACGATTTTAAACTCTTTAGATTATTACAGTTTATTTTATTTATTTTATTAATATTATTATTTTTGTCATGATCTCTATTATAATGATGTCCGTGATCAAATTTGATATCACCCTAACTCATTAGAAAAATTTTAACATAATTTATCTTTTTATTATAATAATATATGTGATGTCACCTAATCCATCCATTCAATTATAATAATACTCATTATTGAATATTTTTTTTGGTAATATGCATAGTTATCTTATAGTCCATGTTCGGAGTACGAGGCTGCTCTTTTCAACAATGTCGTCTCTAAAAATTAAACTCGTGTCCTCTCTTTATGAGTGCAATGTGCCTTATCAATGCACCCAACACTTGTTGGTATACTCATAATTGAAGTTTAATGTCACTCAATTCAATGGTAATAATTTAGTAGAAAGTGTTAAATAGTCTAATAAAATTTCTTATAATTTTAAATTAAACATACAAATTTCTACTCACTAAAAAAGTTACGCATGTTTATTTGTTTGTTTGTTTTTGAAAAAAAAAAAAGTTTTCCAACTCTAACCATTATCATATTTTCCTTCAATTTTAAATTTTAAATATCTATTTTACAATACTATTAATAAATTTTAAATATCTATTATACAGTATAATTTTTTTGAAAAAGCGACGAGGACGTTTTCTCTCGAGGCGCTTGTTAGCGGGACTAATGGAGATTGAGGGATTCTTCATCGACGATGCGATTTTGACTGGTTTTTGCTGGATTCTTTTGTATTTGTTCTGGGTTTTCTGGTTTTGGGGATAATTTTTGGCTATTTGCTTTTCTTAGTTCTCTGATTTGGTTTCTATGTCTCGTGCTCCGATTGATTAGAATAAGGTATTTGTGGGTAATGAGGACCATTCGTTGCGTTTATTTTCTCCTGGATCTCAAGAGGGATCTCTTCTTATTCAGCCCCCTAAGAAAGTGTTTGAAGATGGCGACTCAGACTGGAAATTGGCTCTCGTTGGCCAATTTATTGGTTCTGCTCCCAACTTCGGTGCAATGCAGAAAATAGTAGATCTACTTTGGGGGAAAGTCTCGAAGGTTAAGGTAAGTTTAGCTGGACCTAACCTTTTATGTTTTTGGTTTTAAGAGTTTTGATGCTAGAGATTGGGTGCTTGAGAATGCCCCCTGGCACATTCAGAATAAGCCTCTGATTTTGCGTAAGTGGGAACCTAACATGTGTAAGCTGGATTTTGATCTTGCGTGTATGCCTGGGTGCAACTTTATAATGTACCTCTTGAACTGTATACAAAAATATGGCTGGGTTACATAGCTAGTGCTCTAGGAAACCTTTGTATATGGATTCGGTGACTGCTAATCGTGAGAGGTTAGAGTATGCAAAGGTCTGTGTGGAAATTGACGCTTGTTCTGTGATTCCTAAATTTATTGATGTCCTCTTGAGAGATGGTAGGGTGCATCCAGTTAGGGTCGTTGTGCCTTGGTTATTCCCTAGTTGTTCGAAGTGTAAGGCTTTTGGTCACGCTGAAAAGACTTTTTCTGTGAAAGATGCAAAGCCTGCTCAGGTTTGAAAATAGAAAGCTCCTATTGAGAGTGCGGCGCCTATTACCATTAGTAAATCTGGTGAGTCTTCAACTCAGAACCAAGCTGTTGAGAATGTTCAATCTCTTGAGACTGCTCCTAAGAATGCTCCACCTATTGAGATTGTTTCTGAGAATGTTCCATCTATTGAAAATGAGGCTGCTGATGGACTAGCTGATCCTGTAGCTGTTGAGAATATTTCTCCTCTTGAAACTGCTCCTGAGAGTAATCAATCTATTGTAGCTACTGTTGATAATCAAGTAAATGGTCCTGCTGCTGTTGCTGCGTAAGCCATTGTTCCAACTGTGATTGAGCCTAGACATGATAGAAGCCCTACACTTAGAGCCGAGGTGGAAGCTGCAACGTTGGATGTGAATGTAGAAGAGGATTCTAAATTCCCTACTTTACAAGCTTCCGTGTAGAAAAAGAGGGGAAGGGGGCCTACTAAAGAGAAGAAGAAACCTCCTCAAGAGGCCTTAGTCCAGGATTTGAAGAATAAGAAAAAGGCTGCCATGGACAAAGTTAAGATGGCCAATGTAAGTGTTATTGTTTCAGCTGTTGGTGGTTCTCCTCTTCTTGTTAAATGATAATTTGCTTTTGGAATGTTGGGGGAATGAATAATCCTCTTACAAGAAGGAAGATTTTGCATAGAATAAATGTTTTGAATGTTGATGTTATGTGTTTTCTAGAAACTAGAGTTAAGGAGGATAGTTCTAAGCTCATGCTTGAACATCTCGATGATTGAGAGTATTTCACAAATTATAGCCAGGCTGTAAATGGTAGAATTTGGATGCTTTGGAGACATGGTTTGCAAGTTTCAGGTTGCATTGTTACAGATCAGAGTATCACGACTATTGGGTTTTTCGAGGGTTTTCTTTTAATATCAATGCCGTTTATGGTAGTAACAATGGTATTCAGAGAAGGCTTCTATGGTAGCACTTGAAGGGGATTATTGATCAGTCTATGCCATGGGTTCTTGGTGATGACTTCAACATCCACCTGCAAGTTTCTGAGTGTTATGTTCCTAACGCAGCTGCTTATTCCTCTGATATGGGTGATTTCCAGGATTGCTTAGAGGAATTAGAGTTATCTGATCATACTTATTTTGGTCCTTTGTTTACATGGTCTAACAAGCAGCATGAGGGGTTTCTTGCTAAGAAGTTGGACAGAGTTTTGGTCAATCCTGGTGTGTCTGACCATAGTCCCGTGATGGTTTGGTTAGCTAAGAAAATCCCTGCAAATAGGCCTAAGACATTTAAGTTCTTTAACTTTTGGGCTCTTCACTCTGATTTTTTGAGGTTGGTAGGGGATTCTTTGTAGCAGCCTGTACAGGGTAACCCAATGCAAGTTTTGTTTCGAAAACTCAAACGTTTGAAGCATACTTTGAAGCAATTGAACAAAGAGTATTTTGGGGATATTTTGGGACAGGTCCGGTAAAAGAGAATTCTCCTTGAACGACAACAGCTTGTTAATATTTACTCTAGGGATGTGGACATTGCTAGAGAAAAATTATTACAGGAGGAGCTCCAAAAATTAGAGAAAGCTGAGTGCTTATTCTTTCAACAGCGAGTAAAGGTTCAATGGTGTTAGATTATCCGATAGAGTTAGAGTCCTTATGTAAATAGTAGTTTAAATTAAAGTTTAAAGATGGAGTTAGAGTCCTCATGTAAATAGTAGTTTAAATTAAAGTTTACTTCCTAAAAGATAGAGTTAGATGTCTTGTATACTTAGGACTCCTAATTGTAACTAAAGTCCAATACTTGAGTCTATAAATTCACTGTAAAGGGATGTAATTTTTTGAAAATATTCAATAACAGAAAATTAATTCTGTTTTCTTCTTCTTTTCTGCAGAAACTTAAATTCTGCTTTATTTTTATGCGTTAATTAGTTTTTCCTAAAGCTAGAAAATTGCTTTTCTACAAATGGTTGCAGGAGGGTGATCAAAGGTCCAGCTTCTTTCATTTGACTGTTGCGGCGAAGCTTAAGAAAAATACCATTCGTGTACTGGAGGATGAGCAGGGGTGCGGCTTGAGTCTTTTGAAGATATGTCTGTTGAAGCTGTGGGTTTTTTCACTAAGTTGCTGGGAACTTCTGACCCTAATGTTTCGGCCTGCTCTGTTGAGATGCTAAAGAGTCTTCTGCAGGTCTCTTTGCCTGATTCAGCCAGGGATGATCTTGTAAGGAGAGTAACTTCTAATGGAATCAAGAGTGCTCTATTTAACCAGGGGAATGATATAGCTCCTGGGCCTGATGGTTATTCTCTCTTATTTTTTAAGAAAGTTTGGTAGGTTGCGGAAACTGATGTTGTAGCTGTAATTGGGTATTTTTTTTATTCTTCTTGTCTACTATCTGCTTTTAATGCTACATCCATTACGCTTGTCCTGAAAGTTCTAAATCCCAGTAAGATGAAGGAATTCAGGCCAATTTCTTGCTGTTCTGTGATCTATAAGGCAATCACCAAGATTTTGGTGGGGAGATTAGTCCCCTATCTGTCTAGTCTGGTATCTCCTAATCAAGCTGCTTTTATTACAAGACGAAGCATTACAGATAATACGTTGCTGGCTCAGGAGCTTCTGAAAGGGTATGCTCGCAAGAACCTATCTCCTAGGTGTGCTCTAAAAGTAAACCTTCAGAAAACTTTTGATAGTATTTCCTGAGATTTTGTTCTGGTTCTATTAGAAGCTCTAGGGTTGCCTTTTCAGCTCCGTGAATAGATCAGAATTTGCTTGACATCTGCTCGGTTCTCATTCTCTTTCAATGGAAGCCTTGTGGGGTATTTTCCAGGGAAAAAAGGATTCGTCGGGGAGATCCTCTTTCCCCTTACCTTTTTTTCTTGTAATGAATGCTTTGTCTAAGTTGTTGGATGTGGCTGCCCAGAATAATGCTTTTTAGTATCACCCCAAGTGTCACAAGCTTGGGTTGACTCACTTGAGCTTCGCAAATGATCTGCTAATCTTCTGCAAAGGTTCCTTGGATTCATTAGTGGGGATTAAGTGTGTTTTGGCCAGCTTCTATGAGATGTCAGGGCTGCAGCTTAATGCTTCTAAGAGTGAGTTGTTTATGTCAGGGGTCTCGGAGAGTGCTATTGATGCCATAAAGGAGGAAACGGGCTTTCGGCTGGGGACCCTTCTGGTTCGATATTTGGGCGTCCCTCTTGCTACAAGAAAGCTTACTGAGAGTGATTGTCAGGCTCTTTTTGATAAGGTTAGAGGGAAATTGAGGCACAGGTCTACTCGTAACCTCAGCTTTGCGGGAAGGTTACAATTGATCAAATTAGTTTTGATGGGGGATCACAAATTATTGGTGCCGACAGCTTGTCTTACCAAGCGATGTTCTAAGGAAGATTGAGCAGATTTGTGCCCGGTTCATTTGGAAAGGGGCTGATATTCCTGCTAAGGGTGCAAAGGTCAAGTGGCAACAAGTCTGTTGTTTGAAAGCCGAAGGGGGTCTTGGTTTGAAGGACTTGACCACTTGGAGTAAGGCTTGTTCATTCTATCTTAACCGAAACATTCTTGCTGATAATGGTTCTTTGTGGGTGGCTTGGATAAAAGCTTATGCTTTCCAAGGTAAGGATTTTTGGGATGTGATGCCTAAGGCTTCGATGAGCTGGATTTTGCAGAGACTTCCTAAGTTGCAAGGTAAAGCGGAGTCGTATTTTGCGACTGTGGTTGACTTTGGAAATTTGAGTGCAGGGATATTTGGAAAGTTACGTGTTCAGAGGGCTAAGGTCAGTTGGCAGCATCTAGTTTGGTTTCCCCAGCATGTGCCTAAGCATGCTATTATTTCTTGGCTTGCGATTTTGGGTCGGCTCTCGACCAAAGATAGGTTACTGCAGTGGGGTGTGGTTAACTCGGCTACTTGCTTTTTTTGCGAGGATGGGGACGAGTCACATGGGCATCGTTTTTCGGATTGTCAATTTGCCTCAAGGTTGTGGAAGGAGATCTTCTCTTTGAATGGTGTTGAGCGTGATATAGCTGGCTGGGAGAGGGACATGGCATGGGCCTCTTGGCTGAAAGGTAAATCCTTCCGCTCTTATGTGATGTGCATTTCTTGGAACGCTACTGTTTATCATATTTGGGTGGAGCATAATCGGCGGCAGATTAGGGGGAAGATTCGTAGTTTGAAGGCTCTTATAACTGTAATTAAAGAGGTTGTCAGGATTAAAATAGCCCAAAGATGTACAGATAGATCTTCGTTTATTCACGACCCTCTTTGTATAGCCTGGGGGTTCGTATAGGTTTTTTTTGTTATGTTCTTTGTAGCAAAACTCCTTTTGCTTTCTGGATAATGAAATACACACGATTTATCCAAAAAAAAATTATGACATGCATCCTTGTGTTTAACTATTTTTTAAAAAAAATTAGAATAAACTCTATCACCATTTAAAATTTTATTTATAAACAAATTTTACCAACACTGTATACGATAATAATACTTATATAGTTTTCACACAAGTTTTATTCATTCTAACTTTAATGGGTAAAACTTTGATACACAAACTGTTTAAAATTAATTTTACACAAGCATGTGTATTTACACTATAAAAACTCAAATTTTAAATTCTTAACCTTAACCCTAAAAAACTAAACCTTAAACTTTATACGCTAAATTCTAAACACTAACCTTAAATTCTAAACCCTACAACTTAAACCCCTAAACTTTAAACCCTAAACTAAAACCTTAACCCCTAAAACTAAAAGGTGTGTGTAAACTAAAGTTTACACGCCTTGTGTATCAAAGTTTTTTCCTAACTTTAATCGTCATTTTATGTTTCTTCTGTTTTAAATTTTGAATATATGTAATGTGCAATTACCAATTAAAGTTTGAACATCTTTCTCCATTTATATATTCTAAGATTTCAATTGAGTTAGTGTAATGAGTTGATTATTACAAACTCAACTGAGGAAAGACTTAAAATTCATTTTTAATGTAACTATTATTATAAAACTGTTTTTATTTTTACATGCTTTTATATAATCTTTAAATAAAACAATTAAAAATTATTACTCGAAGGTCCCAATAAAAAAATATGTTTTATTTAAGTGACATGATTTGAATAATTTTTCTGCAAGGTGTGTGTGCATTATTAAAAAGTTAAAATTAATAATTATATACACTATATAATAATTACGTACAAATATTAAAAAAGACTTAAGGGTTTAATAAGCCCTTAACCTTTTGCAAAAAATATCAATTAAACTCTTAAACTTTTTTGCACCCAATTAAGCCCTCAAACTCAAGAAAAAAAATCAATTTGGCACTTTGACAGTTAAATTTAACGGTTTTTTTAAATCTTCTTGGCAAGTGTCGCAACAGAATAATGTCACTTGTTATTTCTAGGAATTTTTAAACTTTAATTTTTAAAAAATCTAAAAATCTGAAAAAAAAAATCTAAAAAAATCTGGAATATTATTTTAAAATATAAAAAAAAATTAATTCCAAATTTATTTTAAAATAATAAAGAATAATTTTTCAAAAGATCAAAATATTTTTAAAAAATTAAAAATATTAAATATTATTATAAAATTATAAAAAAAATAAATTAAAAATATATAAAATTTTGAAAATATATATTTTTTAGATTTTTTTTTCAGATTTTTATATATTTTTTAAAAATTCTTAGAAATGTCAAGTGGCATTATCCTGTTAGGACACATGCCGAGAAGATTTAAAAAAAGAACTCGTTAAATTTAACGGTTAACGTTGGTTAAAGAGCCAAATTGATTTTTTTTTCTTGAGTTTGAGGGCTTAATTGGGTGCAAAAAAAGTTTAAGGGCTTAATTGTATTTTTTTTTTAGTTTGAGGGCTTAATTGGGTGCAAAAAAATTTAACAACTTAATTAAATTTTTTTTTGCAAAAGTTTAAAGGCTTATTAAACCCTTAAGCCAAAAAAAATACTACCCGAAGATCAAACAAAATGAATGCATAAATTTTACCGCTGTATCTATAAGCTATACTACATTATTGGCGTGAAAAAGTAGTAAATAATACGCAATCTACTACTACTACTACTATTATTATTATTATTATTATTATTATTATTATTTCAAACATGACAATATTAATAATTAGTGTCATGAGCTAATTTGACAAAAATATAGTCAAATATTATTGTGGGACAAGATTATTTAACTATTGGATATTTATTATTAGAATATGTTTTAAATTTATGGACTATTCTTTCATATTTGAATATCCATTATCTTTGCTCAAAAAAATATCCATTATCTAAAATCATTTTACTTTTGTAAATGATTGATTCTGATTAGGATATCCGACTCCTCATTCTCCATTTTAATTTTTAAAAAAAATTATTTTAATCTTTCGTTCTTACTAAATGCATAAATTTATTTAGTGGATTCGAATATTTGAAGAATAATTTAATAAATTTGGATTCAAATAATAATAATAGGATTTAATGTGGATAATAAATGGACTTAGATTTTAACTTAATTTTGCAAATTGGATTTGAATTTGAGAAAGATTGTAGATAATTATACAATATTTATTTTAACTTAATGTGGTTGTACACTATCGCCTTTATTGTTTGTTGTTGTGGCCGAAGCTTTGCATCAAATGATGGCCTCGGCATGTGATGTAGGTGCCATCCATGGTGTGTCGATATATGAGGGTTTCTCTATTTCACACTTACAGTTTGCAGTTTGCAGTTTGCGAACGACACCATCCTATTCTTTGAGGGTTCTCATGAGTGTACGCTCAATGTTCAGCGCTTACTACAATGCTTTCAGATTTGCTCGGGGCTGCGAATTAATTTTCACAAATCTTCATTATTTGCTTTTAGTGTGACATCTGATGTTATTGATCAGGCTGCGACTGCTTTTGGATGTCAAGTAGGGAGTTGCCTTTAAATTATTTAGGACTGGCATTGGGGGTTAATCCGAGGAGCAAAGCCATATGAGAGCCGGTGATCGCGCGTTTTCAAGTGAAGCTGGCTGGTTGGAAGAGGGTGATTGCTTCTATCGATAAAATTCGAAGAACTTTTTTATGGGGTGGTGTGGAATTACACCGTAAGATGAGTTGGTTTAGCTGGGAGGTTGTCCGTCAGCCTCGACATCTTGATGGCTTGGGGGTGACTGATCTTCAAGCTCGGAATTTGGCATTACTTTCGAAATGGGCTTGACGGTATGCTCACAACCCCACATCGATGTGGCATTTTCTCATTGTTGCCAAGTATGGTGAGAACGTTCAATGGTGGCGTTTTAATACGACTTGTCGAAACACAAGGTCTGTTATATGGAAGCAAATAGTTAATATGGCTACTAGCGAGAGTATAATTGCTCACATGGGATTGATGTCTTTCACTTGGAAGGTGGGTTGTGGAGAGAGGGATTTGTTTTAGATGGATCCGTAGTGTTTTGAGCAGCCTTTGAAGGATATTTTCCGCTACTTTTCTCCTTCACAAGGAACAAGTTGGCCATGGTTGTGGACTATTCTATCGATGTGATATTTCTTCATGCGAATTGGTTTGGGTTTTTCACCGCGAGCTGCGCGTATTTGAGTGCTGTTAGCTTGACGATTTGCGCTCTCTCTTGAATTTATTAGTCCTGCACTATGGGATTCGTGACACTTTGATTTGGAAACCTGATGCTCATGGTTCCTTTTTGCTTCGAGCGTTGACAAATTTGTTGATGATCGATAAGGCAATTGATGCGTCCATCGGTGATTGTTTCGCTTGGAAGTTCTTGGTTCCGCCAAAGATTCAAGTTTTTTTGTGTGGTTTGTTTGGTTGGAGCGGTTGCCTACATTTCAGTTTTTACGGCACCGTGGGATTCCTTTGAATCCAGACCAAGGTTTGTGCATGTGGTGCGGTTTGCAAGATGAGGAAGTTGACCATATATTATATTCTTGTGCTGTGGTCCGATTGGTTTGGGATTTGTTTTTGAAGTGGTGGGGGTGTTTCGTTCGCGTTGCCTAGAGTGTTGTCGGGTTTTCGTTGTATGATTGCATGTGTTCTTTCTCGAGGGCGAGGAGGAAGTGGTAGATTTCGTGTGTTGTTGCATTGCTTCGGTCCTTATGGCTTGCGCGGAATGATTTGGTCTTCAATAAGAAGCGCTTGCCTGTAGAGGAGATGTGTTTCTTAATAAAGTTGCGTTCTTTGTTTTTTAGGTTAAGACTTCAAAGAAGGATCTCAATGTTTGTGAAGCTATATGGTGGCGTTGTCCTAGTGAGTATCGCTATTGGGATGTTTTTGTTTTTATCGATTTATATTGCTCAACCATGCCGACTATTTGTTTTCAACACGTGTTTCATGAGGCAAATGTTCTTGCGGATACATTGGCGAAGGAGGGTGTGGATCGGGCAGTGGTGTTCCGTGCTTGTTTGTAAGCCATTTTTGGCGGGCGTTGTGTTGGTTGCTGCTTCGAGTGGTGATGACACGTTGGAGGTGCATTCTTGGATGGTGTTGTTTGCTCCACTACAAAAAAAATGTGTGATTTCTCAGGGAATTTGTGACAGAATTTGAGGAAATTTAATTTTACTAACGGAATTTGTGAAGGAATAAAGAGGTCAGAGAAATGTTGGTGGAAACTAATATTTTAGAAGGAATAAAGTAGTCACTCAAAAATTTTGTAACAGAAATTCGTTAATAAGTTACTGATAAAATATTTAAAATTCGTCAAAAATTTTACATATAAAATATTATATTTTATGATTTCGACAGATTACATTATTCTCTCAAAAAAAATAAATTAGTGACGAGACATTTAAAATCCATCAAAAAATAATATACAAGAAATACCATATTTTATGTTATTGACAAAATACATCTATTTCGTCGAAAAAATTTTAGTTTTCGAGAAATTACATCTATTCCGTCAAAATTTTAAATCTTAAATTAAAAAAGGAAATTTTCCAGGGATTCATACCCGAAAAAATTGTGATTCCTTCCAAAATATAAATATATATTTTTATTTATTTAGGTATCAAAAATTAATAATTAACATAATTCAAATAGTTATAGTAATTTTGAAGAAAAAAAAACAAAGAACGTGTTTATACGCACTTGAATCCTCTTTTTTTACATAACAAAAACAAAACAAAGAATTTCAGTGTGTGATCAACCCCAAATGGTGAAGAAGTTGACAAAGATTCTAACTTTTTGAGCCTCTTTCACTTTATTCCAAATAAGAAATCTGTCTCTGTAACCTCATCTGCTCATAAAACTTGGCTATGAACTTCTCAGCCTTTGAATCAATTCCTTCATCCTTGATTTTAGATGAATGCGGATACGAACTGTTTTCTTTCTCATCACAACCTTCATATCCACACTTTTTCACTTCTTCGACGTCAGTCTCGGATCCTTTCGAGCAACTCATTCTTCCATCATCATAATCCTCAACGCCGAAATCGTAATCGAAATTGACTTCCTCGACGCTAATGCAGAGACCGTACCCCTCTCACTACCCTACGAATACACAAGGAAAAAAAGAGAAAACACCTGCAAAAGTGAAAAGAAGCAATGAGTTCTGAAAACTGAAAAGTGAGGAAGAAACCGAACCATTCATACCTGATTCTGACGACCGGAATAACTTTTTGCAATTCTGAGCGGTGGATAGCTGCACGACGGTGAACGAACTCGCATACTCGGACGACATTTCGGTCCAACGATACATTACTGAGATCGAGCAAAGTAAACGTCGAACTCCGAAGTACTTTTATTTTGCTGAAACTAACTTAATTTTTAGACTGGGGGGCAAGATACGAACGAGAAAATACTCTTCGATATGAGTTTTGGCCGTCGCCGGTGAGAATAAGTGGCGGCGGCAGGTGGTGTGTGCGTGTGTTGAGATAAGATAGTATTAAGTTTTCTTTAGGTTTAGTTATTGAAGAGAATGGAAGAAAATGAGTTTATAAAATATGAAAGTTGCCTTTCACTAGCGGTAAGAATTGGAAAAGAATTTTAATTGAAGCAGTGGGCGGAATTTGGATTTGGGGGGGAAAGTGTCCGCCAATTTTTTAGGTTTAGGAAAAATCATTGCTTTAGTCCTTTTATGCTTTGGTACTTCACGTTTAGGTCCTAATTTTTACCTTTAGGTTTTAGTTTAACTCATTTTAGTCCCGATTTAAGATTAGTTTAATTAATCTTAGGTCTCTAAATTACTTTTATTTTGTATATTATATGTTTAAAGTATGATGTTAGTTTTAAATATAAATAAATAAGGTAGTCGTCTCTAAAAATCTCTTTGTAAATACTAAGTGAGGAAAAGTGCATTAACATTGTTGTCTTTTCATTGATAATCAAATAAAAGTACAAGAGCACTACAATTCAACAATACATCGGATAATATTCAAATAATTGAAGTAAAATTAAAAATCTAAAAATAAATATCATATGATATTCAACATACATTTTCTCTATTGTGTTGTTGTGGTGATGAAGGAATCGGATGATAAACTTTTGAGATGTATGTGAATGTGTCAAAGGTGTGTTACCTCGTGGTGGATATGTCATTTGTGGGTACAAGGGCATCCGTGTACCAGTTGAGTCAGTGAATGTTGAATGCATATGAGGCTGTATGTCGCTGAACCGTGGATAAAGTGCATGATGGTGTATCGGAAGGTAAAAACTTAAAAACAAATCGTTAGTTGAAAACTAACATGTAATTGATAATAATTATAATGATATATAATATTTAATTGAAATAGAGTTTTAAGACCTGATTGTCCATTATAGTTTGCTTCAAAACGCATATTAGAGTATCCATGTTATTGTGGTTGCTTCTACGGTTGATGATGTAGCTATTGTTGTTGTTGTTGTGACATCACTAAAGCCGTTAGCATATCTTGGCGTTCTCAGACTTGCCTCAACTGTTGTTTTAACGTATGGATCTCTGCTTGTTGCTCTGAATTTCGCAACATTGACCTTTTCAAATAACTAAAAGCCTGAGACGTGCAAAAATATCTTATTTGGGTTAGTTGATGCTGAAGATGACACATCCTCACTTGCAGCCTCTTGAGTTACTACTACTGTCTACAAATACTTGTTATACAAAAAAAGTAATTTATTATATTAAATAAAATTAGGTTACATTAGTTAATGGAAAGCTTTTGAATAGAATTTTGAGAATAACATACAACGAATTCTCTATGATTGTCATTGAACCAACTATCAACTTTGTTGTTCTTGCTTGTAAGCATAAACTTGTAAAGAGGGAATGCACCTACTGTCTCCCTAGTACGACGTTCCTGAAACAAACTCATTTACATAAGTGAATTAAATATATTGATCTTGTATCAATTATATGAAGAGTATATATTACGAGAAACATATCAGTCATTTCTTCCACTCTATTGTAGAAATGAAACCTCTCGTATGGGAGTCTAATGGTTGTGCCTCCATGTCTCCATAACAACGATTTTTTTGCTTTCGAACTTATTTTTTTTAAACACGGGAGAATTCCAACGATTTATGTAAGATTGTCAAGTCTAGTCCAACATACATGGTGATCTTGTCTTGGTATTACAATGCCAATGATGTAATGCCTCGGCGTATGAAACCTTGTTACCTTGTTCTAACATTTGATCACATATGGTTCTTTATCAGATTCCTACCAAAATATTTTTTGCAAAAATTCAATAAAATAAATTATTAGTATATAATAATAATAATAATAATAATAATAATAATAACTTGTACAATTAAAGTGACTAGTTTTACACTTACCTTGAACTCATCAAAGTAAATTTATTTCGTTTATTCTGGAACAGTTCCTAAATTAAAGCCAACTGTGATGTGAGATATCTTTTTTATTTTTTTATTGTTTTCGACGAAATTATTGTTCCATCGCAAATTAAATTAATATTTTTTATTGTTTCCGACAGAACAATTATTCTATTGCAAATTAAATAGACATATTTTATTATTCCGAAGGAACCATTATTCCATCACAAATTAAATTGATATTTTTTATTGTTTTCGACATACAATTATTCTCTCGCAAATTAAATAGACATTTTTATTATTCCGACGAAATCATTGTTCTATCGCAAATTAAATTAATCTTTTTTTATTGGAATAAAAAAGTTTTCGACAAAAATAACAATTTTCGTCAAAAACTTCAACTTATATTAAAATTTTGCGACGAAAAATTTATTTACATCAGTAAATTATGACAGATTTTGAAGTGGTTAGATTTTTTCTGTCGGTAAATTAATTTTTTTTTGTAGTGCTCGAGGCTACTCGTTTGGTTGAGGTAGCTGTTGCGATCAGCGACTGGAGGCCTTTGCGTTGTGGGTTGTGGTGCTCGATGCTCCCTGTCCTTTTGGTTTGATGTTTGTCTTGTGTTAATATTTTAATAGGTACTCTTTTCCTCCAACTTAAGATTATGAAGGTTTTTAACGAGGCTTATAGGATATTTATAATTGAAGATGGAGTCCAAAAACATTTTTTTCACAAAAAAATTACCTTTATTACATTAAATTTAAAAATTAAGGAAAAAATAACACTAAATTAAAATTATTTACTAAAAAATAGGAAGCTTCCTGGCTGCATGCATCCTCCCCGGCTACATTAAACATATGGGTGCAAAATTCGGAGGACTTGGGATAGGTCTCGGGTGCAGTATATTTAAGATGCGGTTAAAAGGCGACAAGTTTTGAAACTTGTCATTGAACTGAAAATATTAAACTTCTTGATAATATTTTTAGGTTTTTTTGTAAGTATAGATACTTATTTTTTAAGTTTCGATACTTTGTTTTTTTGATAAATTTTCAGTTTGGGACAAAATATCGAAAGTTACAAAATAAGTATCGATACTTACAAAAAAACTAAAAAAATCAACCGAAAATATTATCAAAAAGTCTAACATTTTCGATTCGATGACAAATTTTAAAACTTGCCATCTTTTAGCCGCACCCTATACATGTCGTACGTTAGACTCAACCGAGTACTTGAGTTTTATCATCCCTAAATTTACAATTAAAAAGATCTAAATCATTTTCCCTTCAAAATTTTGCAAAAATAAACTAATTTTACATTTACATATTTTTCTTTAAAAAGACAAATTTATGTTCTCCTGTTATAGTGGGCGAGTATGGACAGAAGAATCCTTTCCAGCATGTAATGAAACAATTGGTGGAGACTACCAATTCTTTTTGTTTCTTTAGGAGCTTCTAATTTTCTGGGGCGCACAAGTGCGTAAAAATAATATATTAAATCTATGTTTTTTTTTTAACTCCGAGTATCAATCTATTATTGACCGGAACTCATGACCTTGTTTAAAGAATATAGTGATTTATTCTACTAGAATAAATAGTTTTGTCAAATAAAGTGACTTTTGTGAGAAATATGTTTTGGCATTTTTTTGAATAGTTTAAAGGTGATTATAAAGTAGTATATGTTCATCTATATTTTTAATTATTTAACAATACGCACACTTTACAGACAAAAAAATTGAGTCTAGATCTTTTAAGACGAGCATTGTCTATTTTTCACTGAGATTACTTGTTGAGTTCGAAAACTTTAACAATTTTATTTTATTTTTTCCAATCTTGCTATTATAGTACAAGCCCAAAGCCTCCACTGGATGGATAAATTCTGAATTAAATTGATCTGTCATTATTCACATTTGCATCTTCTTCCTTCAAAGAGATGCCAAGGGATAATGACAAATATATTTATATTTATTTTTTTGTAATAAATATTATTAGAGTAAATACATTTGTCCGGTTGATCAAGCTGCTCATCTTTGTTCTCTAATTTTTTTAGGTCATAGGTTATAGACCCACGAAAAACACTCATTTCTTCCGTTAGAGTCCTCTTCCCCTCCCTTTAAATAGAATTAGGATTAGAATTGGATAAATTTTATTAAAAAATACTGCCAGGGATAAAATTCATGTTTCTGCTTGGTTCAACCATAAGTATACCTTATTAATTATAAGAAAAACAAACCCTTTCTTTTACAATTTTAATATTGAGTCGAGAGTTAAGACCAAATCTAATTATATTGTTAAAAAATATAATGTCATTTAAGAATTTGCATTAAATATAATATTTTATTTGAAAAAAAAATCTATCATTTAATGTATTATAAAATTTTAAAAGATTTTATTAAAAAATTATCATTTAATGTACTAAGGTTTATGGTTAAGGTTTTAGGCTTTTCAGTGTTTAGGATTTAGTAATACATAGAATGAGAGTTTTTTTAATATAATATTTTAGGGTTTTGTAATACATTAAATGATAGAGTTTTTTTTTATAATAGAATCTTGTATTTATTGCAAGCTCTTAAATAACTCTTAACTTATGCATAGGTTATATATATATATATACATATCTGAGATTTCATTTGAGCCGAGAGTTTGCAACTTTAGAAACAAGACACGTGCTTATTTAATGTTATAAATAGCTTGTTAGGTTAAAAACAATTTACATTGTGTTAGATTACAAAACTCAAGGGGTATGACTTATGTTAATGTTAAGTATTTTGAATTTTATATAACTAGATCTTAAAAATTATACATTAATTTTAATATAATATTTAATACGACATAAAAAATTAATGTGGTGAAATTATATATAGAAAGGTATGTAAAATCTATAAATCTTATAATAAAACTTGAATTTAAATATTCAAGATCCTATACTAAAAAAAAGTATTCAAGATCCTAAAATCTGAACGTTACAAATACAACTAAAACATGATCCACGCTTGCCTAAACTTTTATGTATTAGATTACCAAAGATATTTTATTATATAAGTAAGAAAGAAAGAAAGAAAGAAAGAAAGAATAAACAACAAAAATATAGATGCAAGGGTATAATCGATATATAAGTGAAATTTTCTTCATTTTGTTTAAACTAATACTAGTTTAGTTTTATTGGATAAAGTTAGGGCGGGAATTGGGAGGGGCAGGACGGTTTTATATTGTTTATTTTGTCCTCAATGCGTACGGGTACGGTTTTGGTTCGGGGAATTTTTCGTCCCCATGCCCATGCTTACCGAATCCCCACGATTTTCAAGGAACCCAATCCCAAAAAATTAAACAAAATTTTATTATTTTACTGACTAAAATACGGGGTCAATTTGAATATACAAATTATATATTTATTACACTTAAACATATCAAAATTACTTCAAATGGTATAGTAATAATATTCGACTATGAAGTAGGTAAAAGAAAAGCAAAGCAGGCAGGCAAGTTACTGATTGATAATTTATAAATATATAATATATACTACAAAACAATAATATTTTTTACGGTTAACTACAAAACAGTAATATATATAATAGATTTAATAAAATAAAAACCACATTTATATATGTATAAGATAAGGTATTTTGTTGTCACAGAAAAAGATCAATGGCGTTCAAAGTTGGCTAACAATTGAGAAATAATGATGACGTTGTTTGCTTGAAAGAGAATAGAGTTTTGAGTAACATGAACAACAAAAAGTGGGAGATAAAGAGATTATATACTCTTAATTAACAAAAAAATGGTAAATTACTAGAGATGTTACATAAACTTAATAAGGTTTAAACAGAATGCACAAATATCTTGATGGGCTTGAATATTGCTAATAAGATAGATATACAAGTAAATGAGAGTTAAGTATATATATATATATATATTATTTTTTTTGTAAAATATAGGGAATCCTTGCGGATATTTTTCGGGGATCCTCACAGTTATTTATACGGTTTCAGTTCGGTTATCCTACGGTTCAGATATAGCAATCACCGTACCCATTCCCATTTGAGCTTTAGTGATAAAACCCTCAATGTCCTCATCTCTGTGGGTGAAGATTTCGGTTATTCTCCATCCCATTGATTCGGATCTCCACGATTTTTGGATGTTCCCCATCCAATTTCCACCCCTAGATAAAGTAGAAATATCTCAAAATTACAAGAACTTACAAAAAATAATAAAATAGTCTATACATTCCTCCGAAAACCATTATAGTGCACAAACTAACCACTTAAAAGTAAAATTGGATCAAACAAGGGAATTGTTAAAAAAAAACCAAATAACTCAAACAAATGATAGATACAAACATCATTGTCGGTGATAAAGAATAAGGGTTTTATTTTGATACACAGCCCGTGTAAAATATTTTTGCACAACTCTTCTATAAAATCTAAAATTTAAAACCTTAACCCTAACACCCTAATTTCTAAACCCTAAACTCTAACCCTTAAACCCTAAATTCTAACCCTAAACCTTTAATTCTAAACCCTATAACCTAAACCCCCTAAACTTTAAACCATAAATTAAATCCTTAACCCCTAAATTTGAAAAGCACGTGTAAACTTTAATTTACACAGACTGTGTATCAATTTTTTTCTCAAAGAATAAACACCATTAACACGAACATAAATAAGCATTTAACAATGATGGTTCGTTGACAAACCAACATTACCATAACTCAATCGTAACCTATCTTCAATGATTACGAAATTCTATCAATGTTCGATTTGAGAGTCCAAAGCAAGGATAGATCAGAAAGATAACATAATAAACGTCATCGGGAGAGACAACAATGAATCTAACCCTGAAAAAAGAAAAGAAAAATATACCACATAAGCAAATGAAACCATTCATCATCTTATATAAAAAGGATAAACATCATAACATGAATATAAAAAAGGTAGATAATAATGATTGCTCATTGACAAATTGATATTACAACAATTTAACTACAACCTATCTTCGCTAATTATGAACATCTATCAATATTTAACATGAGGGTCCAAAGCAGAGATAAGTCAGTATGATAAGTGATAACATAATAAATGTCATTTCAAGAGACGAGGTCAAATTCAATCTGATGAAAAAAATAACGTGACACAAAAATTGACGAAACCATTCACCGTTTTCATATGAAAAAGAAGACTATTTAAATGAAGACATAAATTAAAAAATATCACTAACGTTTGACTGAATAATCATTTTGGCTACTATTTTTTTAAATTAATTTGACCTCAACGTTAAATAACTTGAAATGAATTAACAAAATGACACGTCTGCAAAAAAATAATTTTATATAATTATTTTTAAATTGATGTGACTTTCTTTCAAGCCAATATCTTTGTTTATATGACTCTGTCACGTGAGCATGTACTATCATGTATGTTTGCCACGTCAATTATTGTTGGTTAACTAACAATTTTCATCGTCAGATGAACTATTTTGACTCAAATAAAATATTAAAGTTTAAATTGATTCAAAAAATAAAAGTCTAAAATAATTATTTAGTCAAATGTTATAAGTATTTTTTCAACTTTATATCTTAAATAAATAACATAACATAAAGTCTAACGAGAATGAAGAAGTGAGGAAAGTGGAAAAACAATCGACGACCCATCCAAAGTTTATATCACCATTAACAAGAAGAAAAAAAAAGGGAAAAAAAAAAAAACAACGCAAGAGAAAAGAAGAGAGAAGAAAACGATTAGGATTTTCCATTATATTTTCTTGATTAGGAAAGAAAAATCTAGAGACATATTATCTTACCAAATATAAATATTTCTGATCTCTTTTGTGACCAAAGTATCCTTTACAATTATGAAACTTCCAAAATAACCAAGAATGAACGTTACAAGGCCATTGAGGATTTAGTCCCGGTCCCAAAATATATAAAAAAAATAGCACTTAATTTTTCAAAAAAAAGAGAGAAAAATATAATTTGACCCTTCAAAAATCTTATAAATTTTCATTCAATTTTAAATTTTAAACTAAATTCTTCCCGAATTCTTAAAAAGTTCTTTTGAGCTCTCCATTTTTTTAAAAAAATTAACTATATTTTAAAAAATAAATTATATCCCTTATTTTTATTAAAAAATAAAAATTAAATCTGTAATTTTTTAGAAAACAAATCCTAAATTATTTTATCAATATCGGTGACTGAAAATACCTCTCCACGTATTTTCGATGAAGTATACCCTATTAATGGGTCACCTGCTTTTGGTCAATTTTTACAACGTCTACACAGTGAATTAATTTCCTTAAAAGCACAAAATATAATATTTATTTTATCTAAAAAGTTCATATTGTATAAACAATTCGCGGCGTGGGGTTTACGGAACCTAAAAGATTCTTTACAAACATCGCCGAGTTACGGTACCGAATTTTTAGTCTCCTAAACTTTAAAACACGCGACGATCCGTTTGAGACACAGGCAGCGAATCTTGAACCTCCTCCGTATAAAACACATTACTGGGCTGTTCATTGTCATGTTTATCTGGGCGATGCTAGAAAAAAGAGAAGATTAGAAGAAGAAAAAAAAAGGAAAGAAAAATAATGGAGTTGGGTTTGGATTTAAGTTTACCTTGTGTACCAGGAAGCATAACTGAGTTTCTGAAAGAGGTTTCAAAGATCGAAAACGGGTTTCAAAGATTATTGAAGATTAGTGATTTCGTTAAAAGATTGGAAGATGAGATGAAGAAAATCGATGCCTTTAAATGCGAACTTCCATTTTGCATGCTTCTCTTGCAAGATGGTATTCTTTTTAATTTTCGTTTTTAATTTTGATTTTTTTTTACTTTATTTCTGCCATTTAATTTGATTTTTCATGGGGTTTTAGTGATCGAGAGATTGAAGGAAGACGAAATGCAGTGTAAGAAAATGGATGATGGGTTAGTGACAAGAGTTGATGTTGCCATTGAAGAGAAATTCTGAGGAAAATGGAAGGGTAGATAAGGAAAAGGATGGCGGTGACAAGAAAAACTGGATGAGTTCTGTTCAACTTTGGAACTCTGATTCCGACAACGTTGATCACAGGAAGAAATCAAACAAAGTTTCAGAACTGAAACTGGTAATTCCCAGACTAGCTGTCTGATTTTTTTTTTTTGGTAAATAACTAGCTGTCTGATTTTAATCTTATTTTATGGGACACAGCATTACTAATGTTTTAAGTGGCTTGAATTTAACAGAGATGTGAAGAAGAAGAAGAAGATCTGCGTGAGAAGCCAACTGAACTTTGTACTGACCAAGTAGATAAGGAAGATTTAGGACTTTCTCTCATGTTTCCAAGTTCTAAATTGAGTTCTCGTAAGTCAATTTTGAAGAGCAATGGAAACTGTGGAATTGGTTTTGGCCCTTCCTTGTATTCAGACCGAAACCAACTTAAGTTTCAGACCAAACATCAACAACAACATGAACAGCTGCAGCATATGCAGAATTCCAGGAAACAAAGGCGGTGCTGGTCACCTGAGCATCATAGACGATTTGTTGAGGCTCTTCAGCAGCTTGGAGGTTCAAAAGGTTAGCCTCCCTTTACAAATAGAGTGATCAAATTTGATGGATTCATTTATTTAGTTTTGGAAGTAAAGTTTGTCAAGTTGAATTTTGTCTTTTTTAGGACCAAAAGACTGGAATCTGATTCTTCTTTTGGTGTCTTAATGTTTCACAGCGGCAACTCCTAAACAGATTAGAGAACTGATGCAAGTTGATGATCTCACCAATGATGAAGTGAAAAGCCATTTGCAGGTTAATGTTCAATTAGCATATGAAATCCAATCATATTGTAGTTTAGTTATCTCCTGTATGTTTAACTGAATTCATGCGTTGAATTTGGTTTTATGTGCAGAAATACAGGCTTCATTTCCGAAAGCTTCCGGCTTCTTCAGTTGGGCAAGGAAACAACCTAGAGTCAGCTCGAAACCAGTGCAATAATAAACACATGAAAGCAAACATTCCACAGGGTCCCCTCCTTGCCGGTTCTCGTGCTAGAGGCCTGTCGAGTACCAAGGGAGGAGGTGACAGCATGGAAACTGAAGAAGATGAAAAATCAGACGGCCATATTTGATGTAGAATAGTCAGATAACTTGTTTGTTCCCAAGAATTTTGCAATAACATAGGGAAACGGATCATAATTACAGTGACTTGGGGAGAAAATTTAAAGAGATTTTTTGCAGATACCATGGACTGTGAGTTCCTGGTCTGAATGTTGGATTTGTATGGACCAAAATAACAATCTTTTATGAGTTATTTCATTTATGTTAAGACTTAATGACAGCTATTGTACTTGATATTTGGGTTTTCTCCAACAACCCGAATAGTCTGCACTGGCAATCATTGTTTTCTGGAATTGATGATAGATTTCGGTTTGAGTGGGGGTTTCGCTTCATGCTTTTTTCTTCAATAATGGTGACCCAATTCAACCACCCATAAATTTCCATTTTCTTTAGAATTTTAGGTACATCTTTTCTTGGTTCATCGCCAGCAGGTGAAAAGACTGGCATGAGCTACTCTAAAGCAAAAGTCAATGGCTTTCACTTTCAATTACCTTGTACGCCAAGACATTTACACTAATCCATCTGCATATGTTCAGTATTCTTACAGTTATTATCATATAAATCCGAGTATAGTTTAATCTTCTTGTTGAATTAGCTGCTAAGAGCCTGTTTGGTAGCACAATACATAGTGAAAAATTGCAAACATGATATTACTTTTTTATTTTGTTGAGGCCGTTTTGGTCTTGCTCAAAATTGTTGGACCTTTGAAAATTCATTGAAAGGATGGAGTATTCATATGTCGTTTTGAGCCAGGTACGATTAAAACCCATGAATTTGTACGTGTGTAACAATGGGAATTATGGGATCAACATTGAACATTGAATTTGAAAGTCGGTTACGCGTGAGAAAGATTAGAACACCCACACGACGTTCAAAATTTGATACTTAAAAGGAACATATTTTCTCTTTTTTTTTCTTGAACAATTCTTACCTAAGGGAGGATAAATTTGCTCAAAATAAGTTTTGAACCCACAACCTAAGTGAGATGAGAGGATGTCAACTTAGCTTTTAACCACCTACTTTAGAGATTGTTGACTATTGTCACGTTTTTTAAAATAAATGAAACCTTAAAAATAAATGTTAATGATAATAAAGAAATGTAGGTGAAATAAAAAATAACTCAAAAAATAATCAAAAAGTCGATTTGAATGGGTTTTTATTTGATTTTGGATTTGAGATGAATGGAAAGCTTGATTTCTTTTTTCAATTTTTTTAAATTATTGAAGAGAAATGGGTATGAATCGCAGACAAGACTCGAAGAGAAAGGGATGGAGGAAAAAAGAAAGAGGGTGAAAAATTGGAAAATTTGGGGTTTGGCCCAAATATTTAACATGGGGTTAGGATATTTTGAATTAAGACTTATTTGATAGAAGTATAAGTTTTGGGACTAAAACTATTATTATCATAGGTTATATTACTATTTTTGTTAAGTCATCGGTCAAAATTAACGATAAGTGACCAAAGAATTAAAATGTTATGTTAGTGACTATTTTACCATGAAAAATAATTCGGTGGTCAAAATAGAAAAGCAATAATAATTGGGTACTAATGGTGTAGTTTACCCGTTATAAACTTAAAATGCAAGTTAGATCAGGCTTGAGCCTTGTATGTTGGAGTCGGGTGGACTATATTGGGGAAAGAGGGCATGTCCCTCAAGATTTTGAGAAATTAACACTTAATCCTTTAAAATTTTAAAAGTTTAATTTGGTCCTATAAATTTTTTTAGAAATTCTTATTATGTTTCAACATTTTTAATTAAGCTCCTCCTAAAATTTTTAAAAGTCTCATTTTTATTTGAAAATTTTAGTTAAGCCCCCAAAAATTGTAAAATCTTTAAATTAAACACTTTAAACTTTTTAAAATTTCAATTTAAGCTATTTTTTTTAAAATTTTAAATAGCCCCAAACTCTATTACCAATATCTGCTACTGCCTAAACCCAATCTATATTTTAAACCGACATAATTCTTTTATTCAATCTCAATTTTTGGACATAATATCTTGTCCAAATTTTCCCAAATGTCAAACCCTTTAACGGCTCTATTCGTTATACATTTTGAGACAATGAATATTTTATTGGTACATTAGGCATTAGCAAGGAATAATTAGGGCTGACTATAAGCGAGGTTGATGAGAAAGAGCAGAAGAAAAAAAAAAGAGTGACAGTGGCTGACGATCAGTCCAAAATCATTACCATCATCGATAAAAATGTAAAAACGCAACGATGCCCGAAAGAAAATATGAGAGAAAAGTTTTTAAGATTTTTAATTGATTGTTCAACATTCGATGAACACTAAATATGGAATGAATTGAAACAAAATATAGGTTTTAGAAATATCTTACGCTATGACAACATTAGTTGTTTTAATACAAGAGAAATGAGCAATATAAAAGGATTCTACACCAATGATTCTGAACGTCAACCCCCTTGTCGCCCTCCCCTCCGTCGTTGCTATGATCAGATCCTGAAGCGTTATATCGGTGGATTTCGTGCTGCATCGCCTACTCTTCGTCTTTTCTTTCTGTGCTGCCAGAAGTGGATATGCATACCTAAGATTAACAGCTGGCTCGGTGTCTCTTCATCTCCCTCGCCAATTCTGTCTTGCCCCTCATGTTGTCCTTTTATTTTTCTTTGTGTTTCGTTGTTGTTGAATGTTTTTGTGCTGATTGCTTGGTTGTTCTTCTTTCTCTATTTTCCTCTTGTTTTTCTTTTGCTGCATTGCTCCGATCCCTCTTCTCTTCCCCTTATTATTTTTTGTTGTGCCTCTGCTCTTATGTTTGTTTTAATGAATGATGGCTTGTTTGTTTGTGTTTAAAAAATTATGGATATCCTAATAGACTGAATTTCAACCTTGGAAGGATAATAATAAGTCGGATAAAAATATATGAAATGTATATAAATATACCCATTAAAAAACTAATTAAGTAAATATCTCTCATTCTAAATTATTTAGAAAAAAAAATACATAAAGCTACTTTGAAAGTTCACATTTTAAGAAAAGACTTTTGAAAGTTACGTTTTACGAGACACAATTTCATTTTACATGTTCAAAAAGAGAGTATTTCTCTAGATAATTTTGAAGAGGGGTGTTTATCTAATTATTTTTTAATGGATATAAATCCTAAATAATTTAACCAAAATATACTAACTAACCAAATAAATAAGTAAAAATATCCAGAAAATCAAAGGACAAACGGACTCTGATACTGTACTGCTACACCAACAGACGAGATATCGTACGACTCCAATGCCAACCCAAATCCTGTTTTTTGGACAGCCCCCCTCACATCAACATCCTCTCCTTTAACCTCAAAATGCGTGTCATGTAAGGTTCCTATACAATAATCAGACGGTTCGAAACGTAAAACACAGCATACACCGAGCCACACATTAGCACACTCCCTCCACCTTCAAACAAGAAACAGCTAAAACGTACCGTCACTGAACAGACAATCCAAAAAACAGCTACCAGCAGCAGCAGGACCAGCCGTGGGGTCAGCACTTTCAGCAGCCAAAACAAACCAACACGGCAAAACGAACAGTCAAAGCCAGAAAGACCCTTCTTTTATGTTCTCTTTTGGAGCTCTCAAAATTTAAAAAGAAATGGGAAAAAGTGGGATTAGGGTTGTTTTGGGTTATTCTTATTTTTGGTTGTTGAAGTAAATAGTTTCTAGAGAGAGAAGTGGTGGGAAATGGTGAACCCGAGATGTTATTTGGACATATGTATAGGAGGAGAACTCGAAGGTAGGATAGTGATTGAGTTGTATAAGGATGTTGTGCCCAAAACTGCTGAAAATTTCAGAGCTCTGTGCACCGGTGAGAAAGGCGTTGGACCCAACACTGGTGCTTCTCTGCATTACAAGGTTCTTAATTTTTTTTCCTCTTTTTCTTATAAACAACAGTAACATTTTTATGTAAATGCATGAGACTGTCTTGTTTACCTTTTTTTTTCTTTCGTCCTGGCTTGTCTTAAAGTGTTTGCATTCTTTGATTTGAGTTTAGTGGCCGGTAAAGTTGGGGCGGGTTATGGGGGTTTATTTGAGTAAAGTAAAATCCCTTTTTCTTTTGTGCTTCTTTTATGAATTTTTAGCTGCTAAGCAATCTTAATCTTAAGATAAATGATTGTTTATTAGAGCTTACATTTTTTCTTTGCACTGTATTATGTGATAATACATAATTACATATGATATAAACTACAATTAATTTAGTAGTAAAGTGTTTGAATATTTATAGGCTCCAACTTCAGGTCTTTTTCAGCTTGGAATTGATGTAAAAGTGATAGAATGATACAGTAGTGTATATATATTTATATAAGCAATTAAGCAGTTTGCTTCTAATGTTACTGCATGTGAACATGATATGCAAGTTTTGAGAATAAAACAAGCAAATTATGGTTTGATTCAGATTTCAGATGGTTTCTTGATCGTAAGAAATTTCACTTGGGTAGAATGATTGGATGCACTTGGTTTACACGCTTTTACTTTTTATTTCATTTCTCAAAGAAAATTACGTTGCTTCCCACCTTGCCTTTACATTTGTGTAATCGGTTTTTAAGGGTCCTAAGCTTATAAGCACACAAGCATTCTGATGTAGACCGCCGTATAATTTGACATTTTTAAAAGATGTATGAGTTTTCTTTAAATTTTACAATTTAGAAATTAATCACTTGGATATGACTACGCACGTTCAAATTGCCTTTTTTAAAGAATCGTGAAGTGTTTTTGTAAATAAATTTGTAAACAATTTTAATTACAGGGTGTGCGATTTCACCGTATTATCAGAGGTTTTATGATACAAGGTGGGGATATATCAGCTGGTGATGGAACTGGAGGAGAATCCATTTATGGCTTGAAATTTGAAGATGAAAATTTTGAGTTAAAACATGAAAGAAAAGGAATGTTATCAATGGCTAATATGGGGCCTAATACTAATGGATCTCAATTCTTTATTACAACTACTCGAACGCCTCATCTTGATGGAAAACATGTGGTTTTTGGGAAAGTTATGAAAGGAATGGGTGTAATTCGTTCGATTGAGCATGTTGCTACTGAGGATGGTGATTACCCCTCTCAAGAGGTTATAATTGCAGATTGTGGAGAAATTCCTGAAGGGGCAGATGACGGAATATCAAACTTTTTTAAGGATGGTGATATTTATCCAGATTGGCCGGCTGACCTTGACAAAAAATCTGATGAAATTTCTTGGTGGATGGAGGCAGTGGACTCGATCAAAACAGTTGGAAATGAGCAATACAAGGTATTCGATATCATTATAAGGTCTTCTGTGGTATAATTTGCACCTTGTTTTCCCTTTTTGTAGATTGCACCTGTCGTTTTCTCTATTATGGATGATTAAGATTTCTACTTTAAATTATGAATGCCTAACGATGGAGCATTCCTTTGATTATCATTATCTGTTGTTTGGAAATTTGATTTACTGCTAAAATGTCACTCATTAGATATTCCTAGCTTTCCCCTCTTACAGAAACAAGACTATAAAGTTGCGCTCAGAAAATATTGGAAGGCTTTGCGCTACTTGGATGTATGTTGGGAGCAAGAGGGCATCGATGAAGGTGCATAGTTTAGTTTCTTTCTTTGATGATTGTGATGCTAATATCATGAAACCTTAGTTTTTCTGATAACCTTTTTCGTCCTCTTTAATTTGTAATTGAACAGCGAAGAGCTCATCTTTGCGGAAGACCAAATCTCAGATATTTACAAACAGTTCTGTAAGATTTTGAATTCCTTGAAAATGTTATGTGATCTATGGTTCATAGGTTTAGGCATCTAGAATGGTAAATTTGGATCATTCCTATCTTCTTTCTCATATTCTAGATTCTCATTAATGGAATCAGCTCTGTAATGGTTGGTTTAGCAGTATGTGATAGTAAGGAGTTTCTCTACATCATTACTTGTTGCCACTTATGCTTATTGTTTTCCCGAAATTGATGTTCGTTTCCATTCGTATAACTGCTGTCTTCGTTGTCTGCTTTAGGCCTGCAAGTTGAAACTAGGTGATCAAAAAGGAGCATTGCTGGATACAGACTTTGCAATTCGAGATGGAGAAGATAATGTGAAAGCTTTCTTTCGCCAAGGCCAGGTCACAACTTACAATCTCTATGCCATACAAAGCCAAAGTTCTCGATTTCTTTTTATTGGTTGACTATATGGGAACTTTCCCAATCTTACGGATTTTGTAGGTACCATATTTTGCTAGTTGATTTTAGGGTTGAACCTTGCATCTTTATAATAAAATAAACAAAAAAATTCAGAAGTTGTGTGTGTGTTTTTGTCAGTTAGGTCTAGTTCTTATTCTTAGGCTAAGATGCATGCATGCTGTGTTTGTACTGAAATGAAAATGGTTCAGACTCGTAAACGGGCGAATTGTATTTTTTTACATTGGTTGCGTTTTACAAGTGCTTTGATTTTTAACTGATTTCAGGCATATATGGCACTTAATGACATTGATGCTGCAGTAGAAAGCTTTAAAAAGTCATTGGACTTGGAGCCAAATAATGGTCAGTACAATATTATCTCCAGTGAAAATCCCCCTTTATTCTTTTGAGGTTGAAAGGGGATCGTTAGGCTTTGAGTCACCGATTTAAATTGCATACAGAAATGTTTTGAACCTAACGTTGATTACTTGTTTACCTAGATTATTTGCATTATCCTTGGTACTCATTCATCTACACCGTGTTTTCTGCTCTACAGGTGGAATAAAGAAAGAGCTTGCGGCTGCAAGGAAGAAGGTCCATTCATCATCTATTCTTTTTATTAAAGATGTTAAATATATAATGCTCTCCTCCCTAAATTCTTCCCTGGAAGTAACCGAGTTCGTAAAACTACTGCAGATCGCTGATAGACGAGACCAGGAGAAAAAGGCGTACTCTAGAATGTTTCAGTAGAACTTTAGCCAAAATTATGGTACAACAGCTACCTTTATATTTGGTTTTCTGATTATCTAAGTTTACACTGTACTAAACCATAATTTGATATGTAGGCAGCCTTTTACTTTGGTTCTTTTTCCCCTACATTGTCATGTATCCCGCCTTTTGAGTTGTTCCTAGCATCCGGCCTGATTAGGAAAAAACAAGGTACAACTTTTTTTAATGGATTCATGCAGAAATGTCTTATCTTTGATCTATTAGGATGTGTATGCTGTTGCAGTCTTTTGTGTTGGCAAAAGAAAAAAAAAAACCAGGCAGATCTGCTTTCGTGAAATATACAGAATTAACAATATGGATATGATTAATAAGTGTGGAAATTATCTTTGTTTTGTATTTTAAGTATTTTAAATATTTTTTTTATAAAAATATGCATATAATATTTCATTATGTTATCATTTTAATGCCATTCTATTACGTCTGTTAAAAATTCATTTCAGGGATGACTCTGTTAGGAGCCAAGAGAGCCTTGGCTCCAAAATTTGAAAAATTTTTAAATAAAAAAACACAATTTCTATACTTATTTTACAATTAAACCAAACAAAACTAGTGAAGCTGATAATTAATGATATAAATTAGAACTTGCAAATGATTTGAATTGCGATTAAGTTGATCAAATGGGAAAATGAGGAGAGATAAATGAGGGATGGTAATTAATAAAAATGGTTAGCTAATAGAATGTGGTGATTGGGAGCTTAAATCCTAGTAATTTTCTTTGGTACTCACAACATGACAAAATCCCATGCAAATGGGCTTCACGGTATGAACTTTGGGTTTTATTAGTATTGGGCTTCAGCTCCTTTTTTATTGCCCATTAATCTCGCCTATGCTTCCTCTTGCTTCTTTGATCCCCCTCCCAAATCTAATACAGCCAGAGGCAGTTTACTGACCCAATAAGCAATATTTGTTATAAAACTCTTACGTACAAAATCACAACATAACCCATATATTTTATAAAAGAAATATTTCAATACACTGTCTGCGTAAATTATAGTTTACATAGATCTTTTAATTTTAGGGGTTAGAAGTTTAGTTTAGAGTTTAGGGGTTTGGGTTGAAGGGTTTATAATTTAAGGCTAGTATTTAGAATTTATAGTTTGGGGTTTAGTTTTTTAGGATTTATGTTTAATTTTGATTTCTAGTAGAAATGGGAAGGCCTGTGTAAAATTTATTTTACACAAGCATGTGTATCAAATTTAAATCCATTTTATAATTATATGTGGGTATATGATATTTTAATACTGTATAATTTTATATATTATGAGTAAATCATATGATGTGCATTATCAAGAATAATTTTTTTAATAGTTCCTACTTATAGGAGGGGAGAGGAAAATTTTGCTTATAATAGGTATTGAACTCACAACTTTAGGTAGAGGGGAAGATGTAAAATGAGAGTTTTTTTGTTGTCCATCCAGATATCCAGAGCTTTACCTTGACTAATATGGACTGACTCGCACACTTGACTTTAATGGGTATCTCTGAATTGAGATTTTCTGCATGATATCAAACCTAAAACAAGGAAAAACTCTGAATATTTATATATGATTTATTCATCGTATATAACTTCAAATATTATTAGTAAATAAATGATATAACATATTAAAAAATGATAATTATTTGATGCACTGTTAATGATTTTTTTCACAAGCGGGCTTTTAAAATTGTCTTGTACCTCTTTTAGGGGCTCTGAATCATAAACACTAAATTTTAAATCCTAAACTTTAAACCATAAAATTTATTTCCAAGCCTTAAAACCTAACCACAAACACTAAAACTCTAAACTCTAACATCTAAAACCTAAAAACTAGGCACTTGTGAAAAGCAAGTTTCCACCACCGATACATAGAATATTTTTCCTTAAAAAAATTAATTCATAAATTTATTACATTATCAACACATTAAATATAAATTTGATTTTTACTATTGTATTCATGAGCTTTAAAATTTGTAATTTGACAAAAATAAAAGATTGAGAGCAAAAAAAATCGAAAAAAAGTTTAAAGGACTATTTTTAAAAATGTTCAAGGACTAAAAATATGGTTTATATATATATATATATATGAACTTTAGTTGTCAACCACAAGGATTTTCAAATCTTTCACAAATCAATCCTAATGTTCTACTCCCATGCGCCTCCCCCACTTAACACTCACTTCCACTACACAACACAGTTTATTTGGTCGGTTCTTGCAGCTTAGAATCTTTATATTGTTTAAAAGGTTGCGGAGCCGGCACCACTCAACTTTACAACAGTTTTTCAAGCTTTTTAAAAAGGTTTGGCTCCGCCCCAACGACATCACCAGCGCCACCACTTAAACCACACTTTTCACTTGCAGTTAAAGTGAAGGGGGAAAAAACAAAGATTAAAGAGTATTCAGTGAAACTATTACTAAAAAACTCAAGGGACAACATCTCCCTAGGTTGTGGAGGGTAGTTGCCAAGTTGCCGACTTTGTATTTAATATAATATCTTTTTCATAGACAATAAATTTTGGGTTGGTCCAAGATTCCTTAGTTGTATATCAGTGCCTTTTTGAAAGTATAAACTTTCTTAATTTCCCTTTGTTTTCTTATGTATTTGTTTAATAGAAAGCTTTATTATAAAAGAAGTCTAAGTAATGTTTTTTTAACTTTAGGTACTTAAATGTCTCTTGTAAGTTATGGTATGAGAAATTAGCTTAGGAAAAAAAGAACTAAGCACTATGAAGTGAGTTCTGCTTTGAATCCCCTGGGATTTATAATGTGGGGATGAATAATGAATTAGCAATGATGGATGGTTTGAAGAAATTTTCTTTTTAAAAAAGGTCCTCTTTTCTCAACAATTTATTTGATACAATAATGAGGAGATATAGTATTTCCTTCTTGAAGATTAATATATAGCCCATAATTTGCATCTATGTTACAACTATGCTTCTATATGTCCCACCAAATGTATTATTTGCTTCTCTTGATCAATACTTTTTCATGTACGAATAATATTCGTCTGCCTTTTTTTGCGTCCCTTTTTGTGTTCTTTTATATACATGAGTATATGTTACATATCTTTCTATGTATTCTTCTCGCTACCCCACTAGTTGTGCTCTTACTTTATCATTTTCCATAAAAATAATAGTATTCTACTAAAAACCTCAAACTGAATTAATTGTACAAATATAAAGATGTATGGAATACGAGTACCTGTATGATACAAATATTTTAATTTTTTCTTGGTATTTGAAGCATCATACATACTTAACATTAATTTCTAAATACGTATTAGCCAATAAATGTGAATAATAAGTATTCAAAGTTACTCAATAATTCTACATTAATTAATTTTTAAAACAAAAACATAGCTACTCGCTTGAAGCTTGAATTTGGATCCTTGCCCTTTCATGGTGCTGGAATGTCTGATTTCAGTGATGAAGGCAATCTATTCAATCAAATATTTAGAAGCTAATTGCGTTGGTTTGTAATTTGTAAACTTGGGATTCTTTTGGTCGACAAATTGTAGTGAAATACATCTGTCCTGTAGTTCTTTTGTCGAAACTTTGTAGTTGACGATAGTTGCAAACTTAAAAATTTGGAATGATTGTTTGACTGCTGTTTGTTGAAAGGAAATCATTAATAATGAACTAAATTACAAGACCTCTCTTTGGAATTGTGTTCAATGGTTGACAAGCTTCCTTTGATTAAGTGCCTTCAAAAGTATTGAATCAAGTAATTGTTTTAATGGAGTTGTTAGGATGGTTCATTACTGGGATATGAGCTACCTTTACATTAATTGAATATTATGTTGTCATTCTCATGAACGGATGGAGTAATTGTTTTAACCCTTTGCAAAGTCACAACAAGGGAACAAAACTTATTTGATTCCTTGCCATGCCAGGCTGTAAAATACAACTGCCGTTCGTAATCGTTAAAAATAATTAAATCAGTTCCAGAAGCAGGAATCTTCCATGCATATATTCTTTTGATTCTTAATAATAAACTGTTACTCGGACTCTTCACATATCAAAGCGTGAGCTTAGGTTTTCTTTTTTGGTTTGAGCCAAAGTATACTTCATCAAAAGCAGTGACTAATCCTCTTGCTGCTTGCCGCGAGTGCTCTCACTAAGAGATAAACGAATGTTCATGAAATGTGCTCTCACAACCTAGTGAAGACTATCCTGATTCCTGGTGCTCATCTTCAATTCTATACACAATTTGTTCATGGCCATTCTTTCCATGAATACCATCTCAAAGGTTTGAATTGGATAACTCCTTGAGAGTAGAATGTATATACGACAATTCATGGAATGTAACTCGGTTAATTACCTAATTGATAAAAAAATGATTAAACGTAAAGTAAATGCTAACTTGTGTTAGTTGAGTAACTGCAAATTATTAGATATAAAAAAAGAAAGGAAATTGGAAGGTTAATATCAAATGTTAGTTGTTTTTCGATCTTTTCAATTATGTAACTAAGTATTTTTGTCGTCTATGATTGTATTTGAGAATAAGCTGAAGAGGGTAACAATAAGAAATATGAAAACCTCTAATTTCATTAGATTGATTTGATTTGACTAATATTTTTACAAGATTTCACCAACACCACACAAAGTAGAAATGATTTATTTTCCCAACTTTCAAACCTAAGGCACTCAAACTAAACACATACCAAATACAGAAACCTAATTAATGAAGAAGAAATCTTTCAAGGATTGAAGTTACAGTCGCCAAAATAATCTGTTTGCAATGCACGATTAACCCGATGATGGAGAAGTTTTTGAGCTAGTTTTGAAGGGAATGGCCGGCTCCAGGACTGTGTCCAGGAGCAGTGGGCCTGAAATCGTTTTCATTTTTGGGTGGCGGCGCTTGGGTTCCTCCTCCTACTGCCACACTTGGTGTTGGTGGAGACTGCGTGTTGGCAACAGCTGCTTTATCGACGTTAGTCCCTGTTTCCTTTAGGTCCAATACCAAATGCTTTGCTACAATGCACGGAGTTTGTAGGAAGAAAACAAGCAAAAGAAGAAGGGAGACTTGTTTGTTTTGTGCCATAATGCGACTTCTTACCGGCGTGAGAAAAGAGAGGGAAGATAACCAAACAATGCTTGATTGAAATATCTTAAAACTTGATTACCAACTTTGCCTATACACCTCTTCCTCCCCGGATTGCTATTTATACAAGATCCCAAGGAAGAACAAGTTGTAACAAATTAAAAATTCAAATTTAAAACATAATTTGTAATTGTGTTGTTATTTTGGCATATTCTTACCAAAGAACTATTAGTATAGTAGCATTTATGGTCCATTGGCATTATGTTAGAGTTATATCTCGTTGTCAAATTTATTTACTTATATCAATAAATAAATAACAACAACAACAATTTCTATTATTTTATAATCTCTTATCGAGTTGGTATCAAAGGTTAATTGCTTGTCAATCACTTGGGAAATACTAAAACATTATTCTAATGATATTTTTATCTTTTCATGCTTTTACATAATTTTTAGGAACAAATCACATTTTATTCATTGAACTTGTTTATTTTCTCACATCGGCACCTGAATTTTTTTCTATAACAATACCTCAACTTATTTTTTTTTTCATTTTAGAACCTAAACTTTTTTCTAGGTCTACATTGGTATTTGAACTTATTTACTTTTCTTACATTAGTATGTTTTAACAATTATACTTTTTTTAACTTTTACAATTTTATTTATTTTACATTTAATAATTTTCAATATTTTCTTATAACTTTTTACAGATTTTAATATTTTTATGTCACGTCATTTCATTTTGACATTGCTACAAAAAAACGATAAAAGTAGATAAGTTCATATACCAATGTGAAATAAAAAAAATCTAATTTTGTCGAGAGAGAAATGTGAAATAAAAAAATACTATTAATGTAAGGAAAAATAAACAAATTCGTGGACCAAAAAATGTTTAGGTACTAATTTAAGAAAAGTGGACATATTTAAGAGATAAAATGTGACTTATCTCTTATTTTAAAATAATTTTATATTTAAACACAAAACTCATAATTTTATATAAATAATTTTTTTTATAAAAAATAATTTTATTCACTACACCGACAACCTATGAATAAATAAAAACATTAAAATATCCGTTATCTTCATTCGCATTGCACAACATATAACTTTACATGGGCCATGCAACTGTTCATTATTTATTTAATCCCCTTTAAGTCTCTAATTGGTAACATGAAAAAACATTGGTGAAGGTATAGTTTGTTATTGATTTTTAGTAAATTTTAATATTTTCCTAATATCTATGAATTTTTAATAATTTAACCTAATGAAGAATATTAAAAAAATAATTTATTTTTTTATAATAGTCGGTCAACAATCAATTATATAAAGTAGATAAAACAGACAAACCAATTTGTTTCTTCTCAAAATGTGCAGGACCGATTAACATTTTTTTAGTAAAAAATCAAAATATAGTATGAGAAATGACACAAAGACTACTATTAAACTTTTACCGATTAATGATGATGATGATTAAGGTTAATAACATCTATCATGATCCGGACTCCCGATGTACATTATATGATTTATTAGAGCTAATCACAATACCTCTTTGACAATCGAGAAGCGCTGGAGCTCTTAATTAACTTAGCTCATGGAATTGTGAATCGAGCACAAGCGATTGATATTGTTGTTTGTACAATATATATGCAGGGCTGGTCCTGAGATTTTGAAGGCCCAGGGTAAACTGAAAAATTAGGCCCCTAACAATAAGTCTGAAAAAAAATTGAATTTTAAAAGTAGACCCATAATAACAAATATTAAAAAAATTGAATTTAAGAGTAGACCCTAAACAAATATTGGAAAATTTTAATTTTAAGAGTATACCTCTAATAACAAATATTGAGAAAAACGAGCCTCTAATAACAAGCGTTAAAAAATTAGACCCTAAATAACAAGTATTGAAAAAAATAGAGCCCAAATAACAAGTATTGAAATAAATTTGAATTTTAAGAGTAGGTATCTAAGAACAAATATTAAGAAAAAGTGAGCATCAAATAACATGTATTGAAAAAATTAGACCCTAATAACAAATATATATAAAAAAAAAATTTAAGAGTAGCCCATAATAACAATAGGCTTAACAGTGCGGTCAAATATCGACGACAATACAACCCTAATGAACCCTACTGCACACCCTTATGCAAACCTTACCGGTGGCCAATTTGAGGGCGATATTGGCCGTCTGCCAGACCCTATTCTCATGTCTCTTCGTTTTCGATTCTTAAGAGACCAGGTTCTCTTTTGGAAGATCCTTGGGTTCCCAAGAAACATAGTAATCAGGGGATGGTGTAGAGAACTTTGTGGAGAAGAGGCAACTGCCATGGAGGCAGATTATGGGGTGGACATCTCTGGCTCGAGTGATGAAGTCAAGAAGGTGCCGGACATGCCGAAACCTTCGCATGCTACCATGGTAGCAGGGTCCACTCCAAGTAACCCTAATGCTGGGGCAGAAGATGGTCGAAGAAGAAGTTGAAGTCCTCGACAAAGACTGTATCATTGATGAGGCTGGTCCATTCTCGACAATCAAATTTTCTGATCGGGTCTATAAAAGAATTGATGAGAGTATGAAACAAGCGATGATTGTTCGTTTATTAGGCAGATCCATTGGTTATAAAATACTATTGTCTCATATCATGACGTTGTGGAGTCCTGTAGGTGATATCCAGTTGATCGATCTTGAGAATAACTACTATCTGGTCAAGACTATGTAAAGACGCTCACTACTGGCCCCTGGACCAACTATGGAGGTTATTTAACGGTTCAGCCTGGAGTAGTTTGTTCTCAACATCAAAAAAATGTCCTTCATAGGTCTTAGTTTGGGTGAGGTTGCCAAGATTACCGTATAGGTATTATACTAAGAGTTTTTTTTGTCGCATTGCTGCTATTGTGGGAAGGGTGGTGAAGGTTGATTACAACACATTAGCAGGAGGTAGGGTCAGGTTCGCGATGCTGGCAATAGTGGTGGATATCAACAAGCCATTAAAACCATGTATTGGGATCAATAATTTTGTCCAAAAGTTAGAATATGAGGGATTGTATAATATTTGTTACAAATGCGGCACCTATGGCCATACGATGAATGCGTGTGGAAATAATGGCGACAATGTGGATAATGGGAAGGGAACGGAGATGGTAGCTACGATTCCAAAATATGAACCAACTGCTGCTGAACCTTATGGGCCATGGATGGTAGTCGATAATAGACGTAAAAATCCGAGAAACAATGCTCGAGTGGTGGATGTTGTTGGATCTTTTAAAGGAGTTAGGGTGAATCCCCTTTTTTTGCTCTTGAGAAGCATGATGTCGTACAAGAGCTGAACCTGACTAGGGTTGAGGGTCAGATGAGAGCTCAGGTGCTGGAGGTTGTATCTAAGGGTATTGGAAAGAAATGGCATGAGCAACATCAAAAGACGTACAACAACAGAGTGTTACGTAAAACGTTGTGTACAAAGCTTCGAACCCGAATAAAAAAACAATCAACAGGCGATGGAAGGGATTCAAGTGATCCCTACACTGGATAATGAGGATCCTAAAATAATCGCTCGCCCTATAGATCATGTGAGGGGATCATATGCTGTTGTTGCTATTATGGAGAAAGCAATGCGCGATAAGGGTGGCTCGAGGGTGAAATTATCTAAACGACATGGGGTGCTGAATAAGAATTTCAAGGAGAATTCACGATGTGGCATTAAAAGCTCTAAATGGGTGCAAGCTGTGTCTGGGGAGTTAGATGCTATGAGGAAAGCTGGTCAAGTTGGTCCTTCTTCTAGGGTCTAGGCTGGGGTGGAGGATGGTGTTGACCATTTTTATGAAATCGAGTCTGATGGGGAAGATTAAGACATGGAGGACTCTGATGGGTTATCCGATCATGAGAAGGGCTTCGCAGCCTTAGCTCAGTAAGCGGTGGTTTCTATTTTCCTTCTTTTATCAGTGACTACATTCATGTTTTGGAATTGTCAGAGTAGAGCAAGTCTAAATTTTTGTCAGTCTTTAAAATCCTTTGTCTGAGAGCATCAACTGAAGATTGTGATAATTTGTGAGCCTTATATTAGTGTTCGCCGTAAGGATTCTGTAGCTTAATTTTTCACGTTCATTTCGGGTAGATGCCCATGGGTGTAGTGGTAGTATATGGATTTTATGGGATGAGATGATTAAAGTGGTTATTCTTCAAATCTCAAACCAATTTATTCATGGTCGGGTCTTTAGCAAGGAGACTAATGGGTAGATGTTCTTTACGGTAATCTATGTGGGCCCCAAGAAATCAGTTCGATCTCATTTATAGAGGAAATTGGCAACTCTTAATCCTGGGGATGATATTCCTTGGCTCATTAGAGGGGATTTCAATAGTGTTCTCACGTTTGAGGAAATGATGGTGGTTCTGCAAATACAATGATTCGAGGTACGGCCCTTACGGATTTCATGTTTGAGACTGAGTTAATTAACATGAGATTCCAAGGTCTTGAATTCACATGGAGAATGGGGAATCTGCATCAATGCCTTGATCGTTGTTTGGTAAATAGCTGCTTGATGTCACGTTTTCTGGAGTTATACATAATTCACCTTGATCGGTTGGGGTCTAACCATCGCCCCATCTTATTCAGGCATGCCATGGGTAATGGTTCGAGTTAAAATCGGCCTTTTTTGTACATAGCTTCACGGAATGATCTCCCAGATTTCCAGGAGTTTCTACGATCTGTTTGGACTATGGACAGACAGCTAAGGGAGAACCTTTCTTCATTCTGATCTAAGGTTCAACCTTGGAATACTAAATTTTTTGAACATATCAGTAAAAGTAAAAAGGAACTTATGGCGCAGTTAAGGGGGATTGATGGAGCTCTTCATTCTAATCATTCTAAATTTTTATGTAATCTCAAAATTTCTTTGCGCGGGGAATTGGATACGATGTTAGAAAGGAAAAAAATTTGTGGCCCAAGAGGTGATTCACTCCATAAAAGGAAACATGGGTAGTAAGGGGTGGATGATGTTAAAAATTGATTTAGAGAAAGCATATGATCATTTGGAGTGGGATTTTATCGAAGACACTTTGATTGAGATTGGTATTTCGAGGGACTTATGTAGTCTGATCATGAGATGTGTATTATCTGTGAGTATGTAGATTGTTAGAAATTTGTTATGCGACGAAATAACCAAAACGATAACGACATAGACCAAGATATGCATAAGAGACAAGATTTAACGTGGTTCAGCATAGCCTACCTCCACGGACGAGAGAAACGAATCCACTATCAACGTAGAGAACCCAAAGAGTACAAATACATGATAACCCATGTAATCCCAAAACCCGGTGTACAAATCCCATGACCCGGTGGAACCAAAAACACTCTTCCCAACATCCCTACAATATTCATCTCTACAACATAGACACAATAGTTGTAGAGAACCTAAAAGTGGTTACATCTCTCCAGAGTAATTCCCCCTCTTGTTCTCTCATTCTCTCATAATTCAAAAGGTTAAACATAGTCTATATTTATCGGCCCAAATATTTGGTCACCAAGAAATCTTATTTAATAAGATCTCTACCTAAAATAGATATTTATTCATTAAAGTAAATCTTAATTACCAAGTAATCTTCAACCACTAGAATTACAATAAAACTCAACTTAATTACCAATTAGAATTTGAGTCAAAATATAACAAATCTCTCACTTGACACAAATTCTATTCGAGCATTGGTCTTCAAGTCTTCAACATCTTCAATTTTTACGTAAGCCAAATATCTGTTAAAGTACCGCCGCCAAGTCTTTAACAACTCCAATTCTTACGTAGTCTCCATTGGAGCACCGTTGAATTTTGAGAATTACTCCCCCTGCAACTGAAAGCTCGTTGCAGCAATACTCTTCTGGCATGTCTCCAACATCGCACCGCAAAATTCGCAGCAAAAATTCCTTTACAATCGCGCAGCTCGAACCATAGCTCTGATATCATTTGTTAGGAATTTGTTATGCGGCAAAATAACCAAAGCGATAACGACATAGACCAAGACATGCACAAGAGACAAGATTTAGCGTGGTTCGGCATAGCCTACCTCGATGGACGAGAGAAACGAATCCACTATCAACGTAGAGAACCCGAAGAGTACAAATACATGATAACCCATGTAATCCCTAAACCCGGTGTACAAATCCCATGACCCGGTGAAACTAAAAACACTCTTCTCAACATCCCTACAATATTCAACTCTACAACGTAGGCACAATAGTTGCAGAGAACCTAAAAGTGGTTACATCTCTCCAGAAGAATTCCCCCTCTCTTGTTCTCTCATTCTCTCATAATTCAAAAGGTTAAACCTAGTCTATATTTATAGACTCAAATACTTGGTCACCAAGAAACCTTATTCAATAAGATCTCTACCTAAAATAGATATTTACTCATTAAAGTAAATCCTAATTACCAAGTAATCTTCAGCCACTAGAATTACAATAAAACCCAACTTAATTACCAATTAGAATTTGAGTCAAAATATAACATAGATTCTTTGGAACGGTGAGATGACAGAATCTTTCTCTCCTTCTAGGGGTATCCGATAAGGGGAACCTCTATCATCGTATATTTTCTTCCTATGTATGGAGAGACTGGCCTATGAGATTCAGGCTGAGGTAGTCGCAGGGAATTAGAAGCCGTTCAAAATTTCTTCTTCGAGCCAAGGAATTTCTCACTTGTTTTTCGCGAACTTGATTTTTTCGGTGAAGCTTCTATAGAGCAAGAATTAAGTTAGTGTTAGGTAAATTCTGTGATGTATCAGGGTATATGGTTAGTCAAGCTAAATCTACTATTTTTTCTCCAAAAATGTACAAGGGGTCTATGCACGCAAATTAGTTCGGCACTTAATTTCACTATTGTAACTGATTTGGGTAAGTATTTAAGAGTCTCATTACTTCATCAAAGGGTTATTGCAGCTTCGTACCAGTATTTAATTTGTATGGTGCACGATAGATTAAATGGATGGAAAGCTTGTACTCTCTCTTTGGCTGGCCGAATAATATTGGAAAAATCTGTCATTGCGGCTATACCTGTATATACTATGCAGTTAGAATGGTTGCAAAAACAGGTGTGTCCTAAATTAGAGAAATTGATCAAATATTTTGTCTAGGGGATTGTCTCGGATAGAGGAGGAATTCACTTGGTTATGTGGTCTGAGGTTTGTCGTCCAATGAAAGAGTGAGGCCTCAGGTTTAGAAATTTAGAGAAACAGAATGATGCGTTCCTCATGAAGATTACGTTCAATCTTCTTGTGTAAAAAGATTGTTTGTGGGTTAAATTTATCCGAGATAAGTATAAGTGTCAAGAAAGAATATTTGAGGTATTTCGGAATAAGAACTAATCTCATATTTGGAGAGGTTTGGCTAGTATATAGGCAAACTGCGTAGTAACATTACTTGGTGTGTGGGTAATGGTGAGGATATAGATTTCTAGTTTGACTCATGGTTAGATGATTACAGGCCGTTGATCAACTTGGTTACGACGGCAAGAGCTATCGGTATGTCCCGTGTTATTATCGCGGACATGGTTGATGATCATAGCAATTGGTGTTGGGAAAAGTTTGAGGAAATGTTACTGTAGGAGGTCCTTTTAAGGATTAAGGCTAAAAAATGCTCACGACAATCGATGGGTGCTGATCTGGTAGGTTGGCTTGCTAATAAGAGTTGTAAGTTTGCGGTGAAATCAGCGTATGTGGTTCGTTCAGGTGGTCGGAGTGATTCTTCTGAGCCAGTCTTGGGTGATATTCATCATTGGCGGGGGATGAAAAATTTGTATTTTTCTTTGGTTACTTTATTATGGCAAAGTGATGACTAGTGCCGAAAGTATTAGCCGATATTTTCAGTGGATGACCAATGTCCTATATGTAGAATGCACACGAACGATATTGATCACATCATTCGGCATTGCCCATAGTCAGTAACCATCTGGTCGAGTCTGGTAAAATAGGAGAAATTAGATGAGTTTCTGCATATAGATTTTAAAGTTTGGGTTCTCATGAATCTAACTAATGCACAACAGTTTGTGCTCTCGGCTGTTAAGTGGGATCTTATGTTTGGGGCTGTGGTTTAGAATATTTGGTTAAACCAGAATGCTATTGCGTTCGAGTCTCTGATGGAGGGTAATCGGTCAATATTGGATCGTAGCAAACACTTGGTGGAGCTCACTAGGCGTGCTGTGGCGTTGACTACCAAGAGCCCTATGTTGCAGCAAGGTCCGAGAGTGTAGTTGGTCAAGTGGAATCTGTCACGTGGCTAGAGTTCCAACCAGCCCACCGTGCGGCCTTAGGCGATGTGACTCAAGACAAACGCCTAAGTAAGCCTTTTCAACCCTCTCAGAAGATCAAACTTCCCAAGCACCGACAAACGCAAAGCGTTCTATGCGGAATCGGATCAAAAGAGATGAGCGAAGAAGAACTTCGAAAGAACGCTCAAGAACAAAGAAAAGAACACAAGAACACTCAGAGGATTTAGAGTAAATGCCTTTATTCCTTGGAAACTTGGATACTGAATACAAAATGAGGAGGGGAAGGTATCTATTTATAGTTGAGTTCCCTCCAATCCAACGGTCTATACAGATTTACATCGACGGTCAAGATGAGAGCCTCTATCTTATCTACAACATTTGAATTTTAAATTTCAAACAATAGATAATGTGGGAATTATCTTCAATTATCTTTAATTAAATTAAAGATAATTTACTATGGTAATTACTATGTCTTCTTGGATCTTCCCATGGATTGGGCCAGTTTGGTGGTCTCTTTGGGCCCAAGATCTCTATCTGAACCTCTTGGGAACCCTGGTGTGCACCCCGTGAAGCCAATGACTCGGGCCTCGGCTGACGGCCCGTGACAATCTCCCCCACCAAACTTGGCGACGCCCTCATCGCGCCTCTCGAACAAAGTTGAGATCGATCCTGGAGCTTCCTTCCGCGTGCCTTGGCTTGCTCCCAACTCAGAATCTGGCTTGATTGTCCCCCCATAAGGACCGCTCTCCCCATAAAGAGCACCGGACTCTGATTCGGATGTCCCCCCATAAGGAATACTCGCCTTGGCTCGCACCGCCATGCAAAATCAACCATCCCAGGCACATCTTGATCGTAGGAACTCTTTCCTACCAGTTCTGACTTGCCCCGATCTAGACTCTCCCGATCCTTGTACACAAACTTGGATGCCTTCACGTTAAACACCGAAAGAACCCTCGGTACTCTGAGTGGTTGCTTCGGCCCGCACCAAGTCTTGGCAACTCCATCTGATGGGTTAGGTTTTCTGCGCCCTACACCCAACAAATCCGGCAAATCAAACTGTAAAACACGGCCACCGTGCTCAAGACGTACCTCACTCATTTTCCCAGTATTTACTCTACACATCAATCTTTCGTCCCTGAAGTTTGATGCCCCATTGCTCATCGGCAATGCAAAACCCATCGACACTTCTCTCCCATTGAAGTTCGATGCCTCAGCCACCTCGCTCATGGATGGCTCCTCGACGGTCTTCATGCCACCTGCCTCGGGCAACTCTCGCCCATCCAAGGTAGTGTCCCCAACTGTCGTCTCCAACTCGATGCCTCATTGGCTTGGAGCATCTTCGACAAGCTGAATGGCTGTCAGCTTCTTGGTTCCTCGCCCGCTGTCTCGGTACACAGGCACAACGCACCGTTGTCTCGGATCCAAGATGCACACGACGTTGGCATACGGAATGATGAGAGCTTCAATACAGTCAAGGAAGTTTAGTCCCAAAATAAAATCAAAGTCATCTAGCTCGATTACCTTGAAATCCTCCTTGGCCTTCCAATCTCCAATCTGCAACTCGATCTTTCGCACTGTCCCCACAATTGGAACTTCCCTTGAATTCACCGCCTTGATCTTACCGGTTGAGTCCACAACTTTAAGACCAAGCTTTTCGGCAGCCTTCCTGGATATGAATAGATCGCTTGCCCCGGTGTCCACCAAAGCACTCCTCGATCGTCCCGCCACGTTGATGTCGACAAACATCAACCCATTCTGCTTTTGGCCCTTCCTCGCCTTGGCAGGATCTAGTATCATCGAGCCAAGCTTCGCAGCCTCATCACTCTCGGGCTCGTCCTCCTTAGACTTCTTGACTCGATCAGGGCATTCTCGCGCTAAATGCGGCCCCTTACATCGGTAACACTTTCGATGTACTTTTCCCCCCTCGGCTTCCCTCCTTTGATGCTAGCGATTGCACCAACTCTAACGGGTTCTCCATCTGACTCGTCGTCCTCCTGGACAATGGCATCGAGGCGGCTCCTCTTCTTGGGACAGTCTTTCACTACGTGTGGACCATCACAATGGTAACACTTTATGGATCCTCGATCCTTCCGATCATCTGATTTCGCATACCGATCTGGCTTGGTCGATGGCCTCTCCTTGCCATCATCGCTGCTATCTCCGGACACGTTCTCATCTCTCCCACCAATACCCTTGCCATGGGGCTTGGAAGACTTGGACTCCATGGACTTGTAAGCATTATAATCAGTCAAGGACTCCGCAATGGCTAGGGCTTTGGAAAGTTCTTGCACATCCCTCCGCTCTAACTCGGTCCTGGCCCATGGCTTCATTCCATCCATAAACGTGAAAAGCGCATCCTTCTCACACAAGCCGGGGATAAGGAGTTGTAGCTCACTAAACTCCTGGATGTAATCCGCAATGGATCCATCGTATCGAAGCCTCCTAAACTTGGACCTGGCTTCTTTCTCCGTGTTACTCGGGCAAAACTGCTGCTTGAACTCCGCTTGGAACTCCTCCCATGTCCCAACGCCCGTGCCTCCACTATTCTCATCAAGGCACCTACGTCGCCACCATAACAAAGCAACATCAGTCAAGTAAACAACAGCAGTATTTACCTTCTCGGCATCGTCTGTGATGCTCATTGCCCGGAAGTACCGCTCCATGCACCAAATGAAGTTCTCAACATCTTTCGCCGACATGTTCCCCTTGAATTCTCTTGGCTTCGGAATGTCCTTCATCGGTCTAGGTGTTGTCGTGGTTAACACACCGTTCCGCATGACAGCCTGATAAACCATCACTTCCGCCTTCAGATCCACCATTTCCACCCTCAATGCCTCCAACATGGCTTCGAGAGCATCTCTCTTTCCCTCTGACTGATCACCATTGTCATCCAGCTCCTCGATCCGTGTATCCACCACGTCGAGTCGCTCCACAGAATTCTTCATAGATCCCTCAAGCCTGGTGACCCTCTCCTCGAGCGCCGACAACTTGTCCCTCGAGTTTGCTCGACTTCCTTTGTCCTCCTGGGTCTCCACACCCTTCTGGCTCGCAGCAGCATTCTCTCCCTTCTTTGGTGCCATCTCTACTCGATGCTTCGTGCCTCGAACTAGCTCACGTCGCTCGAACAAGGCTATGATACCAACTGTCACGTGGCTAGAGTTCCAACCAGCCCACCGTGCGGCCTTAGGCGATGTGACTCAAGACAAACGCCTAAGTAAGCCTTTTCAACCCTCTCGGAAGATCAAACTTCCCAAGCACCGACAAACGCAAAGCGTTCTACGCGGAATCGGATCAAAAGAGATGAACGAAGAAGAACTTCGAAAGAACGCTCAAGAACAAAGAAAAGAACACAAGAACACTCCGAGGATTTAGAGTAAATGCCTTTATTCCCTGGAAACTTGGATACTGAATACAAAATGAGGAGGGGAATGTATCTATTTATAGTTGAGTTCCCTCCAATCCAACGGTCTATACAGATTTACATCGACGGTCAAGATGAGAGCCTCTATCTTATCTACAACATTTGAATTTTAAATTTCAAACAATAGATAATGTGGGAATTATCTTCAATTATCTTTAATTAAATTAAAGATAATTTACTATGGTAATTACTATGTCTTCTTGGATCTTCCCATGGATCGGGCCAGTTTGGTGGTCTCTTTGGGCCCAAGATCTCTATCTGAACCTCTTGGGAACCCTGGTGTGCACCCCGTGGTGCCAATGACTCGGGCCTCGGCTGACGGCCCGTGACAAATCCCCCTAGCGAGCGGGAGCTAGTAAACACGGATAGTGCTCGAAATAATGAATCGGGCTATACAACTTGTGGATGATTCATTCACGATCAGTCTGGAGGGTGGCTATATGGTTTTGCGAAATTTGTTGGGATATGTTGTATTGTGAAAGCCGAGTTGTGGGGTATTTTATTGGGTTTGGATTTCGCTTGGGAGTTGGGCGTAAAACAAGTTATAGTTGAGGTGGATAGCAAGAATACTTTGGGCATGGTACAGTCATGTGATCGTAGCTTGAGTTTTATGATTCTAGATCACATTGACAACCGCTTACGCCGCTAATGGATTGTTCAGTTCTGTTATATCCATAACAGTGGTAATAAGGTGGCCGATAGAATGGCAAAGCTAGCTGATTATTCCAACATTAACTGTATCTGTTACTGGGAACCACCGTTCACGGTCCTTGTTTTAGTGCAGCTGGAGATGTTGGGGCAGTAGGTGTGCTCGATGGATAAGCATGCTTTTATGGTTTCTTGGACATGAAACGTAGTGATGGTGATGGTACTTTGGGTATCCTTTTTGATTTTCTATTGCTGTGATTGTGAAACACTCTTTTGTGAGGACCCGAAGTATCGCGTATGTACTTACTTTCTTTCACTTAAAAAAATAGGCTTAACTGTCAAATAAGTGTCCAAACTATACATTTTTTTCAAGATATGTGTCTGAACTATATTTTGGACTAAATAAATGCTTAACGTTTCATTACGTGACCCATTTAATATTTTTTGTCAACGACCGTTAAAAAATTCTGTAAAAAATTCTGTCATCTAATCATTGCATGATACGTGACCTATTTACTAATTTTTATTTAATTCTTATGTTAAAAAAATCAAAAAAATCATTTTATTTTTCTAAAAAAATCTAAAACTTTAATGTTTTTTAAAAAGACCCTAAATCCCTAAATTTCTAATCTCCAAAACCTATTATCGCCGCCTACCACCGCGATCTCTCCTCTATCGTTGTGGACCACCACCCACTATCGATCTCTCTAAAGCTCACAATCATAATAAAGGATTGTCGAAATGATCCCAAAATGAGTAGGAAGGACAAAATTGATGGGTGGGCGATTAATGGAGGTGTCGACGATATGAGGTTGGTGGGTGGTGGTCGACAACGACGGAGGAGTGGTCAGAGGTGGTAGGTGACGAAAATGAGTTTTGAAGATTAGGGATTTGGTAAGGAGGATTTAGGGATTTAATGGTGTTTTTTAATTTTAGGGATTTGAAGAGTTTTTTTTTTTGAAAAATTAACTTTTAAGCTACTTTTGTAAAAAAGTAATTTTTTTAAAATTTTATAACTCAACACGTGTCACATTTTTATTGGTTAACGAAAATTATTTAACAGTTGTTACGGAAAAAACTTTAAATGGGTCACAGAATGAAACGTTAGACACTTATTTGGCCCAAAATGTAGTTTAGGCACCTATCTAGAAAAAATGTATAGTTTAGGAACTTATTTGACTATTAAGCCTAACAAAATATTGAAAAAATTGAGCCTCTAATAACAAGTATTAAAAAAATTAGACCCCAAATAAAAAGTATTGAAAAAATAAATTTTAAGAGAATGTCTCTAATAACAAATATCAATAAAATTTGGGCCTCAAATAACAAATATTGAAAAAATTAGACCTCTAATAACAAATAATACAAAAACAATTTTAAGGGTGGGCCCATAATAACAAATATTTAGAAAAAATTAAGCTTCTAATAACAAGTATTGAAAAAAATTGGACCCCTAAAACCAGGTCCGACAGGTTATGGAGGTGTACTTCGTGATTCGGTAGGTCAGGTGTTGGCTCTTTTTCTGGTCCTTGGGGCGATGAACTCTAATGAAGCTGAATTACTCGCGATTTGTGCTGTCGTGGAACTTCTTGCTAATTCTAAATGGTGGAATAATTCTGTGGTGATTGAATTGGATTCCATGGTTGCCGTATCTTGCGTGATGCATAGCGAACGACGACCATGGAAATTTTGGAAGTCTTTCCAACGGATTGATGTTGCTTGTGGTAATCTTCCTCGCCTTTGCTTCAATAATGTACCACGTGAGGCAAATAGTATTGCGGATATTCTTGCTAAGGGTGGTGTGGGACGTGTCTTGTGGTTGAGTGTTGTTTATTGAGTTGCTTGCTATGTTATTTCTTTTGGTGTATGTTCTGATATTTATAATATAACCGTGCTTGTACTCTTTTCCTCCAATTAGGTTTAGGGGGGTTTTAACGAGGCACACAATTATATTGGTAAGACTTCTTATTCAATAAAGTATTGACTTGCTGATAAAAAACTATTAGAAAACTATAACCATTTAAGATGTAAAAACTAAAAAAGAGAGGCCTCTATCTAATATTATAACCAAATTATTATTTCCTTTACTTGTTATTTATGGCCCAAAATAGAGGCCACTATCTAATATTATAACTAAAATCTAGGGCTTTTTTATTATAATTATTAAGTAGTAAAAAATTAGGAAAAATGGGGCCTTGGGCGGTCAATCAGTTCGACTTGCCCTAAGGCCTCCCTGTATATATGATGACGTGAAATCGAACGTGCTTAAACGCTCTTAATTTATGTGTGAGGAGATGTCTAAGTAATAGTATAAACATTGTATATTGAATGTTAATATATATATATAACTCAACACTAATATAGTCAAATTTTTATAACAATACCATAACTATTCAAATGAAACAATGGCTTAATTCCCCGTCCCTTCTTTTTTTAAAAAAAAATATTCGAGAGAAACCGTGGAGTGGTTCTAATAGTAAAGGATGGCGTATTCCATCCAGGTGATTCGGGTTTAAGCATTATGTGTACATGGTGTGTGCGTTATTAAAGGGCTAATAAAATTGAACATATATTATCTTATATTCAAAAAAAAAAAAAATTCAAAGAACAATGGTACCTCTTGAAACTTAAAGCTGGATCCTTGACCTTTCATAGTGCTGAAATGGTCACTTTATGGTTTGATAAATTTGTAGAAGCTAAGCCAACTGTATTGGTTTGTAAACTCTCTTCCGTAGAGGCTAGAGATAACAAATATTTATGAAATATTGGAACCCCCCCACACCACACACACACATTCAGATTGCACCGAAAAGGTAAAGGATTCTCCTGTACTTCTCCACTTCCAAATGAATATAATATATATACCGATGGCTGTTGTGCAAGATTGGAACTCTTTTGATCGACAAATTTTAGTGATAATTCACATATGTTATGTCCTATACTTCTTTTGTTGGGACTCCATTGTTTATGACAGTTGCAAACTTTCATGTTTCAACTAAATGCGTGGTGGAATGATTGCTTGACTGCTGAAGAAAGGTCCAACGGTGGAAACCATAGATAATTAACTAGTTACAAGACCTCTCTTTGGAATTGAATAAATGGACCTCATTGTTATAATAATTTATGAGCATGAACCGAATGCAAGTGTGGAAGATGAAAAGTTTAAGAGAATGAAAATTGGAAGTGCCCTGATCTAACACCACCACCGGTCTGAAAGTGCCAGTTGGCATCTCTGAATTATAAGTTTCTAAAATCGCATTTCAAGAACCGAGACAAGCGTCTGATTAAAGAAACCTTAACATGCACATTAGCAAACCAACAGATGGTAAAAGAGAAGAAAAATAGGAACCTTATTTCTTTTATAGGTGCAAAAGTTGTGAAAACACTGTACTGATGAAAATGTTTTAATTAAGAAAACGAGGTTTCCACAAATGGAAAAAGAGAAAAGAAAGGTAGGAACCGCCAGTCATAACGGATGGTTCATAGGACAGCCGGAATTTAACCAAATATAAGTGCCACCAAGTTGATACTGATATGAATCTTGCTTTTGCTTTTTGCAGGTTTCTAAATGCAAAAGAAGAAGAAGAAGAAATTGACCCTTCAATGCTACTTTATCGAGTTTCAAGTACTAAATATTCTCTCTTTCCTATGGAGTGGGAGCATCTTTCTTTATAAAACTCACGCCATCAAAAAAACAAATAGAAGGCATGCCACATTAACAATTGAGATCCGTCCACTTTATGTAAAAAGTTTACATAGACTGCTCTACTAGGTTACTTAAACAAATTAGATAGTACAGTATCAACTATCAAAGACAATTGTCGGGAGTGAGACAGTATAGTTTTTCTATTGTTTTATTAAATTAGAAGAGAGGTCCCTCCACGCACTTGCATTTCTTTATACTAAAGAAATCTTGCATTTGTCATGGTCGATCAAGTCAAAACGCTAATTAAGCAAATGACGAGCACCAATTCACCGTCCTAAACTGCTGTTTTTTTAATGGTTTGGTTGGTTCCTGCATCCGAGGAAGTCCCCACCCCCTGGCAACCCTTGAAAGACTTCTAGTAGCTTTTTTAGCCTTTGCAGAGTCCCAACATGTTAACAAAGCTCGTCTGATTCCCTGTCATGCCCATGCTAGGCTGTAAAATGCAACTTCAGTATTAGTTGGAAATAATTTAATAAGTTCGGGCAGAAGGAATCTTCTATGCACATATTCTTTTGCTTCCTAATAAATACCTCATATATATATATATATAAATACGGAGAGTATTGCAGCATATAAATACGAATGAATTCTAATTCTTTAACTTGCTTTCTTTATCAATAATAATAATATCCAAATGCATTGCACTGTCAAAAAATGATACGCATGTTCTCTGAAACCCCTCCTGAGTCTGGTGCCAAGCGCACGCCGAAGAATCCCGCTGAACCTGGGGCAAAACGCACGATCAAGAAGCCTCGGCGTGTTGAAGATGAGCCGCCTGATACCAGCCAAAATAACACCCAGCATGAATCTCCCCCAGTCGTTATCGAGGAGAGCCCGTCGCCTGCTGTTCAAAGTGATCCCAAAGTTATTGAAAGGGATCCCGAAGTTGTTGTAGGGGTCCCAACGTCTCTACTACTGCGCCGCCATCTTATAAAGATTCCCTCATGGGCAATCAAACTGCGACCTCTATGGACGAAGAAGAGATTTTTGATGAGGAGGATCTGGAACTTGTTGAAGGTGACGTTATCCGCTCCACTGTTGATGGTATTATTTCTATTGACTTTTCTGAAAGGGTTCAATCAATGGCTGCCAAGAGCTTAAACCACACAGTTGTGATCAAACTTCTGGGTCGTCGGATTGGATACAACACTCTACGTACTCGGCTATACGATCTCTGGAAGCCATCTCAGGCTTTCCGCCTCATGGATATTGAGAATGACTATTTCTTGGTCTCTTTCCGAACGCACAAGGATTTCTTGAATGCTATCTCTGGTGGCCCTTGGGTAATCTTCGGTCACTATCTCATTGTCGAGCCTTGGTCTATTGATTTTTCCACGTCTCAGCCTCACCCCAATCGCGTCATTGCCTGCCGGTGTTGCTCTACAAACCAAGTCTTATTACTGAAATTGGTAGGAGTATTGGCCTCGTTGTGAAACTTGATTACCAAACTGAGCGTGGTAGGCGCGGGCGCTTTGCTCGAATGGCGATCAACCTGGATCTTCGCAAACCTCTTATTTCGAAACTCATTATCAACGGTTGAGTACATATGGTCGAATATGAATCTTTACCCACCATTTGCTTTGAGTGTGGTAAATATGGCCATGTGCAAGATATTTGTCCTTCTATTGCTAACCCTTTAAGTGACGTAAGTCCTCCTCAAGAAACATCTCCAGTACAATAGGCACCCCAAGTTCCCGCACAAAGTTCGGCCCCTTATGGCTCGTGGATGATGGTTGAGAAACGACAATGTCGGCCTTCCCGCAAAGAAACTAGTAGTAATTCAGCAGCTAAGAATGTGGTTGTATCTGAATCCCGCTTTAATCCAATCTTTGAGGAAGACACCCTAGAACAATCGGCATGCCACCCTGCCCTCCCTGTTGCACCTGATGCATTACCCCCCGTTGCTACCGAAGCTTTGCTTCCCACTGCTCTTGCCGCGCCAACCGCTATCCGGGGAAAGGGTAAGGTGAGTGTTGACCATCGCCCAGTTAAGTCACGCAGCCCCCTTGCAGTTCGCAAGCCCTTGCGGGTTCATCGTCCGACTGCTTCATCATCCTTGAAGCCGATCACCCAACAGACCCGTAAGAGTTTAACTCCCAGTTCTAGCCGTCCTCCAGTTTCTGCCAAAGCTGCTATACAGATTGATAAAAACATGCACACAGCCGTGACCGAAAGTGAGAATGTGGATCCTAATGTGGTTATGACAAGTCTCAATCAAAACCCCCACACAGTGCACATACGTGAGCCTCCAGACGATATCATGCATCGTGCTACTCTTTCTAATCTGGATGTGAATACGGCTGCTCATGATATGACCCACTTTGAGTGGCAAGTAACTGCGTTCAGGGCCCCTCCTAGTGCATCCTCTGATGCTTCTGCGACCTCAATGCAGGTTTAATGCGCTACTTTTCTCGCCTTTTTTATGAATATTACAGTTTTATGTTGGAATGCCCAGGGCTGTGGGCATCCTAAGTTTATAACAGCCGCTAGGCAGTATCTCAGGGATTATAAACCTAACTTCTTTGGTATTGTGGAGCCACGTATAAGTGGAGTGAGAGCTGATTCAATTATTGGTTCGTTAGGATATCCTTACTCGCACCGGATTGAGGCTGTAGGCTTTTCGAGAGGACTCTGGCTTTGTTGGGGTCCCACTGTTACTGTTCAGATCCTTCTTCATCACTTTCAGTTTCTTCATTGTGAAATTTCCTGTAAATCTTCTGGGTATTCTTGTCACCTTGGTTTATGCTAGCCCTACTTCTGATCGTCGCAAAGCCCTCTGGCCTCATCTCCGTAATCTTGCCTCGAGCATAACTCGCCCTTGGGTTCTTATGGGTGACTTCAACTCCACTCTTGATGCATCAGAAAGAAAACGTGGAGCGGGATCAACTAAAGCCAGTCGTGACTTTTAGAATTTTGTGTTTGATTGTGGACTTCGTGACCTCGGTTTTCAGGGCCCTGAATTCACTTGGTCAAGAGGCGACACTTATGTCCGTCTTGACCGTATGATTTGTAATGAATATTGGGATGAGTCTTTTCCTGAGACATCAGTGTCCCATCTTTTCTGCATGCGCTCAGATCATAGACCAATCATGCTCCAAGTTGGACAAGCCCATCGCTCATATTCTCCTTGTCAGTTTCGGTACTTGACGGGCTGGCAACATCACATTGATTTCGCGAGAATGGTGCGAGACAATTGGCATGCCTCGGGTTCTCTTTCTGAAACCATATCCAAGTTCACTGCTGCAGCTGACGTTTAGAATGTGTCTGTATTCGGGTATATTGGGGCGAAGAAACGTTCTATCATGGCTAGACTTCGAGGCACTCAAAAAGCACTTGAGCGTAGGCATATCGGTTTCCTTGTTAACCTTGAGCAAGAGCTTCAGATAAAACTTGAAACCCTCCTTGATCAAGAAGAGATATTACGGAAGCAAAAGTCTCGTGCCAATTGGATACTAACGGTGATCGCAACACGGCCTACTTTCACCGCAAGGCTAAACAACGCAAGGTACCTAACCGGATCCGTTCTTTGAAAATTTCAGATGGAAGCTGGTGTGATGATGAGCTTATTTTACGTGATGAGGCAGGCCAATTTTTCAAAACTTTATATACCTTGAATAAGAGTACTGTGAGCTCTTACCCTTATAGAGGTTACTTTCCTACTGTTTCATCTTCCACTATGAGCCCTTTAAGTGCTGTTCCGACTTCGCAAGAAATTCGTGTTGATTTAAAGGAGATGTCACCACTGAAATCCCCAGGTCCTGATGGTCTACATGCTGAATTTTTCCAGAAGCAGTGGCATATTGTTGGTGGTGATATTTGTCGTACTATTCAGTCTATATTTCAAGGGGGAAGCATTGAGTCATTGAATTGTACCAATCTTGTTCTCATACCTAAGGTTGATGTTCCACAGTCATTTGCAGATTTCCGACCAATCGGTCTTTGCTCAGTTGTTTACAAATTGCTTACAAAAATTGTAGTACGTCGTCTGAAGTTGGTTATGCCTACTCTTATTCACCAAACTCAAACGGGGGCTTCATCTCTGGTCGATCTATCACAGATAACACCATCTTAAATCAAGAGATAATCCACTCGATGAAAGACAAGAAAACAAAACAAGGATGGATTGCCGTGAAAATTGATCTAGAGAAAGTATTTGATAAAATTCGATGGGATTTTCTTCATGATACTCTTGTTGAGGCGGGGTTTCCTCAAAATCTTATTCGCCTTATAATGCATTGTGTCATTTCCTCGACAATTCAGGTCTAATGGAATGATACCCCTTCTTCGGCTTTCTCTCCTGAGCGTGGTGTCAGATAAAGCGATCCCCTATCGCCGTATTTGTTTGTCTTGACAATAGAGCGTTTGGGCCTTCTTGTCTGAATTTGGACAACACTCGGGTCACAGGGTTAGTACTCAGAAATCTCAAGTCTTTTTTCCCCTAATACCGATATGGCCCTTAGAGATATGATCTGCGAGACTCTAAGATTTCAACAAACATTGTCCCTTGGAACGTACCTGGGGGTTCCTATCCTCCACGAGCGTACGAGATGTTCTGATTTTGACTTCATTTTAGATCGGCTTCGTGCCAGACTAATTGGTTGGGTGGCAAAAACGTTATCCTTGGCCGAAAGGATAACTCTTGCAAAATCTGTGCTCGCAGCCATTCCCTCATATTTTATGCAAACTGCCAAACTTCCAGTGCGCGTTTGTGATGAAATAGACAGGATCATTCGTGGATTTATATGGGGCTCTACCACGACACATAGAGGAATCTCTCTCGTCAATTGGGAAACAATTTCACAGCCTCTTTGCAATGGTGGTCTTAGAGTCTCTCGTTCTAATGAACGTAACAAGGCGTATATGTGCAAACTAGCTTTTGCTTTGGTTAGCCGCACAAATGATCTTTGGGTTAAAGCTGTCCGACAGAAGTACCGTGTTATCTCCTTATGTCCCCACTCAATCGCTCGGACACGATGCTCTCCCCTTTGGCGAGGTATCTCACAAGTCTGGGGCTCATTTCGATCTAACATTTACTGGCTGCTTGGTGATGGTAGTGAGGCACATGTGTGGAATAATGTTTGGGTTCCAAAGTTAGGACCACTAAGAAATTGTGTGAGAATATCTGATGCTCCTCAAGTTTTTCAACACTTTCGTGATCTTATTGGTAATGATGGCGAATGGGATTTTGATCGCATTTCTATTTTATTTTCACCTGATATTGTTTCCCATATTATGAGCATATTACCACTATCTCCAACTCATGGAAATGATTCCATTGCTTGGAGTCTGACTACACCAGGTGCTTTTACTATTGATTCGGCTTATACTGCTTATATTGATGCTTCTTGGGCGGAAAGCAACATCGTATGGCAGCACATATGGTCGCTCTCTGTCCCTCAGCGCATTCGGACATTTCTTTGGCTTGTTATCCGACATCGTCTTATGACCAATGAAGAAAGAGTTCGGAGACACCTTTCATCGGATCCATCTTGCGCTATTTGTGGTTGCCATAACGAGTCGATCCTCCATATCCTTAGAGATTGCCCATCGACTCACAGTTTGTGGCAAATTACTGTCCCCTCGGAGAATCGCGAAGCTTTCTTCTCGCCGCCCCTTGATAGTTGGGCAGTTGAAAACATTAAAGTCTCAACATCGATAGGGAGCGTCAGTCCACCTTGGGGTCTCTTCTTTGCCTCCTCAATATTGCAGCTATGGAAATGAAGAAATGATTTTATTTTTGTCGACTCGTGTTTATTGTTGCAAGATATCCATCGGATCAGCCTTGCATGGGCATCACATTACGCCAGCCAGGTTTCATCTCCCCCTCTTGCTCAACCCGCACATGTTGAAGCTCACATATGGCAACCACCGCCTGTAAGTTGGTTCTGTCTCAATGCCGATGCAGCGGTCTCTGCTGTGTCCAACTTAGGTGGCATTGGAGGATTGATTCGCGGGCCTACTGTTGAGTAGATTACAGGTTATAACAAAAAGCTAGGAGTCACTACCCTTTGCAAGCCGAATTATAGAGTCTCTTTATCGGTATCCATGTTGCATGGAATATGGGGGTTGACCATCTTCAGGTACAATCTGATTGTAAGCAAGCGATAGATCTCATCCTCTCTATCTTAGATATTTCGCCGTTGCCGCTTGTTCAAGCCATTCAGTCATTGTTTGATCGTGCTTAGTACACTGAGTTTATTTGGGTCCCCCGTGAATGCAATATGGTAGCGGATTGCTTGTCCAAAATGTCGACGCCTCAATCTTTTCACCTCGTTCTCTATGATGAAGCTCCCATTAGCATGGCCTCATTGCTTGAACGTGATTTTTTGGCTCACCCTATTTGTCACGGCCCGCACCCTAGGGTCCGAGCCCAACACACACCAGGCAGCTGAGTAGGCCCTCCACGCCATTTTGGGCTTGCCAGCACCCATCTGAGCTAGCCCATCACTTGGGGTTAAAGAGCCATCAGATATGGCAAGTATCACAAGTCAATAAGCCTTATCACCTTGAATATTTCCATATCTGTTGTAATCCCTTATCTTTGGCAAGTTTGATCCAAATAGCTAGGATAAAGGGATATTATTGTATAGCTTTAATCTTGTCCGTTGATTTACTTTCATCTTAGCCGTTGGATATATGGGGCTTCAAGTATAAATAGAGGCTCACCCCCACCTCATTTGATCACTTCTGATTTGAGTAATACATTGAGCATTCACTCATTTCCCCCGGTCTTCTTTGCTAGCCATTTCCTTTCTTTGTTCTTTTCGTTTCCGCGACGATCCAAGCATTCTAGCTTTGATCAGTTTAGGCTTACTTAGTTGCTAGTCTGCCCAGCAAGCACCCAAGGCCGCACGTCCTAATTTGTGTGAATTTACAGACGTGACAGTTGGTATCAAAGCCAATTTCGTCGAGAGAAATGGCACCACAGAACGCCAGTGAGGTCCCAGCAACTGACCATGAGACTCGTGCTGCAGCTGCCGGGAAGAAGCGAGAGAGTTTGAGGGACATTGTTGCTGCCTTGGACAAAAGGGTCGTCAGGCTTGAAAAGTCAATTGTCGAGCTTCAAAGGACCCATGAGAAAGCCGATGAGCGCTTCGAGAAGATGGATTCCATGAAGGAAGACATCATGAAGGAGGTTAACAAGAATCTCGAGAACCGGTATGAGTTGTTAAACAACCAAGATCTCTTCATCAAAGCTGCCGTTGAAGCTGTGAAGGAGGAGATGATGAAAGAGGTGAAAAAGCTGAGTGTCGAGCTACTTCTCTACAAGACTGCCATGTTGAATGGCATGATGGCTGAAGCAACTGTGCCCAAGCCCAGGATCGACGCCTCGAAGCCCAAGCCGTTCAAGGGGACAAGATCTGCTCAGGAAGTGAAGAACTTCATGTGGGGACTTGAGCAGTATTTTAAGGCAATGAGTATCGTGGAGGATATCGAAAAGGTAACAACTGCTTCGATTTATTTATCTGATGCCGCTCTATTGTGGTGGCGACGTAGGTGCTCGGATGAGTAACGTGGGGGCACTGCTGTTGGAACATGGGCTGAGTTCCAAGCAGAATTGAAGGAGCAGTTTTACCCGGGCAATGCTTAGAAGGAGGCAAGATCGAAGCTTAGAGTTCTTAAGCATGTCGAGACCCTTCGAGACTATGTTCGAGAGTTCAGCGAGCTTCAACTTCAGATCCCAGACTTATCCAAGAATGATGCTCTTTTCCAGTTCATGGATGGACTAAAGCCATGGGCAAATACTAAGCTAGAACGGAGAGACGTGAAGGAACTCTCCAAAGCCATGGCGATTGCAGAATCATTGAAGGAGCATAGTGCCAACAGAAATGAGTCAACCAAACCAAAGCCAAAGTTACGTGGTACTGGAGGCAATGGTGGGGGAGACAAACCAAAGAACAACTCCAATAAGCAATCCAACGACAATTATACAGCTAACCAACCGTGGAACCAGAATAAGAAAGTGGACGAGAATCTCAAATATTTTGAGTATGGAGGACCACACTACAAAAACAATTGCCCACAAAGACAGAAAGTTGTTGTCATCCAAGAAAAGCAAGATCAACAGGAGACCCTCAAGCTTGGCTCCATCCTCAGTTGCATGGAGGTCAAGAAGGGTTCCAAGAAGAAGAGGATGATGTTTGTCGACATCACCATTACTGGCCAGAAGTTGAGCGCGCTAGTGGACACCGGTGCCTTAGAGTTGTTCATGTCCGAACAGGCCGTAAAGAAACTTAACCTTCACGTTGAGAAGGCAAGTGGGTTCATCAAGATCGTGAATACCAAGGAAGCTCCGATTGCAAGAGTAGCAAAAGGAGTCAAACTCGAGATTAGGGGCTGGTCTAGTAAGAAAAACATTAAGGTAATTCCACTTGATGATTTTGACTTTGTCATTGGGCTTAGTTTCATTGACAATATTAATGCGTTTCTCGTTCCATTTGCTGATTGCTTGTGCATAGGCCAATGCATTATTCCGGTAAATCGAGTAGCTGGAGTTAGAGCCAAGATGATTTCAGCCATCCAATTGAGCAAGGGAGTTCGCAAGGAGGAGCCAACCTACCTAGCAACGTTGGTGATCAATGAGGCCACTATGACTGAGGATGTTCCAGCAGGAGTGGGACAAGTTTTGGCAGAATTCCGTGACGTGATGTCTGCCGAGTTGCCTAAGGATCTTCCACCGAAGAGGGAGGTCGACCACAAGATTGATCTTGTGCCGAACGCGGAGCCACCCGCTAGAGCCCCTTACTGAATGGCTCCTCCAGAACTAGAGGAGTTACACAGACAATTGAAGGAACTCCTCAATGCAGGCTATATCCGACCATCAAAGGCACCCTATGGTGCTCCGGTGCTTTTTTAGAAGAAACATGATGGGACTCTTTGAATGTGCATCGACTATCGAGCTTTGAACAAGCTCACTGTGAAGAACAAGTACCCGATCCCGCTCATAGCAGACTTGTTCGATCAACTTGGTGGTGCGAAGTGGTTCACCAAGTTAGATTTGCGGTCCAGATATTGGCAAGTGAGGATTGCAGAAGGAGACAAACTGAAGACAACATCTGTAACACGCTACGGTTCGTATGAATTTCTTGTGATGCTATTCGGCCTCACGAATGCTCCCGCCACCTTCTACACCCAAACTCGAGATTAGGGGCTGATATGTAAGAAAAACATCAAGGTAATTCCACTTGATGATTTTGACTTTGTCATTGGGCTTAGTTTCATTGACAAGATTAATGCGTTTCTCGTTCCATTTGCCGATTGCTTGTACATAGGCCAATGCATTATTCCAGTAAATTGAGTAGCTAGAATTAGGGCCAAGATGATTTTAGCCATCCAATTCAGCAAGGGAGTTCGCAAGGAGGAGCCAACCTACCTAGCAACGCTGGTGATCAATGAGGCCACCATGATGAGGATGTTCCAGCAGAAGTGGGACAAGTTTTGGCAGAATTCCGTGACGTGATGCCTGCCGAGTTGCCTAAGGATCTTTCACCGAAGAGGGAGGTCGACCACAAGATTGAGCTTGTGCCGAACGCGAAGCCACCCGCTAGAGCCCCTTACCGAATGGCTCCTCCAGAACTAGAGGAGTTACGCAGACAATTGAAGGAACTCCTCAATGCAGGCTATATTCGACCATCAAAGGCACCCTATGGTGCTTCGGTGCTTTTTCAGAAGAAACATGATGGGACTCTTCGAATGTGCATCGACTATCGAGCTTTGAACAAGCTCACTGTGAAGAACAAGTACCCGATCCCGCTTATAGCAGACTTGTTCGATCAACTTGGTGGTGCAAGGTGGTTCACCAAGTTAAATTTACGGTCCGGATATTGGCAAGTGAGGATTGCAGAAGGAGATAAACCGAAGACAGCATGTGTAACACGCTATGGTTCGTATGAATTTCTTGTGATGCCATTTGGCCTCACGAATGCTCCCTCCACCTTCTGTACCCTGATGAATAAGGTACTGCAACCCTTCATTGATCAATTCAATGTAGTTTACCTTGATGATATTGTCATCTATAGCAAGAGCCTTGGGGAGCATGTGGAACACTTGAGTTAGGTGTTCAAGGTCTTGCGGGAAAACAAGCTCTATGTCAAAGAGAAGAAGTGCTTGTTTGCTCAGATGGAGGTCCATTTTCTAGGCCACATAGTTGGAGGTGGCAAGATCTGGATGGATGGGGCCAAAATTCAAGCCATCTCAGATTGGGAGCCGCCAACCAAGGTGACAGAGTTGAGATCCTTTATGGGGCTAGCCAATTACTACCGAAAGTTCGTCAATGGTTACTCCAAGATCGCCACACCATTGACCGAGCTATTGAAGAAGGACAAGGGGTGGGACTGGAGCACCGAGTGTCAAGAAGCCTTTGAGGGACTGAAGGAGGCCATGACGAGTGAGCCAGCGTTGGTGTTACCGGATCACACCAAGCCTTTCGAGATTTACACCGATGCATCCGACGTTGCCATTGGTGGGGTCCTGATGCAATAGGGACATCCGGTTGCATATGAGAGCCTGAAGCTCAATGAGACCGAGAGAAGATACACAGTCCATGAGAAGGAGATGACAGCAGTAGTGCATTGCTTGCGTACTTGGCGTCACCACATACTTGGGTTGAGGTTTGTGGTATTCACTGATAATATTGCCAATAGTTATTTTCTAACCTAGAAGAAATTGTCTCCCAAGCAGGCTCGTTGGCAGGAATTCCTTGCATAGTTCGATTTTACCTTGGAATACAAGCCCGAGAAAGTGAATTTCGTTGCTGATGCCTTAAGCTGAAGGTACAACATGGAGATTGTTAGCTTGCCGAGGGGACAGTTGTTGGAGCGCATCAAGGAGGGGTTGTCACATGACTCAATGGCCAAAATTTTGATCAAGTATGCCAAAGAAGGGAAAACCAGAATGTTTTGGCTCGATGAGGACTTACTTTATTCCAAAGGACACCGCCTCTACGTGCCTCAATTTGGAGAATTGCGCAAAGAGCTCATGAAGGAGTGTCATGACTCCAAGTGGGTCGGACATCCAGGGATGAATCGGACCATGGCACTAATCAGCGAGCACTACTACTAGCCACACATGGGCGAGGATATTGAAGCCTATATAAGGACTTGTCTTGTGTGCCAACATGACAAGGTGGAGATGAAGAAACCAGGGGGATTGTTGCATCCATTGCCCATTCCCGAGCGACCATGAGAGAGTCTTTCCATGGATTTTATTGTCAGTTTGCCTAGCACTGATGGCCTATCTACTATTATGGTTGTTGTTGACAGGTTTTTGAAAAATGGGACGTTTATTCTAGCGTCTAAGGCATGCCCAGCAGAGGAGGTAGCCTGTCTTTTCCTCAAGCACGTGGTGAAGCTTTGGGGAGTGCCAAAGACAATCATCAGTGACCGAGACTCGCGGTTCACAGGGAAGTTTTGGACCGAGTTGTTCAAGCTCTTGGGATCAAGTTTGAACTTCTCAACTAGTTTCCACCCACAGACCGACGGGCAAACCGAGCGAGTGAATGCTTTATTGGAGATCTATTTGAGGCACTATGTGAGTGCCACAAAATGCGACTAGCTGAAGCTGTTAAATGTGGCCCAGTTTTCCTACAACTTGTAACGGAGAGAAGCGACCAACCAAAGTCCGTTCGAGATCGTGACGGGACAACAACCGCTTACACCCAACGCGGTTGCTACCAAGTATGAGGGGCCTAATCCAGAAGCACACAAGTTTGCCAAGGAGTGGCAAGAGAATCACGACTTAGCTCGAGCTTGTTTACACAAGGCGGGGAAGCGGACCAAGAAGTGGGCAGATCGAAAGCGTAGAGACGTGAACTTCCAAGTGGGTGATCAAGCCCTTGCCAAAATCACCAGGATCTTTCGCGACAAGAACATGCATAAGGGTCTTGTGCGGAGATACGAGGGTCCATTCAAAGTTGTGAAGCGAGTAGGCACCATGGCCTACAGATTGGAGTTGCCATCGACCATTCGAACTCATCCAGTGTTCCATGTCAGTCAACTCAAGCCATACCATCAAGATGAGTTAGATCCGGATCGAGGCAAGTCACACCGAGTGCCAGTCGGAGTGAAGGTCTCCTATGAGAACGAGGTTCGAGAGATCCAAGCAGAGAGAGTCATTCGACGATAAAACTATCGGCCAAGGCACAAGTACTTTGTTCAGTGGAAGGGACTTCCCGATAGTGAGGGTAGTTGGGAACCAGCCGAGGCCCTTTGGTAATTCAAGAACCAAGTGGAGCACTACCATACCAGTCGGGCGACGAGGGCGTCGCCAAAACCAGTGGGGGAGATTGTCACGGCCTGCACCCTAGGGTCCGAGCCCAACGCACACCAGGCAGCTGAGGAGGCCCTCCACAGCATTTTGGGCTTGCCAGCACCCATCCGAACTAGCCCATCACTTGGTTGCTAGTCCACCCAGCAAGCACCCAAGGTCGCACGTCCTAGTTTGTATGAATTTACGGACGTGACATATTGTAGATCTGTTCAACCATAGTTTATAGGCTCGAACTTACTTCAAATAAAAATAATAATAATATCCCTGGTATTTTTCTATGATTGTCCAATTTAACATAGGGTAAACTACACCAGTAGTCACCGAACTATGGCTTCTTTCTTATTTAGGTCACCGAACTATTTTTTGGCAAGAACATCACTAACATTATGTTTCCTTCCTATTTTGGTCACCGGCTGTTTTGCTGACGTGGAATTTTATTTTATTTTTTAATTTTCCATGTTATTTTTTCTCTTTCCTCGTAAGCAATATATGTTATTTTATAATATTTTTATTGAAACTAACAGGATGATGACACATGTCACTGTCTCTTAGTGGAATAAAAGGAATGAAAAATCAAGCCCCTTATGCAGCCAGAGAGATTCGACTAATAGGCAGTTACATGTGTCACCATCCTAGCAGTTACACGTGTCACCATCTCTCTAGCTGCATAAGGGGCTTGATTTTTCATTCCTTTTATTCTACTAATAGGCAGTGACACGTGTCACCATTCTGTTAGTTTAAATAAAAATATTATAAAATAATATATATTGCTTACGAGAATATAGAAGAAATGACATAGAAAATTAAAAAATAAAATTATACGTCAGCAAAACAGCCGGTGACCAAAATAGGAATGACATGGAAAATTAAAAAATAAAATAAAATTTCACGTCAACAAAACAACTGATGACCAAAATAGGAAGGAAATATAACGTTAGTGATGTTTTTACCAAAAAATAGTTCAGTGACCAAAATAAAAAAGAAACTATAGTTCAGTGACTACTGATGTAGTTTACCCTTTAACATAAAATATAAAACGCTGCTTGGCCTCTCAAGTGGCGTAAATAAATACACAAGTTTCTATGTCTAGGGACTTGAAATCTTGAACGACGGTAGAGTAGGTTTGGGTGTTTTACCAAAACGTCCAAATTGGTCCTAATTGAGCCATCAATAAGTGATGAAGACTATCATGGCGGTCATCTTCAATTCTATAACCAAGTTGGTAATTCTTTTTCTTTTATATATATTGAAAAGGGAAATGGTTTAAGCTCGACGAATGGATCTTCTGGTGACAAAATGGTTACATTCATGACCACTAATTATATATGATATAAGAGTTGATAGCAACTAGTACACTATTTGTTGAAAGTATATATGCCCACGGTCTCTTTTGCCTATGTGACCTTAAGGTGAATTTAATTCAACGAATTTTTTGATAAAATTTTAAATATAATCTTAATCTTATTTAGGAAAGAAAGAAAGGGGAGACTATAAGAGAAAAAAGTAGAGCGTTTTTAGTGAGTCTAAGTGTACTAATATTTAATTGCGTTGCAACAAATTGAGACTTTTTTTCACTAAGTCTTTAAAATAAAATAACTCAACTCAACATTATTTATTGAGTACGTTTTAATTTTTTTTAAATATAAAATAATAATAATAAATTATATATATTTTTAAAGGAGCTAAAATACAATGTTATCATTGCCACAATTATATATATATATATTAATTTTTTTACTTTTAAGTGGCAATGGTCCCACTAATCCCAAGAGGTTTTGCCTCTGGAGTTAGACATCCATCTTTTCTGACTTACAGTTATCTAGGTTGTTATGTGAAATATTCTTCGAATGTTAGATGTTTCATTCACATAACTATCTTAAAAAAGGGGCAAAATTTTTCTGTCCCTTTTCGATACGTTTTTTTATGTTTTAATATTAAAAAATTAAATTTTAAATTTTAACTTTAAATTTTAAATTATAAACTTTAAATTTTAAAAAATATATTTTATCCTTAATTTTTTAAACTCTAACTTTAAGCTCTAATATTAAACTTTAAATTTAAATCCTAAACTTAATTTTTAATGTAGGGGAGATGATTCCTATTCCTATGAAAAGAGTGTTTGTTATATTAGATGTTTCATTCATTCATAAACACCTTCAATAGAAAGAGTGTTGACATATCCCATTTTTATTTTTTTATAGTTCTTTTATTTTATTTACTCTATAGGAACGTTTGAGAAATTATTTGGATTTCTGAAATTCATTTTTTATTTTAAAAATTATTTAAGAGTTTATTTTGATTCAAGCCTATATGACATGAGTAAAATTATATATTTTTTGGTGCTCTATATATGTCTCAACATAAAAAAATGTTTAAAGTTAGAGTTTAGGGTTTAGAATTAGTGGTTAAAGTTTATGTTTTAAATTTTAGGTGTATGATTTAGCTTTTAGAGTTTAGGATTTAAAATTTAGGTTTTAGGGCTAGAGTGTAGAATTTAATTTTTAGCATTGGACATAAAAGGGGACAAATTTTTGTTCACATAGCTGTATGTTAAAAATAAGGGTAAAACTTTGATACACAGGCTGTGTAAAATTAATTTTACACAAGCCTGTGTATTTACACTATAAAAATCCAAATCCTAAATTTCTAACCCTAACCCTAAAAACTAAACCTTAAACATATACACTAAATTCTAAACACTAACCTTAAATTCTAAACCCTACAACCTAAACCCCTAAACCTTACGCCCTAAACTAAAACCCTAACCCCTAAAACTAAAAGACACGTGTAAACTTTAGTTTTCATGGCATGTGTATCAATGTTTTTTCGTAAAAATAAATATTATAACTTATAATTGTTGGAGTTAATCGATACGGTAAAGAGAGAGAACAATTAAATTTTATCTAATTTTAAACCCGTGGAGTGGTCTTAGTGGTAAAAGATGATGTATTCATCTAGGTGACCCGGGTTCGAGCACTATGTGTGCACGGTGTGTATACTTTATTAAAGGACTAAAAAATTGAATAGATATTATCTTATAATTACACCAGCATATTCAAAAAAAAATTTATCTGATTTCGTTGGCTTTACATCAATTACAACCTTTTATATAATTGTTCAAGAGATCTGTAGAATACGTACGTAACTCTTTGGTTTAATACATGCAACCATCCTAGTAAAACTAATACATACATTCTCTAAATTCTTCCACTCTTGGTCCATTAATTAGAAGCACGTAACAACACAATATTCAACAGTAAGCTGATGAGAGTTAAATAGACAGAGATATAAAAACCCTTGAATTTCATTGTTACTTGACATGACAAATACTTCTACAAACTGAAACTACTCCTTTTCCAAGATTCTAGCATTACATACAACACAAAAAGCACAAATGATTTAATTTCCCAACCTCCACACAACACTCAAAGTCTCAAACCTAAGGTCAAACCGAAACCAAAGACATGTAAAATAGAGAAACCCAACCAGGTTGAAATGTTTCAAGGATCAAAGTTACAGTCACCATGCATGATAAGATACTATCTGTTTGCAATGCAATGCACTATTAACACGGTGATGAAAAAACTTTGTAAGAAACTTTTTTGCCTAGTTTTGAAGGGAATGACCGGTTCCTGGACTGTGTCCAGGAGATGTGTGCCTGAAATCGTTTGCATTTTTGGGTGGCGGGGCTTGGGCTTCTCCTACTGCGTCACTTGGTGCTGGTGGTGAAGGTGGAGACTGCGTTTTGACAACAGTTGCTTTATCGACGTTAACATCATTATTTTTGTGACCAAGAATCTTCCTTGTTTCCTTCTGGTCCAATATCAAATCCCTTGCTACAATGCACTGAATCTGTAGGGAGTAAACAAGCAAAACGAGAACAAGGAGGGAGAGTTGTTTGTTTTGTGCCATAATATCAGCGGGAGAAAGGGAAGGAAGACAGCCAAGCAATAGTTAAAGAAAGCAAGACACTTGATTAGCAACTTTGCCTATTGACCTCTTCCTCCGCCAATTGCTATTTATAGAAGACTCCAAGGAAAAGCAACTTGTAACAATATTGTTAAAAGGTTAATCGTAATATGCTGATGTAAGATACATTATACTCGCGATAAAAGAATTCAAGTTCAATCCTTAAAAATAATATTATTAGGAGAATTAAAAAAAAACTCAAAAACATTATTTGCAAATACTTCCTCGTCTCTCATGTAAAATCTGTATTTTATTTGGTACTAAATAAATAAAGTCGTTAAGATACAGAGATCTTTGTTCACATGTGCGCACAACATAGAACTTAATGCCACACTCTCACACTCACAACAGTACTTCGCATGGGCCATGCAACTGTTCATTATTTATTTAATCTCCTTCCCGTCTCTTGGTAACATGCAAAGAGTGGTGTTATATTATAGTATCTCCCTTATATTTTTCTGGGGTGGACTTGATTAAGGTTAATGAAGGGAAATTAATATAAAAACATACAATTGCAGTTAATTACTGAACATCTGTCATGGTCCCGCTGTATATTATATGATTTAATAGAGTATATTTAAATACCTTGATTGTAGAAGTAGTGGTTTTCTTAAGTAATTTAGCCCCTAGTTTCTCACCAGTAAAACAATATGTTCAGAATAAAGTTTTTTATTAATCTCGTGTTCAGCTTCCCAACTGGGAATCTTAGCTGTTTCTGATCCTATAACTTTTTATATATATATTTGTAGCTTTTAAACATGAAACCGATCTCAGTAGCAAAAAACCCTCTCCAGCAGTAGCAGTAGCAGGTGAAGTTTATTATACTTAATATTGGGCTTGTAAACCCTGTTGGGCCGTTTCTAAACTGAAAGTGGACATTAAATAGAGAAAGGAGTACCTTTGTTTCCAATGAGTTAAAAGAGTAGTGAAGAAGATCCCATTGGTGGCTATAAATGAACAATGAGAAAATAATCCATAGTCTCACACTCAAGCCCAGGAGCTGGCCAAGCTGAGCACTAAAAGCCCCCCTTTTTTTTAGAAATCCTAATCTTAAAGGAGAGGGGACAGGGAATTCTAAAAGAAGAAATGAGAATATTGAAATGAGAATATTCTTAATGAGTCTAGAATTAAAATACATGACCTAAGAAAATATGAGTGAATAAAGATGAACAGATTGACCAACCGGTCAAATATAATTGCTCAAAAGCCTTTCTTTTTGTTGGCGTGACGGATTTACATTCATGGATGATAAGTCCCATGCAACAACTCTAAAATAACCAATAACATGGGAGTGGACATGCTTAGAGCATTTATTTGTGTGCTGCCCTTATGCAAAGGATCTGTGGAGGAATGTTAAACATGTGGGTTAAGAAGAGCATAGTGGCTGGCACTGTCAGCAAAAGGGAAAAGGCAAAACGCTGCTTTCTACTAAACTTAAGAATTCTGTGGAATACTTTCATTTACTTGATTTAACAGGGGAAGAACAATAGATTACAAGCTGGATTGTCACTCTTTCTATTAAAAAGATAGTTCACAAAATAGTTGCTGCTGCTTCTTATGCACAGAATAATTTACTTTCATTTAATGGTTCTATGACATAAATTACATAATATAAATAATACATTATAAAAACTAAATAAACAGATTGGACCAGATTTTAAATATTGGAACTCAAACCTAGACATTTTAAACAATCTAATATTATTTTTAACAAAAATCGACATCCATTAACATAGACAAATAAAAGTAGAGGAAAGCATATACAAGGGAAGAGAAAGAAGACGAAACACAGAAACAACAAATAAACAAACAACCACCACAATACAATTAAGAACCACAATACAACCAGGAAGAGAAAGAAACAGAAAATAGAACAAACAGCAGAACATGCAACACAAAGCAAAGAAAAAAATAATCAGAATGGGAGAAAAGCAATCACCCCAACTGTAACTCTCTAGACCCGCCTATGCATTACACTTTAATCTAGAAAGTTACATTAGGGTCATAAGAGCTACCCACAGTAAAAATTTGCATAAAAATATTTTTCTTTAAATACTTTAAAAATTGTAAAACAAACTTTTGGTCAAAATAGCATTTCAGAAAATCATTTAAATATATAACAGTAGTTTAGAAAATATATTACAGACACTAACATAAAACAATACACGACATACATGCCCACTAACTATACCAGTACTGTACTCAAGAAGCAACGCCGAGAGAACTCCAAACACTGATGTCGATCACTATACCATGATAGATTTCTTCTAACATGTGATGGTAAAAACAAAGTGAGCTTTCAGAAACTCAGTAATATAGAACTACCAATAGATGCTAAAGGTACAAGCGGGTATATGGCAAAGCGTAAAGTTTGGTGTTTCGGACAACACTAAAGTCTGATTTGATTCAATATTCTAATAAAATGGTTTATCTGAAGGTAATAGAGTTGTTCTTTCTACAACCACTCAAATATCATGCGAGAATCTTATAGTCTGAAGAATCAAAAGAGAGGTAGTTTACGGAAGTTGATCTCAGGAGTTTAGTGTGTTCCATTGAGTGCAGATCGGAAGCATATAAAATGTTTCAGACTTTGAGAAATTAATTCAATAGGTAGATGATTAAAGGGGGTAAGAAAGTTTTGTTTTAATCACCTAACTACCTTTTAACCGAACTCCAATATACAGTTCCCAAAATTTCATATATAAGGGCTTAACCCAGGCCCGTTGGACCTAGGTGTCAACCTAAAAAGATATCTTTGGTCTAGAAAGAATCACCCTAACTGAAGCATAGAAGTCTGAATGCAGAATGTATTATCCTAGCAAAAAAACATAGGAACCTGATACAGAAACCAAAAAGTATTACCCTAATCGAAGCATATGAACCTGATACAGAAGCCAGAAGGTATTACCCTAGCCGAAGCATAAGAACCTGATACAGAAGCAGAATGTATTACCCTAGCCGAAGCGTAGGAACCTGATACAGAAGCCAGAAGGTATTACCCTAGCCGAAGCATAGGAACCTGATACAGAAGTCAGAAGATATTACCCTAGCCGAAGCATAAGAACCTAATACAGTAAGAATCACCAGCCGGATTAGGGCTGAACCTGCAGAGACTTCATATCCTATTTCAAGTACTCCAGTAATATAGTCTAAGCAGTAATAACAATAATCAGTAGTAAGCAGTGGTCGTAACACCCCTACCTAGTCCGAAAGAAAATTAGGTAGGAGACGTTACCGAGTTACCAAATTGAGAATCGAACGGTCAAATAAAAAAAACTTTTCAAAACAAAATTGAACAAATATAAACATACATAGGTACACAACTATACTATCAATTATTGAAGAACATAAGTTTCTTAATTCTGATTCATTTGTTAGGAACTATTTTCCAAAGCTTTTAGAGTTTGGGTGACTAAGATGTAAATTTCTCATAGTTCAAGGACTTTTCATAATCATCTTTTGACTTTTCAATTACCATAGTAGCTTACCACATAACCCAAGAATTTCATTTATTAAATTATAAGGATTTATCAAACATTAGCTCATAATACAATTCAAACATGTTCGAGTCTAAATCAATATAGAATTTGACATATTGTAGTGAATATTTTAATGATCAATTAATTTTGTCCGGAGCACACAATGGTCTTATTTAAAATTAATTGTTAGTTACCAACTTTTAGACATATAATTATAAAAATTCATCAGACAATTCAATTCTCTAAGTGCAAAATTTTAGACCCCGAGTATATTATGGTGCACACTCATTCATAATAATTATGTCAAAACAAGACATAATGTTAACTATGAAACCAGCAGCTATTGTTGCTTAAATATTTACACTTTATCTCATAAACCAATCTAACAATAATACAAACAAATCATGCATTTTAACCAACAAAATCTGGAATTTGGACTCACTTGGTTAACCCAATTTTTCCTCCGACAATACACTCCTTTAGACATCAAGTTTCTCGAACAACTTTCCATAGTAGCATTTCTTCGCACAATAACTTATTTTCTCATACATGGTCTACTTTCTCCTTTTATTCACTCTACATTTTTTTAAAAGGTCGTCTTGTCTTATCATCCATGCATAATTCGATTTAGAGCCATAGCTCTCGGAGATAAGCCGGAGCTCTTGGAGATGAGTCAAAGCTCTCAATTACATTATAAATAAATTAAACATACAACCTCGAGTAGCCGAACACGTATGCACAAGAAAGTATAGTAGTTATAGCTGTAGTCTTCACCCATTTTCTACAACACATACATCTAGCTTATTACACTAAACAAATATACAATGAACAACAAAAATTTGATCATCTTACTGTTGTTGTTTTGATTCATAAAGGTAGACACGTAACAAAGAGGAGAACTTGATACCACTATTTAAACTATCTGAATATTTAAATACTTAAAATAATTAAACTGTTTACTAAGCATAAATTCCAGTAGCGGCTTGCTGCATTTTTACACTAGTTTTTGGACCTTACATGTCTCACAATTACATCACACAGCTTTCAAATAGCACAGGAGAAGCAACTTTTTAAGTATAACAATGAAACAAAATAGCACCAACTTGAATACCAAATAAGTGTTCTTGCTAGCTAACATTATTAAACTAATATAACCATATTTAAACCTTTTTTTCAATAAGTAACGTCATTGATCAACTTGAATTTTCAGCATATATATATATATATATATATATATATATATTCAAACAATTATTCATTTCAAATTACACTCACTTGAGATTAAGCTTCCCATTTCCATATTCTAGAAATCTAAACATATGATCCTAGTTCACATCTCTTCATCTCTCTAGAGTTGAAACTTTCTTTATAATAAAGAAAACAAGGCAGACTATATAGCTACTGTTTTACCATGGATTTAAAACTATTTTAGGCTAAACTGGAAGCAACTGAGATAGAATGTGGCAGATTACTTAGCTACAGTTCTAACATCTATATACCTGCACAATAAATTCATAAAAAAACTCAACAGAGCAGGTATCGATTAACTATGTGAGCAACTAGATTAATTTGATCAGATTTGAACACAGTTATTTAGTATAACTAAAATACACATATATCAATACAGAAAGACCATTAGCCTTATCATTGTTTGCAACATCAGATTCAGAATCAGATACACTTACCTAGAACTTTTGGATTTCAATTTCAATAATTATTTACACGTATTTAGTGGTCAAAATGTACACCATCGTATTTATTCATTAACCTATGCATCCTCAAAATATATAATAACAAATATATATCGGTAAATATTCAAGAATACTATCCAATTACAGTCACCTAATTTGAGTTTTACGCTATTCCTCGGATCAACAAATTTCCTGATTGGTTTTTCTTTCTCCAAAGGAATTCCATCAATTTTGTATACCCTCAATCACATCGACACAAATACAAACATTTTTTTTTTGTAATTAAACGGACTATTTATCAAAATTTGAGATATAAAGATCTTACCCCTAATTCTTGAATCGTCTTTCTGAGCTTGTTTCCAATGGACTTTTACTATCACTTGATAATCTAAACCATGGGTAAGTTAAAGGATAAATCAATTTTGCTGAATTCTTTCCTCCACTCTTAATCGGCCATGCCATGTTTTAATGGTGAAGGACACCATTCCAAAAGAAGGAGAAAACTATTTCCTCTTTTTTTTTCTTTCGTGGATCTCTCCGGTGAACAACGATGATACACCGCGAGTGGTAGCTAGGGATGAAGTCGAGATGAGGCGGTGGTTACGCTGACGTCGATGATGACGAGCATTGTGGGGTGGTGGCGGAGATCGGACGAAGGGAAATGGGTTGGGTAGAAGAAGAGTGTAGAGAAAGTTGGATAATTCTTTTTTTTTTTTTACTTCTCTTCTAATCCCAAATGGACGTTACTTTTTGTAGGTGGGTTGGATTCAGATTTTTATTTATTTTTGATAGAGCCACACGACATAGTTCAAAGGATTTAGGGATAAACCATGACTAGGATTTCCCTTGGCTTAGATGGTTAGGGTTTGGGTCTACAATACTAGAGGTCTAGACTTCAACATCCCTTAGCTTATAAATAACCATTTAATTTTCATTTTTAACATATTATTTTATTAAGGGGTGTGACACCAACACAAAGGGGAAGCAAGATTTGACGAGGGAGAGACCGAGTCAGCTATAAATCTTGAACATGCATGGACGCTTTTTGTTGGCGCAGAAAGATGGAAACATTGGAGGTGATACAGTAGGAAATCCTATTGAATTATTGTGTTTCAATAAGGACTCGTCGATGAAGTGGAGGAGGACAGAAAAGAAGATGGAGACAATCATTCACCAATGAGGAAGGCAATGGACAGAGCCACCCTCGAAGAGGTCCAGTAGAACCAAAGGCAAGGCGTCGAACTCGTCTCATCCTTAAAGAACCGAAATAGAATTGACAAGGGGTAATGAGAACATATCAGAATTTCAGGGGGATAAAGATATGAATAGAGAGGAAGTCGATGAAAAGGCACATAGGTTAACAAACCCTATTTTACTTGTTTACAAACGGGCCAAACTACGTCGTTATATTAAACACACTTTAAAGATAAAATTAACGGCTAATTAAGCCAGCTCAGCACAACACACAAGTAACAGAAATTAAAATAGGACCCTGACAATATTCCCTTCTCAGGAAAAAAATTCTTGACCTCAAGGGTCAAAAGATGGATACTGCTACTGCTACTGCAATTTGTAGAGCAATTCCTCTTCTTCACCATTCTCCTCTCCAAATTTTTCTGTGGTTTTTTCATCATAAAGCCATCATTAGCTATCACAGACAAATCAGTTTAAAAATTATTCGAGCTAATGTGAAACACAGAGTGAACCTTGGACTGAGTAGGCAATTTCAATTTATATGCCACATTTTCCATTCTTTTGGTAACTTTATAAGGGTCAAACCATTTGGTGCTAATTTCTGGTTCCCTCGAGACTGTATTGATTGCTGTCTATAGGGTTGGAGTTTTAGATAAACTAAGTCACCAATCTAAAACTCACAATTGACCCTCTTTTTATCAGCTTGCTGCTTCATCCTCTCATGGGCTCTCTACAAGTAGAACCTTAATATCTTCATAGCTGTCTCTCTCTGTTGTAAGGATCTATCCACAGCAGCAACTTTCAAATCTCCAGCTAAATAAAGTGGAAGAATGAGGGATCACAACCATGCAAAGCTTTATGTTGAGTGGTTTGAATAGCTTAGTGATGGGTGGTATTATACCATCGTTCTGCTAAATATAACCAGCTGTTCTATTCTCTAGGTCTCTCACCAGTCATGCATCGTAAGTAGGTCTCTAAACACTGATTCACTCTCTCTGTTTGCCCATTAGTCTCGGGGTGATAAGCAGTGGAATGAGTAATGGTCACTCCCAATCTCTTCAACAACTCCTTCTAGAAAGTGCTCATAAACACCTTGTCTTGATCACATACAATGTTCCCTGGCAGCCCATGTAATTTGAAAATATTCTCCATATAAACTGAGCAATATCCCGTGTTGCAAAAGGATGGGACAGTGCAACGAAATGACTATACTTGGTTAGTCAATCCACCACCACCATAATGATATTCTTTCCCTTCAAATTAAGCAGTCCCTCAAATAAGTCTACGCTGATTGAGGTCCAAATGGTTTCTGGTATTGGTAGGGGCCGTAGTAACCCCCTAGGATGCTGAAGGTCTCTCTTATTCTGTTGACAGACTGTGCATTCCCTCACTAATTTTTAATGTCTTTCCTCAATCATTTCCAATAAATCACAACAGTAGCCCTTTTGATGGTGGCTTTAGCTCCTGAGTGACCACCCATCACACTTTCATGGAAAAAAACTCAACAATTATTTCCTCAACTCACCATCACTCCCCACCTCCAGCTTTTCTTTTCCTCTTAGCATCCTGCCATCCCAACTATATTTAGAGTGTGAAGAGCTTTCATTCTGAATTTTAGCAATCACTTTCTGCATTTTGGGGTCTTTATTTCATGTTTTCACTATTTTTCTTAACAGTTCTAAAGTGACATTGCTCACAATCAAGGTTTGACAGTCTCCAAAAGAGGGGTTCCTGAAAAGAACATCAACCACATTGTTGTGGACACCACTCCTATACACCACTTTATAATCATATCCCATCATCTTTACTACCCATTTTTTGTTGAGAGGGAGTTATAGCCTGTTGATCAGTCAAAAACTTCAAGCTTTGATGGTCAGTCTTAATCTTAAAGTAACTCTCTAGAAGGTAAGAAGACCATTTCTTCACAGCTAAGAGGGCAACCAATATCTCTTTTTCATAAATAGACAAGCCCTGATGTCTAATTCTTAGCCCTTTGTTAAAAAAGGCTAAAGGTTTCCCCTTTGGACCAAAATAGCCCCAACCCCCAAGGCTGAGGCATCTGTTTCCACAATGAAATCTTCAGTAAAATCTGGCAGAGTCAGGACTAGAGCTATATGTTTTGTTGTCTTCAACAATTCAAAAGCCTCTTGTTCAATTGAAGTCCTATTTCAAGCTCTATTCTTTAGCAACTCAGTAAGGGGCTTAGCTCCTTATATCCCATGATGAACCTCCTGTAGTAGCCTAAAAGGACAAGGAATCCTCTCAACTCCTTTACTGAACTAGGAGGAGGCCACTCTTTAGTGCACTGTATTTTTGAATCTTCCATAACAATTTCTCCTCCAAAAATGACATATCCAAGGTAATCAACTTTTGTAGCTCCAAAACTACATTTGCTCATCTTGGCATATAATCATCTTGGCATATAACTGGTTTGCCCTCAATATTTCTAATACTGTCCTCAAATGTCTTATTAGATGATCCTCCCAATTGTCTGAATATGTATGTCATCCAAGAATACTAGTATAGTTTTTTGAAGTAATTCTTTAAATAACTTGTTCATCAGCCCTTGGAAAGTGGCTGGTGCATTTGTAAGACCAAATGACATTACCACAAACTCAAAGGGACCTTCATGAGTCCTAAAAGCAGTTTTAGGAATGTCTGGTTCCCACATTCTAATTTGATGGTACTCAGATCTCAAATCAAGCTTAGAAAACTCTGGCCTTCCTCAATTCATCCAGCAACTCCTCCTGATAGGCATTTGGAACTTATCCTTCAAGGTAAGCTGGTTCAACCTCCTGTAATCCGCACACATCCTCCAGGAGCTATTATTCTTTTTGACCATCACTACTGGAGAAGCGAAAGAGTTTGTATTGTCCCTAATCACCAAAAATTTGAGCATGTCCCTTGTCATCTTTTCTATTTCATCCTTTTGATGGGCAGGGTATATGTATGGTCTAATCTTTACCACTGAATTTCATCCATTAAGGGTATCTTGTGATCCTTCTCCCCTCTCGTGTGGAAGAGTTTTAGGTTCATCAAACACATCCCTAAAGTCTCCCAATAGTTATTGTATCTCTCTAGAAGAATCTTTTTTCCCAATTTCACTCCTAGTTTTACATTCAAGAATAGAAGACAAGCTGAATAAGAGTTAGCACATCCCCTTAACATTTTAGAACAGACTTTAGGGGCTACCCATGTCGCTAGTTCAGGATGAACTCTTTCTAACTTTACTAGGCTTCCATTATGCTGGAACTCCATTGATAACTCTAAAAAATTCGATTTGATGGGGCCCAATGTAGATAACCATTGAATCCTCAACACTATATCACTGCTCTTCAAAGGCAAGACTAAAAAATCAGTTGCAAATTTCTGGCCCTAAGTGTTCTATTTCACAGTTCTGCATAGTCCTAAAGTATTCAGTAAACCCCCATCAGCCATTGTAACCTTCAGACTAACTCTCTTCTCAACCCTCAAATCTAATATCTTCACTGCTGCCAAACTCACAAAATTATGTGTTGTCTGAATCTAAAAGTGCGATCAGCTCATGCCCCTCAGTCACTGTAACCTTCATTCTTTTGCATTTCAAGAACATCCTCACAATCTAGAAACTCTTCTAACTTTCTCTCATCTTTCAGTCCTTCAACAGAGATCTAAAACACTTGAGATTTGGCACATCTGTGCCCAGGGGAGTACTTAGAAGCACACCAGAAGCATAACCCTTTTTTTGTCTTCAATTTCAGTAGAAATAAGAGTGTTACCAGTCCCACTAGTGTTACCTAGAGCTAGTGTTTTTACATAATTTGGATTTAGTACCCCAAGAGTGACACTCCGAGAGGTATATGTAGACCCCAAAACATTAGTCAAACTCTTCCCGGTATTTCCAGTGCCTCGGGAGGAAATTGACAGAGCAGGGGGAGCTGGGGTTCTAAGAAGCATATTATAACCTTTCTTAGATGCAGGGAAAAATATAGATTCGAGATGTTTGGCCATATGAAAGGCCTCAGTCAAGTTCTTACGCTTCAATAACTTCAAGAGTTGACTAATTTCTAAACGCAAATGGTTTTTAAACATGCTCAAAACATAAATATCTGGCAACCTGACCTAATTCAATAGCACCACGAACTCCTCATAGAATTGATCAACTGAATCCGTCCGTTGGAGATCCACCAATTCTGTAAAAGGGTCTTCAAACCCTTCAAGAGCGAAACGATCTCGTAGAAGCTTTAGATATTGACCCCAAGATAACTGAGCAAACTCTGCACTATTACGAGCAGCCAACTGATGTCACTGAAGAGCTTTACCTTTCAAGTGAAGCATAACGAGTCTGATTCTAGCATCTTCAGGCACTCTCTCTACCTCGAAAAATTATTCCAGCTTCGAGAGCCAACTACAGAAGTCTATCCCATCAAACTTCGGGCACATGAGCTTGTAAGCATAGTTACTGGACTGCACTTGGACTGATTGTGACTGCGACTGAACTGGTTGTGGTCGAATCAACACTGGTGTAGGCTGAAACTCATCCTGAATCACCACGATTTCTGGGTTCACAATAGGGTTGCTGCTCGTGGCCTAAACATTGGGGGGGGGGGGGGGGAGTCCAACATATCTTGAGTTGGAATGGTCACAACCACTAACCTCTGGGGTGGAGCCGCCACTTCTTCAGCCACCTGGACTTTGCCTAGAGCAAAGGCGATGCGTTTCTGCAGCTCAGATAAAATCGAGGTACGAATCTCACTGTTTTTATCGTCCATCTTCGCATCCATGGGCAATATCAAATCTCACCGTGGATATCTCTGATTGTAACCTACTAGCCTCCTGTTGCCACTGACTCTTTCTGAATATTTTGTGCCGCCAACGTCAGTTGCACCGCTTGGTTACGCGTCACCACTCTGTCGACCACCTAGTAAGATCGAAAAAGGCTCTGATACTTTTGTAAGGATTGGAATAGAATTGACAGGGGTAAGGAGAACAGATCAAAATTTCAGAGGAATAAAGATAAGAATAGAGAGGAAGAAGATAGAGATTCTCATTCAGGAATTTGATGAAAAGGCAAATAGGTTAACAAGCCCTATTTTACCTGTTTACAAACGAGTCAAACAATGTCGTTCTATTAAACACACATTAAAGATAAAACTAAAGGCTAATTAAGCCAGCTCAGCTCAGCACAGCACAGCACAGAAATAACAAAATTAAAATAAGACCCTGACAAATTGGATATCCCATTTCCCCACACAAAGACGAGACGCGATTAAAGCCCTAGGTAGCGTGAAAAGAAAGACGATGGGTGCCGCTTAAAAGTCGAGTCATCTAGGAATTTTAAGAGAGAAGGGAGAGGTTATTTTTAAGAGAGTTTTTTTTAATCCCTTTTGGTTACAGATATAAGTGCATTAAGAAATTAACAATCTAATATTTAAATAAAATACTCGACGATAACTCAACTCTTAAACAGAGCAATAATAGCCATCGATTTTGTGGTGACAGATTTATGATGAAAAGAAGTATTTTAGTGCAGCACGCCCAAGGACAAAGTTGTGAATTTAAAACCACTATGTAAGGGTGAACAATTGATTCACCATCTTTTCTTCATAAGCCGACATATACAAGCTGTCTATATGATCCAACGAAATTCAAATCAACAAAACAAATGTTACAGTGCTCAACGCCGCATCCACCACCAAACTTGAAACATCATGCCTCCCTTCAAACAGGGTGAATGACCGTCTGGTCAGCTTCGGAAATAAAAATTAGCTGAAGATGGTATCCACACTATTCATTTCTCTTAGTGACTCATCGTTGTCATTCTTAGTAGTCGGCACGAAGGAAACTTTCATATTCTGTTCCATTTAGTGTCCTGTTCACATCATCCCAGTTCTTCACAAAATCCGATAGCGGACCTTTGTGTATCTTAACCTGGCGACTTGTTAATTCCATCTGTGGAATCCCTAGAAATTCTTGAACGTCTTTTTGTTTCTGCAACAAGCATGATGAACAACAACATGAAGCGGATAATTGAATTAGACAAGAATGCTCTTTCACTACAAATACCATTAAGACAGATGCATGCACATTTAATGGAACATAGAACTTACCAAATGAAATACTAAAAAGACATAGCGACAGGTTGTCACTATCTTACCGTACGGTTTGTGACAAGATCCTCATAGTACAAAACTATGTGACGGATGCTGTTGAAGTATTCTAAAGCCTTGACAGCAGCCAATCCTACTTCTTTCAGATCACTAATTAATGATGTAGAATTGATTACCGACTTGTAACTTGAAAGAGCAGCGGCCTACATTAAGAAACAAGCAATAAGTTCAAGATTGACGACAAAGGAAAAGGCGAAATGTGAAGGAATGTAATCAAGAGCAGAGAGGAGGGGCGGGGGTGAGGTTGGACGAAGACCTCTTGATGTGAATGAACATGAGACTTGTGGGTTCCATTTAATAGCTTAGCATAGCGGTCATACGAATTGGCAAGAACTGAAACCATCCTTCGAAGCAAATTCCTTCGGAAGAGAAATATGGCAGAAACGCCCCGGTGTTTGAAGTATTCCACGATTTCTTCATGGTGCGCTATCAATCCCTACATAAGAATACATTTACCATTAGCTATTGACCATCGACCGAGTACTGAAATGCAAATAATCTCCATCCATCACTGTGGTTACGACCATCTTAACTGCTAATGTTTTCATAGTAGCACTACTGTTAATCACGGTACGGAATCTGAAGACACGAAAATCAGATATCTAGAAATAAGTACAGTTTTCTAAGCCGATCCAAAACAAGTAAATCTGAATTGGGCACCCTCTACCTAAAGATTCTATTTGAAATCCCCTAATCACTTTATTCAATGGCAATCCAAAATCCATTGGCCAAAGCTTCACGAATTCATTTTCTTTTAGAAGGAAATTTATCGAACTTCAATTTATTAGAGAATACACAATAAGACAGACCAAATACAAACACCAACGTATCCATATGCCTTATGTGAAATTGCGAATGCATCATGCCAATACAAAATAGATTATTAGCTTTGATCCTTTCTCATACACTTATGACAACTTGATAAATGCCGTCACTTTCTCACTTGAACATCATAAAATATCTACAAGACAAACAAACTATGATTCTCCGACTATTAATTATGCTTGAAAAACCCATGTCCGGCACATATATAGACATCAATATGGGATACAACTTTCTAAAGACGAGCCAAATACATGAAAACATGAAGAAGAAGAAAAAAAAATGAACATGTCCATATCTAACGTTCACACCAGATTCCACGTAACCTAACAAACAAACACAAGAAAAATATGAACCTGCCATCGATATGAATCAAATTTCAAAGTTCTAAGGAAGTTGGTAACAGCTAATAATGGTATTTCAGCCAAGAACAAAAGCTAGAGATATTGACCACATAGCTGATATAATTCCGGCCACTGCAGTTCCAAGTACAACCGCAACCACAAATTTCCACCATCATAATTGAACATTCAACTACATTATTTTACCTGATTTAGCATCCACTTGAAGCCAACTGCAGCAGAGCACTCATTCTTGGAAGCACTAGTGAACCAATCTAAGTTGTAAACTTTCTCCAAAGTTTGTATAATGGTAGAAATATTTTTCCTCCTCTCCATAACAGAGAATATCTCCCCATTTGAGCTAATGTTAGTATGACTATTTAACAAAGTCTCGAACCATCCACTTCCCGACCTTTGCATCGACAATATGACAAAGAACCGCACCGGATTCTGTGTACATTCACCCCTGGCAAAGGATCAAGAACAGGAATTTAAGCAAGCAAATTTGGCTAAACCCAAAACCATAACTCCATAAGGAAGAAAATAAGTTCAAAATAAAAGGGAATTTAGGTTACCTGCTAAAGGTTTCGGGTTTAGGGTAATGTAAGTTGGGAATTGGAGGTTCTAGTTGGGTTCCATTGTTAGTATCTGGAGATGGACTCCCAATGACTTGGACGTTCATCTTGGTTACAACACTTATCTGCTTCATACAGATTGTACAGATATAAACACCACAAACCATAGCAAACAATAAAACTATTGTCCTCAAGAACAGTGGAGATTTCTTAGAAGGCTTTATAATTAGAGTATCCTGCATTGAAAAACAAAGCACAAAATTATCACCAAAGCGAAGGAGATAGCAAGAAAAGATTAAAAAGACTTGCATGCATTGCAAGCCAACAGTTTCTAGAGGAGAATAAGGGGAAAACAAAACATTATGAGAAAGAAAAAATGGAAATAGAAGAGTAAAGTTAAAACAGTAGTTAATTTAGTAATTTACGCTGAAAATATAAACAAAAAGGAACCTAGAATATGGATGAAAATTTAAAAGCAACGTTGGTTTTAAACAGATTAAATTTATGAACATAAATTAGAGGTGAAAAGAAAACCCAGATCCAGACATGCAAAGAGGTAAATAAAGCAATAACCTTTACAAAATCGAAGTATTAACTTGAGAAAAAGTAAAGTTTGACTAGGAAATCAAGAAAAAACAAACATTTTCTTCAAGCTGTTAACACCAACCGACACAACCCAGGGCCATTTAACAAAAACTCTAGTCTTTTTTAAGCATTCATAAAACCCAGAAAAAAAAAATAGAAGCTTTTGATAAAGGGTACCTTGTTAAATACACAGATATACTCGGCCATTGCTATTTTTGCAGAAGCTGAAACAACTAGAGAAGAGAAGAGAAAAGAGCAAGATATTTGAGTGTGCCTCTGTGTTTATAATCACAAAGACCAAGAAGAAGGGGTTTTATTGGAATTAAAATCCATCTCGTTTTCCTTTAGATTCTCGGCTACAAAAGAAAAGCCGAAACCAAAGAACATAAAAGAGAAGAAGCAGCCAAAGAGAAGAGGCAGCAAAGTCCTTGTTAAGCTTCTTTGTTTTGTGGCTCGTGGGAAAACAATGAAAGTGAAACTGGGAAACAGCTGTTTCTTTTCAAACTGGTTTATCAGAAATTTAGTTTACTAAGACAAGTCTACAGAGACTAAGTAGAAATATATAATTATTGTACGAACGAAGGACAGATGCCTGAATGAAATCTGGTAAAGGCCCCATGAAGGCACGAAACTCGAATCTAAGCACAACACTCGGTCTTATGATGTTTATGACTTTGACTTTTATATATTGATTACAAATTTTCTTTTAAATATTTTGTTGCCATTTTGTGATTAGTGGTATTTCCTTCCACGATGATTCAATCTTTGAATGTATCAAACTTTGTAAAATTAAACCAACTCCGTTTGGAAAATAATTGGAATTGGTTTAGGGGTTTGTTGATATGTCATGAGAATCCTGTTTACAAGCAACTGATTATTCAATAGTAGATTTCTTCTTGAATTTCCTTTTATTTAATTATTCCCCCACAATTTGTTTAACTAATTATTACTTATTCATGACAAATAGAAGAATGGCAATTGCTAAAATAGATGTCTTAATCAATTTTCTCTTAAATTTTGCAAGTTCAACTCAAATTACTAACTTTTTTTTAGTATTTCAAAACGGTAGAATAAGAGTTTAATACATGGCAGATCTTTCAAGGGACCAGTAGGGGCAATACCCCCAAAAATTTTGGTAAATTCGAATCGTGTCCCTAAATTTTTTGAAAAGTTTAATTTGACCCCTTAAAATTTTTAAAAATTTATATTAAGCTTTAAAATTTTGAATTTTTTTAATTAAATTCTCTCTTAAAAATTTTAATTTTTTGTTAAATCTCTCAAAATTATTAAAAAATTTAGTTAAACTTTCAATTTTTTTGAAATTTTCATTTAAGCCTCTAAAACTTTTAAAAATTTAAGTTATCCCCTCAAACTTTTACTCCAAATTCTGCCACTGGTTTAATATTTGTAAATATACTCAAACAATGGTTTCATCTTTGATTCGATTGATAAAGGATCTAAAATTTTAAATTTATTCAAATATGAGTCTATCATTTTTTAATATATTCAAATAATATTTGTTTTGATTTAATTTAGTGGTGTGCTATTATTTTTTGATATAATTATAAATTTAACCCTAACCGTTATCCTTGTCATCACTCTAACCCTATTTTTTGGGGTGGGAGGATGGCCCTCAACTGTCCATGTTTAATAGAATTTTTTTCGTATTCACTTGAAGAAGTTCCTCACTCAATTTTTATAAACTGTCTTTTATTTTAGGGAATAAATAATGTCTCGAACTCGTAATTTAATATAATCGGATGACAATTCTTTTTTTAAAATATAACATTAAATAAATTAGAAAATTCTGACCAAAATTAAATAAGTAGATTTGAGGGTGGGATTTAGATAGAAGGCCCATTGGTGTAAGAGTATCATATATCTCTATATATATATGGATTAGGATCCACTTACACAATTTAAAATTTTATTACTTTTACACATTTTTAGACCGTCGAATGAGGATAATAAATAATTAAGATTGTTTCTTTATCTTTTTTTGTCCTATGATAATCTTTATATTTTTTACTGTTAATCTCAACTATCCATTTACCTCCATCAAATAGTCCAAAAAAGTGTAAAATTTTCAAGTTTGATACGTTTTTTGAATAGTTGGATGGGTAAAATAGATAGCTAAGATTAACAGTATGATGTATGAAGATTATCAACTCGAAAAAAATGTAATGAGTTAAACTCAGCCATCAGTTTCACCCGTCCAACGATCCAAAAAATGTGTGAAAGTCTGAATTTTACATTTTGTGTAAGTGGATCTTCCTATATATTTATATTAGTTCTAACAAAGCTAAAGTGATATAATTTCAAAAGCCTGGTATGAGGATATAGAGGGAGTGATGGCACCCATGTTGTCACGCGTGGAATTCCCCATTATTATCGGTAATGAGTTGTTCTTCTGCTTTTCCATATTGGATTTGCATCAGTGTTGATGATTCCATACTATTCTTATTCTACTTTTCTTATCTTTGTCTAAACGAAAGAATGATGAATGAATTGTTTTATATTTATGCATTTCCGATATATAAAAAAGTTATTACATTTTCTGAATTATTTTATAGGTTAGTTCTAACAACCCTTTAATTAAGTCGGAAGACACTAAACGCTTTAGTCCACACAGCTTCCGAATTCCAGCAAATAGACCATTTTCCGTGATAAAAACACCTATATCTTATGAGGTAAGTATTCTTATTTTTTTAACGTTGGATTAAGATATTAATCACAAATTAGAAATCTCATCGACATTATAATGTCAAACGATCATATATATCATATAACATCAAAATTATTTTCATACGATGAACTCTCACCCTACTTCCAAATGAACCTTCGTTCAGGGTAATTGATTTTTAGCGTAGGGATCTACTTCCAAATGAAATTTTGGTCGTAATTTTGGAGTTTAGGAATCTAGTTTAAGATTTATGAGTTTAAATTTTAGGGTTTGTATTAGAATTTAAGGGTTGTAGTTAGAATTTATGGTTTATAAATTAAGGTTAGGGTAATATGTTAGAGATTTAAATTCTAACCTACAAACCCTAAATTCTAACCATAACCTTTAAATCATAAATCCTAAACTGATTCTCTAAACTTTAAAACTAAGACACTTGTGAAAATTTTTTATTTCCACAACCAGTACAATAATAATTATTACCCCATATTAATATAAATTAATCATTGTGCTTTTCAATTTTGCGTATGCAACTTGTATAATAATTTCAATTTTTACTCCGTTTATATAATTTCTTGGAGGTATTGAAATTATTGAAGTTTGTATTTTAAAATTTTATACATATTTTTAAAAAAATTATGCATTTTTTAATTTTATAAAATTAAAATTCCATACAAAATTTTAATATTTTTTTTCTAATTATGTTAGCATTATAGTTAAAGAATAGTAAAAGTATTAAATTTATATCTAGGTTAAGATTCAAAGGATAAATTAGAATTAACACTTTTTGTTGATGTATCTCATCATCAATGCAATGAGAGTTAACATTCGAATGATTATTTTACTATAAATTAATAGCCTATGTGGTAAAAATGTAGTTTTTGAATGATGAAAATAAAAAAATAATCACATGTGACATCTTAAAGAAAGCTCCTCCAATATGCATATGCAACGGTCTCTTTCGACAACCTATCCATTTCATGTGTGATGTCAACCCCCCTCCCCCTTTTTTTCTTAAAATTAAAGTTTCAAGAAAAAAAGTGTCCCAACATTATGATCACAAAAACCATATATATATATATACATATAATAAAGATTGGATATTAAATGTCTGCGGACGTTAACCCCACGCCACGGAGTCTATATTTGAGTCGTTTGTTTTTTTGGTTGTGGTGGAGTGAGGTTTTTGGGATTAAGAAAAGTTGAGATGGTGAAAAACTAATAAGATTTGTATGGAACAAAACGCCACGCATTACATTGTTATCCATGTGAGATTGTATCGAAATTTATGGCAGGTGAGACGTTGGCTAGCGTTTTAAATTTTAAACTATCTATGGAACAACGAATATGAGACATTTTTATGGTTAGATGTTAAAAATTAAAACAGCAAATGTTTGACGTTTGTTTGTGTCGGTGAAATGCACTCTTTGCTCTAATAAAGAAAGACAAGTTGGATACAGAGGCGCCACATTTATTTATTTATTCTGATGGAAATAATGAAAATAAAGAAAAAAATATTGCAGTTTTGTTTTGGCTGCGTCAGCGGTATTTGTTTTAGTATTGGTCGTCGATCGTCGGTATTTTATTTTTTATAATTTTTTGTTTTGATTTTGAGTTTTTAATTTTTTTTTAATTTCCAATAAAATTCGATGCATTTTGGTTCTCTCTTTTTTACATATCTTTTTGCGCTTGTTTTTTTGTCATTATGGCACGTCTTTGCTATGCCTTTATAACACGTCTCTGCCTTATGACATGTCTCTATTTCATGACATATTTTTTGAATACCTTTGTGGCCGCTTAATGCTCGTGTAGTGTTTCTCATGACGTTTATTTTTTATTTGTATTTTTCGGTGGTCATGAATAGTTTATCCCCTTTTGTGGTTGTTTGCTAATGTAATCAGAAGTTGACCGTTTCGGCACCTTTAGAACCGACGGGAAAAATATTTACAGCTTTTTAGTGAAATTTCATCTAGTTCATGTTTTGACAACTCTCAAAGGACTCTTCCTACAATAGACTTTAAAAATTTACTGTAGTACAAAGAAAAAGTGTCTAATCTGACTAGAACAACATTTTATTTTTTTTATTTTTTTATTTTTTAATATTGTAAAACCTTTGAAAGGTTATATTCTTTTTTTATTAATAAAACTGCCTAATTTCAAGTTAAAAAAATTATACAAGGTAAATCCTTCCATTTCATTTATAATCATAAGAACGAACAAAATGTTAGGAAATGCATTTTCTGTTTTCCTACAAAAATGTATTCTCACTAATTTTGACAACTTTTTAGATTGTCGTTTTCTAATTTGTACGCAGTTCATCGTGAAGTGTCGTTTCTATTTATGCATTTGAAGGAGGAAAATATCTAAAAACTAAAATAAGCAGGAACAACCCCTTTTTTTCTGTAAAGAAACGCCAACTCCGTGTAATGAGAGTAATCTTTTGAAGTTTATTTTTGTTATAATATTAATATCTACATCCGATATATATAAATTGAATAAAATAGTATTTTTTTCCCGATAAAAATAATAATAAACAAATAAAATCATCATTCTTACCACTAACAAGCGTGTTTTTTTTTTTACATTGCATGCAAATATCTAAGCAAAAATTTGCTGGATTACTGTCTCAGCATTTCCATTGTATTGTGCAAGAAGATGGATTGCATCAGCCCTTGGCAATGCCAGGAATTCCTGCGGACACCCAAAACCCACATTATATCACACCATTATACTTATTATCTAACGTCTAACCGTAAACGCAAGTAAATCAGAGGAGCTAATTCTGCAACTAGCTTTGACAACAAGAGGACATCATGGGTTGAGTTTGTAACATGATAAAACAAATGCTTTCATAACTTTGGTCAAAATATGCTCCATCTCCCTGTACCCTTCTTATGCATGAAACTTAGTACTCCTATTTCTATTTTTAAAAGAATTCAATCCCTCAACATTTCGGATTTAAGAATTCAAGTCAAATTGTTCAATCGTTTAAATGTTTTTATCGTAAATTCAAATCCATTACAATGCTGCTATTTTTTCTTTATTTCAAAAAGTGAATTCAAATCCATTACAATGCTGCTATTTTTCTTTATTTCAAAAAGTCACATTAACGAATTTAGCAAAAGAATTTTAACAGAGTTAACAATTAGACATGAATTTTTAAATCTGAAAAGTAGAGGACCAAATTCCTAAAAATTAAAGGAGGATTAAATTTCGAATTTAAGAAGTGTACAGGGACTTGGAGCATACTTTATATTTTATAAGTTAAACAAATGCTTTATTAAGCTAAACACGCACATTAAATTTCAAGCAAATTAAAAATAATAACAATAATTACATGGATAAATAAACAATTGATATATGGCTGGTGAAGCATAAAAGGAATATTAGTATAACTTACCATTACTTTAAGTATTGCATTCTCGTCACAAATAACATCTCTTGATGATGCTTGATTGGGACTGCCACCATCATCTGATACACGGGTGGCTGAAGAGATAGTAGCCTGTGAGGACCCAAGGGTGCAACTTTCGGCATTTGACTTCGAAGCAGTCAAGGAAGTTAACACAGGAGTGTTATTTTCCTTCAAAGAATCAATTCTCAGAAGACTCTCAAACCGATCTTTACACATCTGAAGTTTGAACCATTCAGAGTGTGTGTGAAGCGTTGCTCTCATTATCCTCATCAGCTGAGGCTCCTCAATACCAAGCCTCTTCCCAAAAGCAACCTAACCAAGATAGAAAATCGTATAGTTAAGTTGTAAAATTAAAGAACAAGAATATATGTGTATAAATTGAGAGAGATACAAATTTTAATGTACTTGGAGTGAAGTTGCAAGTGCATGTAAAGGCAAGCCTGTCACAAGTGTATCTTCACTTGGACGAAGCAGTGATACCAAAGTCTCCTTCAATGGCTTCAGCAAATTGGGGTCACGAGCGGCTAAGGGGCCTAAATGGGAGCATGCAACCCTTAGAGCACCAGAATGATCTCCCAGTCCAGCCAGTTTCAGAAATTCAACCTAAAACAAACAGAATGGTCAAGCAAACTTTCTTTGCATCTTATTGGCAATTTAAACAAATATACCTGGATTTTTTAGTAATGAAGCCACAGCCAAACTCAACTAACCTGTTTGAGTTGGAACAACAAAACAGGATTTTCCTCAAAGAAGTTTGGATCCAATGCATTAATTTCCTCCACGACCTCAGCAGCCATTCCTGTGGTAGCTAGCTCCTTCATCCGAAGAACAATTTCATATTTGTCTTCCACATTGGAATGTTCCACTCCCTGCGTAATAAAAACTATGCTATTATCAATGAATTATCCTAAAACACATGCAAAAAAATCCAAAATGTAACTGTTATACCTGTGATATAGTTGTACTGGCAACTTGTAATGCAGTGCTAACCTCTTGTTTTCTGAATCGATTAAAATGATTATCGGAAATAAAATCCAGTTCATCACATCTTCCCCTCCAACGCTTACGTTTACTTCTTTCACCAGCTCCTTGGCTTCTGTTTCTCAAGAGACTTGAATTTTCAGAATGATGTGACCCACTGGGGCTACAATCTTCGAGGATGTTGGTGGGCTCAGTTCCTTGCACGCTGCTCAGATCAGTAGTAGCAGAAGTTTCGCTACTTGAACGCTTAGCACCTCTATGATCCACATCAATGGAAGATTCTGGTGATGAACAACACCCAGACTCTGGTGGATTACCTTTCAGAGGTTCAGAAAGTGTTTTCATTCCTGAGAAAGGGGAAGTTGATCAGCACTCCAGTGAAGACAAGAAATCGATGTTTAAGATTTTTACTAAAGGGAATGAAAATACCAGATTCCACAATTCCCCTGTAAACACAGTACTCACGAACAAGTTCATCAAGCATTGCATCATCCAATCTCATTCGACATATTTCATTCTGCGTGCAAAGTCATAACTTATCAACTGATAATGACTCTAGCCCCAGATCCATAAAATTTAAGTGATGCATGGAAGAGATATTCAGGATTTTGAAATATTAAGTGTGCGTCTCATGTCCAGTGAAAATCTGAAGATATAATTAGACCGTTACAGGAAGTCATTTTCAAACTTTTATCCGACAACAAAATTTAGTACTCCGTCGACATTCATAATAACTAGACTACTACTGAAAGTCACTTTCAAACTTTTATCCGAAGAAAAAACTTAGCACTCTGTTGACATTCATCTCCGAGCTACGGGAAATAGTATCACCGTTGATTCAGTAGAGACAACAAAAAACCTGAGTTTCCAAAAGTAAGGTATTGAGGGGAGGAAGGTATAGATTGGTAAAAGTTTCAACAACCTGAAATGCCTCAAACAGATCACCCTTGGCAAATCTCAAGCTATCAATAGCCCCCTGTCTTGTAAGCTCTACAGCATGTGCAAGAGCTTGTATATCCACCTGAATTTCAAAATCAACACACAACTATAAGAGAAATCCATATAACCTAACAAATAAATACATAGCACTGAAAATTCATGCATCAAGCCAGACTAATATATGATTCATTTTCTCCCCAAGAAACATCTAAAAACACACTAGACAGGAAAAAAAAGCACCTCATCAAACACTTGTGCTTCATACAAACTCTCTGGAGGTATTGCAGGGAAGTCACGTTCCTCAAGGAGCAATCTCTCAGTAAGATTTGAAATGGGTGATACAATTCCTTGTCTAAAGCAAAATCCTTTATGTATGCTAAAAAAGAAGGGAAATCATTGCAGATTTATCAGAATCAATACAAGTGACTACAAATCTTGAAAGAGTACTCAATAAAATTATATATATCAGAAGTTGGAGTAATACCTCATCAGATAACTCAATGTCATTGAAAAGATGGGATTATATGCATGAAAATAAGCTCTTAAAACAGAAGACACTAATCCAGCAATCTCATACCTCCTCTTCTCAGCCCACTGTACATAAAAGATCACAAGATTCCTTTAGGACAAGATTCCTATTCTTCAGCAATCATAAAAAAAGTTGTTTATAAGGCCAAACTCCAACTCACCTCATTTGCCACAGGGGAAGTTTGATCATCTTTGTCATATATAAAGGCAAGAAGCAAGTGCTTGAATTCCTCATACGCTTCCTATATGGATGCACAAATCTATCAGCAACACCATGGACAGAATATATCTGAACTAAATTGATTGTTTTCCAGGTATCTTTTAAAAGCATTAATTCTATTCTTAAAAAAGGATCCTACAAAGCAGCAGTCAAATTGCCAAAACCACCAAAAAAGAAGTTAGCAATGTCTACTTGTAACAGAAGGACCAGATTCGGATCTCCTTTTCCCACCAGATAGTAAAATTCAACATTTTATGGGTTGCATGACACAACATCCAAGTCTAAGTGCATTAGTATATAGTAATTTTTATGAATATACTGCACATTCCCTATGTTCAATAACATGAATGCTTATCTTGGGAGTTATTCATCTTCCAATCAATTGCTGAAGGTTTGGGAGAATTAAGCCTCCAAATATCAATCAAGTATTAGTAGAACACAAACACATTACATGACAGGAAGACAATTTAGGACAGCTACTAGAAGAAAGGCTTCTTTAGTAGATGTCGCTTAAGAAAAGACTTCTCAACACATACTAACAGCACAGTGATCACTAAGCCTCTTTACCAATAATTTCCCCCATCAATTATCAATATCACAATCTTTCAAACCAGATTAAGCACTTAGCAAAGACGGAAATGGGAAAGCATGATAACTCATTACTCCTATCTCTCCATAATTTCTCTAAAATCAACCAATCCTTTTTTCTAGAACAAACTCTATATTCAACTATTTCCTTACAACCAATTCAAATAAAAAATGACGTTGAATAAATGAATGATAATAAAAACGAATACAATTAAAAAATTAGCATCATCGGGGTCAAAATAGTTGTCATTAAATTTCAAAATCAAACAATAATTATCAGAAAGAATAATACATTTACTAAAAGAGGAAGAAGTTACCGGATAGGCATTGAGAGCACAAGGAGCAAGAGACGTCCTTGAGTAATCAATTGCGAAGGCACGATCGTCCCTTGTCCCTTTCCTCAACAGCTCAATAAATTTCTTCAAAAGGAAAAATGGAAATGCAATCAACGATAAAAAATTCAAACTCCAAAAACAAAAGAACTAATTCCACCAAAGCGCACTTTTATTAACTTAAGAAAAGAGATAAGACTATGAGATTAACCAGTTTCTGTAACCGAAAAAGGAGGCGCTGATCTTCTAGGACAGAAGGAGCGTGAACTCGGAGGAGATCAATGGCTGCGTCAATGTTACCGACCTCTAACGACCGCCTGATCTGGCGAATGATTAACCTCGAATGATAAGAAGAAGAGAGAGGGGAAGAAGGTGGCGAAGTGTCGTCGATCATGTTCTCTGATTTGGCGAAGTCGATGATGAGAGCGTCGAGTGCTTCCCAGTTAACAGGCCAAGAGTCCATGGGTTTGGTTAAATTTTTTCGGGAAAGTTTTTGGTAGAAAGAAAAGAAGCAGAAAACGATGGAACGTGTAAAATGTAAATTCCTGATCTGTTTTTTTTTTTCTTTATTTATTTGTTGTTTTTCTATTTTTCGTGTTTGGAAAGGGGAAAGCAAAAATTCCCCCGGGAGAGCAAGAGAGACGGCGATAAGAGGTTAAGAGAAAAAGAGTGAGGATGGAGTTTGGGGATTATATAGGTGCCACGTGTCAGGTAAATTTTATGGGTCAAAGCTTTAGTGTTATCCCGTCAAGTTAACTGGCACGAAATAGGCTTAAATAAAAAAAATAGCTCTTAAATTATGTTTTATTTTTGTTTTTGACCCTTAAACTATAATTTAGATAAAATAGGCTATTAAATTATTATTTTTGAGTAAAATAAGTCTTTAAACTATTATTTTTTGTCACTTTAAGTCCCTAAATTATTTTTTGGTCAAAATAAGTACCTAAACTATATCGTTTTTCTTCTTTTAGTCCCCAAAACTAAGAGTGTTCAAATCCGGGTATCGAGTGTTCGGGTATCTAAAGTACCGGGTACCCGGATCTTCGGGTAGTAGAAAATGCGGCCCGTGTCCCGACCCGGTTTATGCGGGTACCCAAAAATTCAAGTATTTGAGTACCCAGATATAAAAATATATATCTTTTAAATATAAAATATTTTATTAGTTTAATATAAAAATATGTATTTGTTAAATATAAAAATATAAGAAAATCTTAAAATTTTTATTAGTTTAATATAAAAATATGTATATTGAATATAAAAATTATTAATTTTAAATATATTCAGGTACCCGATTGTAATCGGGTACTCGAAAATTTTTAATTTTGTGACCCTGGCTCGACCCGAGAACTGACGGGCCAGACCCGAGTAAAAAAAATTTCGGGTAAATACCCGGTTATTTATGGTCGGGTCAGTCGAGTCGGGTATTTTTGAACACCCCTACCTAAAACTATTAATTGGTCAAAAATCTTTGTGATGTGTCAACATCTTATTAGTCGAAATAATTTTCTTTTGACTTAAATAACTATCGGACTTAAAATGACCAGAAATGATAGTTTACGGGATTATTTTGATATATGATATTTTAAAATTTAAAAAGAACATAAATATTTATATATGTTAGAAAAGCTTATAAAATAATATTTTTGTAACCACGGACTTAAAGTGACCAAAAATGATAGTTTAAGAGCTTATTTTGCCCAAATCATAGTTTAGGGGCTTAAAGTGGCCAAAATAATAATTTAAGGCCTATTTTGCCCAAATCATAGTTTAAGGGTCAAAAGCAGAAAAAATGCATAGTTTGAGGGCTTTTTTTTGTTTAAGCCTTGTAAAAAAATAAAATCTTCCCCTCTTTTTCGGCTTATTTTGGGATAAAATATATTTTTAAAAATTAGGGAAATAATATAAATTAGACTTTATTCAGAGAATTGGTGTAGAATTTATAACGGTGAGGATGAAGAGAATCGTATTCGGCGGTGCTGATTCCAGTGAAAGTCGTCGTTTGATATGGGATGAGAGCGGCGGCGGCGGTTGTTGATGATTTTGGTTTTTTAAGATTAAAATGAAACATTTTAAAACTAAAGAATTAAAATGAAAATGTTCAGAAATTGAGACATTTAAAAGAAACGGTGTGTAAACGACAATTAGTAACGTTGTTGTTTATCAATTGGATTAATTTAAATGATAAGTAATTTGATATTGTTTAAATATATTTCGAGTTTGAGTTTTTGTATACGTAAAAAATTATCGTTAGAAAATTTACCTGTCAAAATTAAGTGTGCGACGCAAATCGGATCGAATTAGTTAAAGTAATGTCTTGAGAAATCGAGAGAGCAAGTAAAAAAATAATATTGTTGTTTAAAGTATATTTATAGTATAAAACTTGAAGAAGAAAAAATACAAGGACCTTAAAGTGAAATTTTTCAGAAAGTTCAAAGTGGAACGGTGCATTTACTTATCTAAAAAATGTTCGTTCAGGTATCGATTTAAAATAAAATAAAGTTCAAATACCAAACATGAAAATTTTCAGAAATTCTATAAAATATTTTTTGCACAACATGATCATATTGAATGGAAATTAAAATTACAAGTATTAAATTTAAAAGTTTCATTATACAATAATATTACACATCAAATTCTTATAAATAATGACATTTTTTTGTAAAAACAATTTTTAAGTCTGACATATTAAAAAATATCAAAGTCAAAGATTTAAAATGATATAATATTAAAAATGTCTATAACATTTGTTTAAATAGTCATTTAAGTCTCATTCTTTTTTAAACACTTCAACCATCAACGTTTTATTTTAGTGCAAAAATATACCAATAAAAACTATTAATTAATAAACGATTAAAAACTAGAAATAACACTGAATATTCACATGACAATATCATATGTAAATAGATGTCGACGTGACAAAATGACAAATATGAAAAAACAAAAAATTATTGTCTAAATAATTTTTATTGGTTTAATTAAAAACATACTAAATTGTTCTGTTGAGGGAACTTGAACCCATAGTGCTAGAAAAAGAACATCTATTCCTCAAGCCATCAAACCCAATGTTTCCCTTGACTTAAATGTTTGTAGAAATTGAATTTAATAGTATTTAAAAGCATTTAAAACTAAATAAAAGAATAAAAAGTCAACAGGGGTTAGAAAACAAGGGATTAGCCCTGGTTTTCTTTAGCTCTCAATAGAATTTAATTTCTGAGGTTTCAATCAGTGTTTATGATCAAACAGGACAAAAGCTTCACCATGTGGGGCACTCACATGTGAAAATTTCCCATATTTCATTAGTCTCCAGGGTGATATTGTTTGTTTTCACTTTCCAATTGCTTAATGCTTACGATTTCCCACTTGCAAAAAAAAAAAGAAGCTGGTCACAACTTCATTTCTGGGGTAAAACCAATTCCTAGTTTGAGCAACATAGAATTTAAGTTCATGATGGACCCATATTTGTTTCCTATGAACAGGGAGGCGATACTCAAACTTCTTGAAGGACAACTGCAGCAAACCAGGCGTTGACTGCGCTCACGTATTGACCAGTTTTACAGGTGCAAATACAAATTATTAGAAAGCAACTGTAATTGCCAAAAATGTCAATTGTTACTGAGTTAAAACTCTTTTAGACATACATTTACAGGTCAAAATTGTTGCTTCAACTCTTCCACAATAAATATTTTTCTAGATCATCAGCCTCAACCATCGGCAACAAAGAACATGGTCCATCTGGCTCAGAGATATACAGGATTGGGGTAATGCCAATCTCCCAAAAACAATATAGACTATTAGGGTTTACTCGATTAAACACTATAAATTATGCTTAGAGTGTTTTGAGACTGATTCTTTGTCCTCTGCTCTTGTCCAAGTTATAGTTACATCGCTGCTGTTTATAATTTTTAGAGTTTAATCACTAATTTTATCCGATTTTATAACCCGTTTATATATATATATATAAATATTTCATTTAAATATTTATTATTATTATTATTATATTTAAAAAAAACAAAAAGAGACTAATTAATATTAAGTAAAAAGCCCGGTTTAAATAAAATATAACAGTCCAGATGTACATAGCCCAAATACATGTAGGCCCGACAAAACCCAGTTAATAATTAAACCCAAACTCTAATCTGACAATAGCCTAACATCTATCTATCCTTGCGCAACTCAATGTGGGGCGTTGGATTAGAAGATCCAGATCGAAAAGAGAGGGTCCCCTCAGCTCCTATCATGTGCGGCATAAAAAATTCCAGAAATCTCATCACCGTTGGATGATTGCCATGTCACCCGTTGCAAATGAGATCATGATCGCCGTTCCAGGAGCCTTTGTGATCGTTGGATTCGGATCAATCCAACAAACCAGATTGCACACAAAGGCCACACCTTTGTTCATTCTGATCTTGGCCGTCTAGCGTCTCCACGATGCCAGATCAAAGGGTGGTCATTCCTCCGCCGTACGGATAATCTCAACCGTCGACATATGCAAAGGAGAGCACAGAGAATGTTGCAACAAGACAAACATAGTAGCTAATAGCAATTTTTTGTGGCAATTTCTATATTCTAATTAATGTAATATGCAAGGGATATATAGCAAACCCTAACCATTTATAACCCTACACGCGGCAAATTATTCAGAAATTAATAGAAAAAAGAAAGGTAACTTTAAGCATTTAAGAGGTATTTTTGAGTTTTTATTTTTAATTTTTGCATTTATATTAGGATTTTAGTGTTTTTTTATCTTCGCGGCCGTCCGTTTCCCTTTTGCGTCGCTTCGATCTCCGGCCATCTTAAAATTTTTCGATGATGGATGAACTCCTTTTGGTTATAAGCCATCGACTTCAGGCTATATATGGTGAACCAAAAGAAGATGAACGGAGTTTCGGATTTAAAAAAAAAGATATCTTAAATCTGATTTTAAAAAAAGAGAAGGGTTTTGATTTTATTTTTTAAAGATCAGCTTTTGAATCTTATTTTAAAAACAAGAAAGAGTTCAATTTTTTTTTAAGATTTCGATGTCGGTGGTGCGCGGCTGTTTTCTGGGCTCGCTCTTGAGTTTCTGAGAAACTCGAAACTCTAGCGAAAGATTGGATTTTTTTTGAAGTATTTGGGTTTTCGAAAAAAGAAAAACTGAAATATTTTCTATCCATTTCGCTTTTATACCAGCTTTTAAAAATAAACTATTTGCTTCATAAACCCTTCCGTCCCAGATTAATAGCAACTCAAGCCATTTCACATTTCATAATTATTCCCTTCTTCCTTGAAGTTTCATTTGGTTTTCAATTTCATCCCATTTTGAGTTTAATCAGGTTTTAAATGGCTAAATCCTTTTTCTTGTCCCCCAAAGTTTCTAATTTTGTTTTAATTTAGTCCTAATCCCTTGGTTTATTCCACCGGTAGCCCTTGTTTTTTTATTTTGTTTAATATCTGGCTTCTGATTGTCATGCATTTTTAAATTCCAGCATTATTTTTTTATTCTTTAATTCCAGTCCTTTATTTATGCTTGTTTTTGTTTCATGTATGTTGTTCGTTTAGGTTAGTTTAGGCTTAGTTTAAGGTTCAATTTAATTAATTTAAATTATACTCTTGACTTAATGAGGTGTATGTTTAATTTAATTAAATTAAATTTAAATTCAAGCCTTAGATTAGATTTGAAGCCCTGGTTAGATTTTAGTTAATTAGATCAAAATACTTCATTGACTTAATGTGATGTATTTTAATTTAATCAAATCCATTCTCTTAATTATCTTAGAATAAAAATAATTAATTTAGACCATAACTTAAGAAGATCTTAATTATTAATTTGATTCTTTTAAGTAGTGTCCTTGACTTAATGAGATGCAATTTAAAATTAATTAAATTAATTCTTGAGGTTCAAGACAATTCCATAAAACATTAGGTTTTAATCAATTTAGGATTAATATTAGAATAACTTAGTTACTGGTAGATCACTAATCATATTTCTCATAATTAGAGCCTTTTAGGTTAGAATTTTAGTGGGTATTTTGTGTGTTTATTTTAAAGCCTTAATTTGATATGCATTTAAATTGTTATTCATTTAATCTCCATTTAATTCAATGGACACATTGATAATTAATTAATCTTTAACTATAGAAAAGAGATATTTATTAACTCGAGTGTATGTGTCGTATCTTGACCTAATAGGAATAAAATTTGACAAGTCATAACATCATACTTAACTGTTTGCATCGTGCATAAATGTGATGTACTTGATTTGAACTATAAATTAACACGACAGTCAGTCTTATTTGATGTCGGTTTAATCTATAGCCTGAATGTATAGTCACTTTTATTAATTAAAGGACTAATTATTTCAAACTCACTAAGTGTTAAAGCCCACTTAATTAAAGCTTATATTCAATTGAGAACATTTAATTAAATCCAATTTAAATTTTAAAGATTTCCATTTATAAAAACCAACGTATGATTTGGTACCGATTTCGGGCGTTTGGGTGTTAATCATTCTCCACACGTAATTAACTCCCGAACTTATATTTTAATGAATCTCCCGCTTTATGGTGTCCGATTACATTATCCAAGTGACCGATTGCGACTCTAAGTCTTATTTTCAAAAATAGAATTTTTAAAAAAAAATCCCAAAATATAATTTTTTTTTAAAACGTAGGATAACTCGTATCGATTTTTAAAGTCGCTGCATGGAGATATACTCGAACCTCTGCAACATTTTCAACTCCATTGTTTTTTACAAACCATGTTTTATACTCGAATCATTTTACGAAAAGCTTCCAAGCTACATCTTTCTCCCATCTTCTTCATCACCGCCCTTAATTCTTCTGCACTTATTTTCCCATGGCCGTCCAAATCATACACCCGAAATGCTTGGATATCGTCGCCATCCCCATCGGCATCGATGGCCGAAAATGCTTTCCCGTTTCTCTTTCTGCAACTCCTTTGCCCATCACTTTCAAAGCTGATTTGTACTCTTCCATGGAGATTTTGCCATCTCTGTTGGTGTCAAATTTGTCGAACACCCATTTCATTTCTTCCATGTTTGGCTGGTAAGTCCTCGATGACACGTTCGAGTTCTGTCTTTCCTTGTTGATGCTCAACTTAGTTGGTTTTCTTGACAACTTCCTCAAAAGTGAAACATTTCTAAACTCGATGAAATTCAACTTCGACATATCCTCTGATGTTTCTGTAAGGAATTGCGAAACTGTTTCTGATATGATCTTCTATGCCGGGTGCCTAACTTTATATATAATCTTACTTGCCTAACAAGGAATCAAATTGGAAGATCAAGAAGAATGTCACTTTTAATTGAATTTGTGGATCTAAACTAATAAAAAGGAATTTGAGTTTGATTTTCTTATTCCAAAAAAATTAATTTCTCTCCCTACAACTTTATATTCCACGCGGAGAAATCATTGGACTCCAAAGCTTTTTTTTCTTTTCATTTTCTCTTGAACCACTATTTAGGCCACAAATTTGAATAGAAATTCTCTATATTTTTTAGTGTTTATATATACTCTAATATTAAAAATTGTAGTTTATGGTTTAAGATTTAGGTAAAATTTTAAATTTTAACTTATTTTACTTGTTTTAATATTATAGTGGGTGTTGTCTAAGTAATAAAGTGTGTACAAGAAATTAAGTTTGTTTTACCTGAAGTTAGGGAATTGAATCCTATTGATGATATTTTCCAGTCTTTTATTCATTTTAGGCTTAGGTGTAAGAAATCCTTGAATTTTTTTAAAAAATTATTAAGCCCCTGATTTTTTTGCACTCAATTAAGCTCTTGAACCAAGAAATTGAATTAATTAAGCCCTTTGACCATTAAATCTTGACAATTTTTTCCTTAGATATTACTGGCACATGATATACTACAGTTCTATCGTGTTGTATTTATAGATTTCTTTAAAAATATATATTTTATACATTTTTTAGAATTTTTAGAACTTTTAAACAATTTTTTACATAAAATATTTTTTTTTGAAAATATCAAGTCGAGACACTGTGACACAATGCACTGCAGCAACAGATCCAAAAAAGACTATCAAGATTTAATGGTCAAAATTGGTTCAATGGCTTAATTGATTCAATTTCTTTGTTCAAGGACTTAATTGGGTGAAAAAAGTTTAGGGCTTAATTGATTTTTTTCAAAAGTTCAAAGGCTTTTTATACCCTTAAGCTTTTTTTTAATTTTCGGCTCCCTTAACTTTTAATTCCTGGTTCCACTCCTGATTTAGAATTTAGGATTAGAGTATAGAGTTTAGTGTTTTAGGGTCGAGGAATACATAAAGACACCAAAAAGGGACATGAGATCTTTGACAACAAAATCTACGCACTTTATCGGATGTGATCTATCATTACAAAAAATACCCTCAAAATTTCCATTTTTCAATTTGGTCCTTAAAAAATTATACAAATTTCTCTTTCATTTTAATCTATTTGTGTATTGTGGCTTTTCTGGGCCTTTCGAAAGCAACAAGCATGCATAATTCATCATTTTGAGATTGAATGTGAAAATAAAGTTCTAATGATTTGCTAATAACGCCTTGAAAATGAAAGAGAGATTTGTTCATTTTTAATGGCTAAACTGAAAAAATAAGAATATTGAGTGATTTTTTATAATTATGAATTAAACCGATAAAATACGTAAAATTGGATGTCAATTATTAAAGCTTAAATATACATTTGGTTATTGAACTAGGCACACATCATCCCAAGTTGGTACCTAAAGAATTTTTGTTCTCAAGTTTGTACTCGAACTTTAATTTCATCCACTCTTTGATGCTTTTATTAACGGTCTTAGTCCCAAAACTTACACTTCTATCAGTTTAATCCTGATTTTAAATAATTCAATAAATTTAGCACTTCATATTAAAAAATCTATCAATTTAGTCATTTTTTACGATATTGTCAAAACAAGCGAGTTTATCGGATCAAAGCAACAATTGAATAATTGCATTTTACAATAAAACAACAAGTTACTATTAGACTTCTATTATACTAGGAAAGTAATATAACATTTTTGAGAGAAGAACAAACAATTTAGGAGAATAACAAAGAGTAAATTAATATAATTTTTAAATATAAAAGATTGAATTTGTTGATTAGTTTTGAATTAGGACCAAATTGATAGAATCTATAAGTTTAGATACCAATTTGGGAGAAGATGTCTAGTTCAAGTACCAACTTAGGAGCAAAAAATCTTTAAGTACCAACTTGGGAGAATGTGTCTAGCTTATGTACCCAAAGTATATTTAAGTCATTATTCAACGATCCAAATGACAATCTTCACATTTTCTAAGTGGCTAAGATTATTTCCTTTTTTTTTTCAAGTGAGTATAATTCTATAGTAAATGACATGTACAACAATGTACCACTATTCATTTGTACCACAATATACCATTAACTATTTTAATTAGTTTTGAAATCCCATGGGTCGAAAATATTATTATCCCCTTTTAGAATAAAATCTTAAAAAATAATTTTTATATTACTTTTTTATATTTTCTTTTATTTTTTAATTCATATAATAATTAATCTTTTATTACTATAATAATTGGGTAAATTTCACAAATGGTCACTAGACTTTAGTAAATTATTCAATTCTGAAACCAAACTTCCAATTGCGTCAAAATGGGCATTAAACTTTCAATTTTGCTTCAAATTGATCTTCGTTAATGGCTATTAAAAGGTGATGTGACAGTTAACAAAATCTGTATAATAATACATTTAGTCCTCCAAATTTGAACATTCAAACAATTTAGTCATAATTTAAAATAAATTAATAAATTTAACCCTCGTTAGTTACACATTTATTCAATTTGATCATATTTTTAATTAAAAATAATTTAATAGTTCTATTAAAAATGAAAAATGATTTTGAAACCATTTCTCCATAATTAAAAATAATTTGCTTTTCCTGTTAGCTCTTAGCTTTGTTTTCACCTTTAGTACTGCCCAGAATTCTAATCCGACAGCTTCAAGTTGTTTTGATAGAGGGAACTTCACCGTCGACGGTACCTACGAGGCAAACCTCAACACCCTCCTCTTCTCTTTCTCCAGAATTACTGCAAATTATTAACGCACTTTGGTAGAATACAATAATCAAAGTAAGTTTCTGATTTTAATTATGGGGAAATGATTTAAAAATCATTTTTCACTTTAATAGATTTATTAAATTATTTTTAATTAAAAATATGACCAAATTGAATGTATGTGTAAACAACAAGGGTTAAATTTATTATTTTTTTTGAATTATGACTAAATTGCTTGAATATGCAAATTTGGAGGACTAAATATATTATTATATAAATTTTGTTAACCGCCACATCACCCTTTTAACAGTTATTATCGTCTCGGTGATCAATTTGAAGCAAAACTGAAAGTTTAATGCCCATTTTGATGCAACTGAAAGTTTGGTCACCAAATTGAATAATTTACTAAAGTCCAGTGACTATTTGCGAACATTACCCAATTATTATAGTAATAAAATTTTAATTATTATTTAAATTAAAAAATAAAAAAATCTGAAAAAGTAATATAATTTTTTTAAGATTTTATTCTAAAAGGGGATAATAACATTTTTGGTCTCTAAAATTTCAAAACTAATTAAAACAGTTAATGGTGCATTACAGTACATATGAATAGTGATACATTGCGATACATGACATTTACTGTAGAATTATATTTTCAAGTGATAATCTTCATATCTTCTACTGTTAATCTCATCTATCTATTTACCTTCATCAAACGGTCTAAAAAGTGTGTAAAACTTTTAAATTTTACATAGTGTAAGAAGATCTTATTCATATATATATAATTTAACAATCACATTAAAATTATCATATTTTTATAGCTCTTATATTACAATTTATTTTAATTCATAAATTTCAGTCAAGATGGTGTCACTTATACAGCTACTTCATTATTTTCCTTCAAAAATAATTAAATTACAAATTTTAATACTATACAATTATTAATTATGATTTAAAATTTAAACAAATATATTTATTTAAAACTGCGCAAACATACACACCATATTTGCCGAGAAATCTAATTAACTTTGTATGAATCATGAGTCCATGACGTACATTCTCATGGAGCAATCATTACACTAAACAGTAGCAAAAGTTTTGACAAAATATAACTCTTTTAGGTCACGATTTAATCGTCGATAATAATTTTTTAACACATCAATCGAACAATATTATATATAATAAATTAAAAACTATATAATATTTTAAATTTTAAAATATAAATACACAAAAAAAATTAAAAAAAATAAATATTGTACCAGTCATTTCAAACACTTTGTCTATGCAGTAAAGAAAATTTTTACGATCTTTTGTAAGAAGGGTCAATTGAAAGTTATCAAAACACAAACGAAATAAAATCTCTAAAATCGACAACCGCCTTTTAAGTCTGTTCTCTAAGCGACGATCCACTACAAATTACAACGTAACTTTTAAGAAATTACTTATTTTTTAATAATATATAAAAAAGAGATAAATATTAATCTTAAAAAATAAAATAAAAAATTATTATTAGACAAGAGCATATTAAAAAAACTGACCATTCAATCCATCAGCATTATCATGAGTTCCTTAAGCTCCTCCTGTGAGAATATTTCCAATGCTTCCTCTTCATTTCCTTTACTAGTCTCTTTTTTTTCTCCATTGCTCTTCTCTTTCTCTTTATGCACTTCATTTTCTTCTTCTTCTTCTTCTTGCACCATTGTGTAATCTGATAATGGGAAATTGATCTTTGCTTTATCTCCGTGGAACTCAATAGCCGCCCTGTCATAAGCCCTGGCAGCAGCTTCCGCCGTGTCGAATGTCCCCAGCCAAACCCGAACCCCTAGTTTCGTGTTTCGAATCTCCGCCGCCCATTTCCCCCATGGCCTCTGTCGTGCTCCCCTGTAACGCTTCCTCTTTGGTGGCAGTGGGACTCTTTGTTGGTGGGTTGGCAGAACATTACCGTTAAAATTATAAAGGCCGTTGTTGGAATCAGATTCAAACAACGAGGTGGCAGTGGCAGGTTCAGTACCGTTGATTACATGCAGGAGGGTGGAGTCCATGATCTCATGCTCCTTTTCATGACTCAAAGGCAAACATCTGTTGTAATTTTTCATGGCTTAAAAGTAATAGTTTTGAATACTTTAGACTCGAGAAATCGCCACGACTGTGGTCTTTCTGTTATTTTGCAAAGAGCTAGAAGTGAAGGGGTTTCGAGTATATATAATTTATGTAGGAACTGACAGCTGACCGCTGTCGTTGTTTTGAAGAAGTCCAATTGATGCCCACGTCATAAATAAACAAAGCCGATTACCTCTTGTATTCCGTCACACAAAGACGCTCCGTTTTGCAAACATGAACGTTTGGTGCCAGAATAACGCTGTCGGGTCCATACACACTAAAAGACAAAGGACGGAAAGGTGATCACAAATAAAAATCTTCACGCGTAACAAATTCGCAGTTCGAAGTCTTTTGGGGTTGGCTTTAGACTCTCTCTTCTGGGAAACAACACGTGTTATCGTTAGACATGAGATTCAGGTGTTAAATTGACGGTTTCAATGTTTACATAAAGAAGTCAGACGTCCGCTTTCTCAGCCGAGATTACCTGTTAAGCGTAATCTCTAGATATTGTCACCTGATCATTACCCTCTTCCCAAAAAATATATCTGATAAAATGTGCAGCGCCATCGTATTTATATCTCAATACTTTTCTTTTCTTTTTGGATGTGGGATTAATGAGCCCGCCTCTTTTCAGGTGTAATAATATCTTGATTCATTCTTATATTACATGAGTTGTATATTCCAGCCTGTCAAATGCCATTTTTAGAAGAGACCATATAGATCGCGAGTTACTAGAACTCGATTCGGTCAAAGTTCAGTCAACACTTAATTTGAGATTACTGTTAAGCGTAATCTCTAAATATTGTCTTTGGCAGTTTCAAGAGGTTGGGGTTTGAGGCAAATTGACATCAATAATGCCTTTCTTAATGGTGATTTGATGAAGAAGATGAACATGACTCAACCTCTTGGGTATGAGCAAGAATCTTCGAATTCCATGCTAGTGTGTAAGCTAAATAAGGCCATATATGGACTCAAACAAGCACCTAGGGCTTGATTTGAGAAGCTTAAGCAACGCTTTGTTTCAACTGGCTTTCTTGTGAGTAAATCTGATGCTTCACTGTTTATCAAAGATAGTGATAATGGTTTACTACATCTTTTAGTTTACGTAGATGATATTATCATCACGGGGGAAAACACAATTGTTGTTGATGACATTGTGCTTGGGTTGAATACTGTGTTTTCTCTCAAGGATCTTGGTATGCTTAGATATTTTTTAGGGATAGAAGTTCACTATACTTCTGATGGGAGTATACTAATTAGTCAAAAGAAGTATATCTCTGATTTGTTAGAGAAATGTGGGTATGATCGAGCCAATAGTCTTCCCACGCCCATGGTTACAAACTGCAAGCTATCCCTTCACGATGGCAGCCCTATTGCCAATGCTACTGAGTTAGGAGTATTGTTGGGGCTCTCCAGTACATAGTCATCTCTCGTCCAGAAATTGAGTATGTTGTGAATAAAGTTTGTCAATTCATACAGACGCCAATTGACGTTCATTTGTTGGTTGTCAAGCGTATTCTTAGGTATTTGAAGGGAACTGTTGATTTTGGCTCAAAGTTCTGTCCATATTCCAGTCTTACTATCACTGGTTTTACGGATGCTAATTGGGGAAATAATTGTAATGATAGAAGGTCTACGACAGACTATTGCATCTTCTTTGGGGTAATCCAATCTCGTGAGGATCACGCAAATAATAGGTTATTTCTCGGTCTACAGCAGAAGCTGAGTATCGCAGTGTTGTTTATGCTACTACTGAGATCATGTGGCTTCAATCCTTGTTGCATGAATTACGCGTTGCACCAGAGGGGATCCCTGTTCTGTGATGTGATAACACGAGTGCTGCTGTTGTATCTGCCAATCCAGTAATGCATTCTAAATTTAAAAATGTTGAGTTAGACTTGTTTTTTGTCCGTGAACAGGTTGCTGCCGGTCGACTGTGTGTTAATGAAATTCCGGCGTATAAGAGCAAGTGGCAGACGTTCTCACTAAACCTTTATCTGCACTATCTTTTCATCGACATCGTCTGTTGTTCCTTTTACGTGAATGACCAAGCAATCTGCAGAGGTGGTGAACGATGCTGGGTAAGGTTTCTTTTTATTTTATGATTTTTTGTTCTTAATATTTTGTGCAGGTTTGTTTGGTGGTTGAGTTAGATGTTGCAAGGGGAATATTAGATATAAGGGTTTTCTGTTTAAAATTGTGCTTTGTATAGTGTAGTATAGAGAGTGCAGATAGGTATCATGTACTGCATGCACCCTTAGGATCATTCTAACTAAAGTTGGTTAGAAACCGTTTAAGTCTGTTAGATTGATTTCCTAACTAACTCTCTCAGTGTTACCTCTTCTATTTAAAGGACAGAGCTTCATTTGAAGTTTTTATAGCCTTTTTCAATAAATAATCTGAGAGTGCTGCCTCTCTTTATCATTCCTTTCTTCTTACGTTCTCATCTACATACATCTTAAGATTCGTTCACAACCTATTACAATTTTTATGTAAATGACATAAAATATTATCAGGCGAACTATTAGAAAAGCAACATCAAAGAGGAAGAGGCCAACTCATTTTGCCCAAACCATCGTTCCCTTGTCTAAGCACATGCGTCACTTGCACTTCCCAATTTGACTGGAGCATCTTACTTACATGCTGCAGAATAGACAATGTATCACTCCTATGAATTTCATCCCATATAACCCTCACCACTTCAAAAATTTTATTTCATGTAACTAAGGACCTAAATAGGGAGTAAATGAACATAGCGTTCGAAAAACTGTTTGTATAACGTTCGTTTATTAAGCTAAATAAATGAGTATGAACAAATTTTTTATGTTCATCTAATAAAAACGAACATGAATAGATGTGTGTTCGGTTCATTTATATTCACGAACAAGCTCGTTTATAGGATAAAAATGCTTGTGGATGTATCTAAATACTAATTTTTGTTGTTGCTAAGGTCCTAAGGATGTTATATAAGTTCATGTTGAAATGTAAGTTTTATTTCGTTGTTTTAGTTTTATTTATTTATTATTAATTTAGTTAACATTTCTTAACATATAAACGAACATGTTCGCGATTTAAATGAACACGTTCGCGAACACTTAAACGAACACGTTCGCGAGCACATAAACGAACACGTTCGCGAGCACATAAACGAACACGTTTGTGAACACTTAAACGAACATGTTCGTGAACACTAAACAAATGAACACGAACACAATATTAAAAATTTAAACAAACACGAACAGCTTTAAAAATAAACAAATGAACACGGACATAGTTTTATTCGTTCAAGCTCGATTCATTTACACCCCTAGACCTAAACAACCGATACGCCCAGCCCAGGGACACTTTCAATTTGAACTAGAATTTCTTGCCAATTAATGGTACTTTTTTTTTTGTACAGAATAAGTGGTGTTTATGCCACCTATTATTCATTCGTAACTTACAAAGGTCCACAGCAAGTGGTACGTACAGGTGGTGATACCCTTCCTATGTCGCAGAGCATTGAGTTTGTAAAGACATCACTGGTTATCACTGTATCTTTATTAACTACTCATGTTGTTGTGTTCATCATCCTCATGAACTCATTCATATTTACCTTACCATCTTCTGCATTCATTCAAAATTGTCAATGTATGAACACATTATATGAGTAAAATTTTGATACACAAGCCTGCATATTTAATGCTATAAAATTCAAATCCCCAATTCTTAACTCTGAACTCTAAATCCTATCCTTAATTCTAAACATTAATCTTAAATTCTAAACCCTAAAACATAAATTTGTAACCTATAACCCCTAAAACTAAAAAGTTTTTTCCTTGTTTTATTAAGATTGAAAAAAGAAAAGTTGATTCTAGCTTACTATCTCGATCGGCTTCTTCAATCATGCATTGAATCTCTTTTTTCGGTCAAGTTTACGCTGAGCTCGTTGGCAATGCGTCTGATGTATTGGGCAGATATGTATCCCTGAATTCATACCATTCATATGTATCCCTGTAAGAAAAGGGCTGAATTTAAGACTAGAGGAGGTAAACCATTCATGAAACACATCTACTATGTCGTAATTGGAAGGCTATGTTCAAACATGACTTACGAATTGTATGATAAAGCTAACAGTGGACAATCTAGACGGTCATTTTTTCATGGATCTTGATTTTAGAATTATAAAACTTAAAGATTTACCATATCTAAGATTTAACTCGAACTCATAAAAATATGGTTTTAAAAGCACTTGGCTTGTGATTTTAATTTCATCACATCGTATTATCTTAATCAAGCTACCAATTAAAAATTTCCATTCGTCAAAAGGTGTGACACTATCTACGTGGTCGATTGCAAGAAATTTCACCCCAATTACAAAATTAATAGTATACTGTTGAAAATTTTGTAACATTAAAGCAAAGTCAAGGCCGCATTAACCTCCCACAATTGCTGACTGTTTGACCCACCTAACCTTGGAAAAAAGAAACTATTTTTTGTTCAAAGAAAAAGAAACTACAAACATACAATTCCATATATATGTTATTTATTTATAAAATTACTTACTACCATATCCTTCCTAAAACTATAAAATAAAACCTTATAATCTTGTTCCTAATTATGATTATCCGAAATCAATTCTGATTTGCCACCGATTTCCACCCATTGGCTCAGCTGCAAACCTTGCCGCTTTTCATCACCATAGTCACGTGGTTGAAATCAACGGTCTTCATCTCTTTTGCGTGTGGTCCACCGTACACGATTTCCCCCTCGCGTGCCCGCTTCTTTCCCGCGCTTGTCAACCACACCCCAAACAGTTTCATACTTCCGTTTCCTTCTTCGGCTTTGCCGTTTTCGTCATCGTCATTGTCTTCGACACCGTGGATACTGCCACGAGCATCGCCACCATGGGTTGACCCACAGCTTCCTTGCCGCATGATGCGATCGATCTGATCGGGTCCTACCTTCACGCATTCAGTTAGAAACGCGACCAGCTCGTCGCACTGCTTCTTGGCTTGCGCCAGCTCCGAGCTCAGCATCTCGTTATCCTTTTTCAGTTTCTCGTTCTCATCTGATAAATCGGCGATTCCGTTCATGGCCGCCGGCTTCGTTTCCACCGATCCCGGATTCTTTGAGCCCGGTGATGTCGACGTGGAGGTGGACCCTAGATCCTCACCAGAGTTAGTCGGAGAGGAAGGTCTCGCATCAGCTGGTTTTCCGTTCTCCGTAGTATTAGCCTGCGATGTTGTCACCGTCTTCCGACGACGGATTTCGGACAAGAGCTCTTTTTGCTCTCGCTTGAAGTTCTCGTTGGCGAATTCCCATTTGTCTGCAACAACCTTTCGAAATCCCTGTAATAAAACGGTAAATTCATTCATTTTCACAGTCCGTAGGTAGAATTACCGGAAACAGCAAAAAGACGATCGTAACCCCTCACCAAATAATTGCAACAAATCGTAAAACCTTGTATTTTTTTTTTTGAAAAATTATGCAGTGGTTGAATTAGTTCACCTATCCCATCATAATCAAGCCTATTATTCAATCTTTAATTATTTTATAAGACTAACCAAAAATATTACTTTCCTTTTTTAAAATAGAAAAAATCTAAAGAAATCACCCATCATTTTCCTCAAAGTTGGAAGGAAGCAGTTAGCATATAATTAACTAATTAATTGACAAATTCATATAATTATTCCGCATCTGTTCCAGATTTAGAATAATTCAGAACATGAAAAACTTACGTAAGTATTGAGCTGACGGACGAAGCTGGAAAAGTTGTTGTGCTTGAAATAATTGGGAAGCAAATCCTTCGCGAAATCAGCAGTATTCCAAACGACAAAGGCCGCGCCGTTTTCATTCCACGAAACCACAGCGTCGGTGTTCGGATCATCCACCAGCTGGTACGTTTTGATCAAGAACGGCGCCGGAACAGACCTTTGCGCCATATGTTCCGACTTTCCGATTGACCAAACCCCTCTCAAGTCCCAAAGTATAACGTAAAACCCAAAAAGAAAAGGAAAAGGATTCTAACAAACAATTATGACTAGAAGAGAAAAATTACAGAAAAAATAGAAGAAAAAAAGGGGGTGATTTAGGCAGAACAACTAAAGAGAAGAAGAGCGGTCAAGAATTCCCAACCCCAGCAATAGAACCCAGAGACAAAGAATCGAGAGTGAACGAGGCTGTCGCAGCGTTTGATGGTATCAGTTTCCATTAGTTAACAACACCAAACAAGATCATAACTTTGATGGTGAAAAATCAGGAAAAAAAAAACGGAGACTTGGATTATCTATCTCTCTTGCAGATTGTTGTGGGTGGGTTGTTTATAAAGGGAAACGATACATGGTTCTAGAAAAATGGGGCAGCCAGACGCCTTTTAAAATAAAGAAAAGAAAAGGGGAAGCCTTCAATAAACAGGCGCTTGGTATTCCACTAGAGGGGAGAGGGTCGTTGTTTTTGTTTAAGAAGATAAGAACATGCTTTATTTATTTGCTGGAGAAAATGTAGACTTTTCTAATGAGGAAAAGTGGGGGGATTTTGTTTTTCTTGAAAAGAAGCTTCCAATACATTTTCTTTGAGGGGAGGAAGAAGAGTTGGGGAATTTTCACATGGAACACGAACGTAACACGTGCCTCTCACCATTTTTGTTCAGGAAGCTCCCCCTCACCTAACTCCCAGCTAATATATATAAATAATATCTGACTGATTGCTTCCATTCATCGCTATTATCGTTAGCATCACTGATACGATTTTCATGAATTATATTGTTTCTTTTTTAAGATTTTAAAACTCTACGACGAAATTTGATTTTTTAAAGAAAATTTTGAATGATTTTATTAATGCTACTCATATAAATCAAGATAAGAACATGCGCTTCATTAACATTTTTTTTAAAATTTAATTAAAAAATGCACTATATCAATGTCACTACAATATTCAAACATTATAAATAGCAAAATCAGGTATAACATCCCCCAAGCCACACTATTAAACCTAATTGGATGAAATTTGTCTTTTTTAAATTAGGGATAAAGTAACTTTATTTTATGTGGTCTCTGCATTTTTTCATACTAATTTTGAAATTTAACAATTTCAAAATTTGATACTTAAAATTAAAATTTCAATTGTTTTGATGACATAATATTATAAAATTATATCATGTCGTTACATATATTAATAATTTTATGTGATATCGTGATCAATTTTAAAATGTCACGACATAAAAAATTAAAAAATTGATAAATTTGAATTCAAGTGGATTAAAAACAGTTAGGGGTCGAGTTAAAAAGCTACTAAGTTTACGGACTAAATGTTAAATTATCTTTTCAAATCATTCAAAACTCTTTTTTATGAAAACATGGTAAAAAGAATTGATAAAATTAATCTAGGCCATGCTGTTATTATTATTAGTATTTGAAAATAGGCCATGCTATTAATTTGAAGCGGTAAAAGAAGGCCATTTTTATTTGAAGTTATCTTACATTTTTCTATCAAATAGTAGAAAAAAAAGTGTTTTGCTTTAAAAGATTGGAAACTTTTATATTTTCTTTTCCTCTGATATATTACAACATATCATTCGAAATTGGCTCCTAAAATCATCACATTCTGTCTTTAGTGATTAGAATTAATAACTTATTTTCCTTTTAACATATTACAAAATAGAAACTAACAAGTGGTCCCAATTGAAAAGCGAATAATGTTTATTCTAGAAATTCATGTTTAATCGCAGTATCTATTTGTAAAGTGTGTATATTTTATCAAATAGTTGAAAATATTTATGAACATATACTATTTTGTAATTAGCTTTAAACTATTCAAAATAAAACATATTACAAAATGAGGGATAAAGAAAATATTATGACATGTATTTATAAGTTTAAAGTATCGTCATTATTTTGCATTGACGCGTATGTATTTTGTTTTGAAAAAAAATATTTTGAATTAATTAATATGTCTTGTTTTGTACCCAACATATAATTTTTTTTTCAGTTCGGTGTCTAACGTTATTTTCGGGCCACTTTATTGTCTAACGTTTTATTCCGTAACTCAAATTAGGTTTTACCGTGACAGACGTTAGTTTTTCGCCATTATCCAATGAAAAATGGCCACGTGACATGATTTTTATTTTCTGAAAATAAATTTCTAAAAATAAGAAAAGATTAAAAATAAAAATAAATAAATAAAAATAAATAAATTAACTTTAATTTTTAACCTATTGTAAATCAAGCTTACACTATTCACCATCTTCCCTCTCTTCTCGTTCCCCCTTTTCTGAAATCAAGAGATAAAAAAATTAAGTCGTTTCCTCATAGAACTAGGGTTTATACTGAAGGAAATCAAATCTCCTATTAACAAAAGGCACAAATGCTTGTTCGATTAGAAAATCCTTCCGTTTGGATAGTAAAATTAAACCCCAAATTGAAAAAAAAGAAACATTGAAGAAGACAAAATACCCTGGAATTCAAAGATAAAAAAATGAATTAATATTGTGTAATAGCATTCTTTTGATTTTAATACTCTTTATGTTGTGTAATAGTATTCTTTTGATTTTAATACTCAATAGAATATATTCTTCAGATTTTGACAATTTGTCTTGTGAACGACAGACATAAAGTTAAAACACTTTGGTGTTGTAAATTTTAAGTTTGACTAACAACAGTCGAAGTAAAAAAAAATGTCTTTGCTTCAGATTTTTTTGAAAGTAGTAAATAATTTATTTAAACAATAAAAAATGTATGTATAAAACAGATGTTAGTTTTGTACTTTGTGTTAAACATGGTGAGTGTTAATTGTTAAATACTTGTAGAGTGTATTGACTGTGTGGTTGATAATTGAGCTGACTTTTAAATACTTATAAAATATGTTGACTGTTAAATGGTTCAGTAATTTAACTTTGTGACTGTGTAAGAAATGTATGATTATTATTAAATACTTGTAGAGTATTATGTGTTATTGACATCTATTATATTTATCTGTTAGATGATCTACAGTAAGGACATGATATTGAAGGGTTCTTATAATGCTGATAATGGGCCTAATGGGCCTATTGGCATTAATGCAAGTGGTGGTGATGGATCACATGCTGCTAATTTTGGATGATGTGATGAATTAGTGGATGAAGACAGTTATGATACTCAATAGAAAAGTTGATAAGTAAGTGGAGAGTATGCATTATTTGACGATAATTATGAAGAGATAAACTTCATTCAAACAAACTTTAAACTAGTCAAAAGAAAGGTAGAAAATAAAATTGTTACTGCATCAGGCTTAGAACCATATATTACTTTAAACGGTGGTTTGGGTACAACAGATAAAAATGAAGACTGTAGTTTGAGTTCATATATGCAAATGAGGTAGATTTAGATGGAGATTTAGGAAATTTGGGTAAAACAACTGGTGTTGATAGTATAGTGGAAAATGAAGCTGAATTAGAAGGTTTAAGTATTGGAGATAATACTGATTACCTAAATTCTTCAGATGTTGGGAGCTACGAGACAGATTCAGATGAAGATTTTATTTTTAAGAAGACTGGTAAGATATTCTTTGATCCTTCAACTGCTGAACCTAGATTTGAACTAGAAATGATTTTTGAAAGTCACGAACAGTTAAAGGATGCCTTATATGCTTATGTTGTAGCTTATAGGTTTGATTTCAAGTTTTTATCAAATAGAAAATAAAAAATTAGGACAGTTTATAAGGCAAAAGGTTGTCCATTTCTGATATATGCATCTTGGGATGATGATTATTTTAAAGTTAAAACTCTTGTAACTGACTATCAATGTTCTATAACATTTAAGAACCAGAGAACAAATTTTAAATTGGTTAAAAAATATTTTATTGGGAAGCTTAAGATTATTCCTAAATTGAAACTATCTGAGATTATGAAGTTTGGTATAGATGAGTTCAATGTGGAGTTGAACAAATAATGTGTCATGAGAACCAAAAATTGGACAAGAACAGATTAGGGGTATTGTTGTACATGAATTTAGTGTACTATTTAACTATGTTTATGCATTGAAGACTGCTGATTTAGAGGGTACATTTGACTTAATGGTTGTGAGACCTAATGCTGTTGACAATCCTAAATTTAAGAGACTATATGTTTGTTTTAGTGCATTGAAGGAATGTTTTAAGAAGTATTGCATGCCTGTGCTTGGGGTAGATGGTTGTTATTTGAAGGGGGCATTTAAAGGTGAAATTTTGTTAATAGTGGGTAGAGACAACAATAATTAGATTTTTCCTATTGTTTGGGCAGTTTTTGAGGTGGAAAATAGAGAGACATGAGCATAGTTTTTAAATCACCTCCAGGATAACTTGAATCTAGGAAATAGTGAGAAGTTGACTCTGCTCAGTGACATGCAGAAGGTAAGCACATATTTTAATTTTGATTTTATAAATTATTATTATTTATGTAATATTAGTTAATATTATTTTATTTGACTTTGTAGGGCTTTCTTGAAGCGGCCTCTCTGTGCTTACCATATATGGAGCACATATTTTGTACAAGGCATATTTATGCCATTTGAAAAAAAAAAGTTACAAGAGAGGTGACCTTTAGCTGCTATTTTGTTGTGTTGCAAGGCTACATCAGAAACTCAGTTTGAATAGTATGTTAACAAAAGGTGCATATGATGATCTTATGGATAAGAATCCTAGATACTGGTCCAAAGCTTTTTTCTACTAGATTAAAATGTGATGCCCTTGATAATAATTTCTTAGAGTCATTCAATTTTACTATCGTAGAAGCATGGTTTAAGTCTATTATTTTATTGTTTGAAGACATTAGACACGGTGTCATGCACATACTAGTTAAACACAAAACGAAATCACTTAAGTAAAAAGGTAAGGTATGTTCTAGGATTGCAAACAAACTGAAAGAACATAAAAAATTTAGTTCTTTATGTCATGTCATATGGATTGGGGCTGAAGGCTATGAGGTACAACAAAATGAAGATATTTTTGTATTTGATGTTAGGGGCTGTAAATATACTTGTAGAGTGTGGGATTTCACAGGAATTACATGCTCTCATATTGTGTGTGTCATACTCTATAGGGAATAACAGTTAGAAACATATATACATAATTTATGTAAGAAAAATGTTTATCATGAGATGTACAATGCTCTTCTTTTTTAACTATTCCAGTGAAAAGTATTGGAAAGACACAAAAATGAACAAAATTGATCTATTAGTGAAAAAAATGCCAAAAAGACCAAAGCAAAAAAGGAGAAGAGAAGAAAGTGAATCGAAAAACAAAAATAAGTTGAGAATGATATAATTAAAAATGGATTGTAGAGTATGTTGGCTTACTGAGAACAATGTAAGAACATGTCCAACCAAAAGGCAATCCAATATAAGTTTACATGATTTTTATATTCTGTCATTAATTGTTATTTAACTGTTATTGTTATTTAATCTAATCCATTAACTGTTATTGTTAGGTGCACCAACAAGAAGACCAAATAGTTCCTCCAATGTCAACACCACCAGTTACACCAATGTCAAGATCATCAGCTCTACCAATGTCAACACCACCTGTTACATCAATGTCAAGGCCAGCAGCTCCACCAATGGTGCTCATGCCAACTCCATTTGTTCAGTCATTGTCTTCATTTAGTAAGTCTATTATATCATATACTATTTAACATATTGCTTGGTTTCATACATTGTTTAAATTTGAATACTTTAAATTTGCTACTTTTAAGCAGACTCAGCTTACCATCTACTCAACCAAAAAGCTCTACACCTAAAAAGAGAAAGTTCAAAACAAATAGAATACAATGGGCACTGGAGAACATGTTACAACACGTGATCCAAGAGGGAGAACAATCATGCAAGAGATTGGCATATACACAGATGAGGCAACATGACTACAAATTTTAAATGTAAGTTTCTATTTACAAATATTTAATTCAATTTCTTATAAATTTGTAGTGATTATTTTTTGACTTTTTATCTTTCTTTTTAATAGCGAAGAAGACCAAGTCTAGTTTTACTTTCTCAACCTAACACAAAATGATCTATTGCAGCCATAAAGACAAATTCAGGTGGTCCAGCATCACAATCACCTTCAGCATCCAAGATGACAAATTTTGGTGGTACAACATCACAACGACCACCATCTTCAGCGTATTTTCAACATGCTGAAACTTTCATTGTTCCTTCATAAGCAAGACTCCTAAAGCTTACCGTTAAGAGGCCTCTCCCTAAACCAATTATATGGAGATCATAGAATTGAGCTGCTACTTGTTTTATGTTGTTAGTTATATTTTCTATTAAGAAACTATTCAGGCAGATGAAAATAATGTGTTAAGCATTTTGTTTGCTCAGATTAAACTATTTAGGTAGATGAAACAGTTCATTTTGTTTACACATATCAAACTGATATGGTTCATTTGTTGTATCAAGATATGTGTTATTAAAATAGTTTTGAATCTATTTAAGTAGATAAAACAGTTTTATTTTATTTACACATATCAAACTAATTTAGTTCACTTAGTGTATCAAGATATGTGTTATTAATGATTATTAATGGAGGCAGTTTCTTTTGTTTAGTTTACTTGGTTGTACCTAATGTGAATAGAAATCAGATTTCACCATAAAAACAAACCATTATATTCTTCATGAACTGTCATTACAAAAGCAAATTTCACCATAAAAACTAACTATTATATTCTTCTTCATGAACTGTCATTACAAAATCATATTTCATCATATAAACAAACCCTTACATTTTCCATGAATTATCATTATAAAATCAAAAGTTATTTGCAACATCACTTTTTGTAACTAATATGAATAGAAATTGTTGCTATCTAAAGAAAAAATTTCACCATAAACTACATTGTCCATGAAGTAAAAAAGCTATCTAATAGAACAAAAAATTTGTCATCCTCTTTGCACATTTTGCTTTATATGATCTTACAAGTTTATTCAATTGATTGTTTTCGGTCATCAGTATTTCTAATTGATTTTTCAAATCTTCCGCATCATATCCATTGTCTTCTTCCTTGTCAAACCACTAAAAAAATTACACCGATTTTAGACAAAAATAAAAAATCAAACCAGGAACAATTTCAAAATATGAGGGATGATACAAGAATTTTATAGAAAAAACACAAGTTACCTCTTTCGGTTGAGAACAATCATAAAATTTCTTTCATTTACTCCTAGGCTGATTGAAAATACAAATCGGACCTCTCTTTCGGCAATCACAAAGAACAACCTTTGAACTATAATGAGGCTTCGAACTTTCACTCGACATCCTTCAGTATAATTTTTTTAGGGTTTTTTGTTATTTGAACGGGCTTGGCCGGGTTGGGGCCAATGTATTTAATTATGGGTTTTGTAATTGTGGATTGGACTTTTAATTATTTATTTGGGTTTAATACATATTGGACTTCAATTTAATACAACTCATTACCAATAATAATAATAATATCACTAATAATACAAATAACATAATAAAAATAATAATAATAATAAAACATATACACTTAATAATACATACATGCAAATTGACATATATACATGCAAACACATATACGTACACATACATACACATACAAACATACATATTCATATACGAACGTACACATATTGTATAAATATGCTCGTATGTAACACACATTCATACAATTACACATACACACAATTCACACATAAAAAGTAAATACACACACGATACATATATCATAGTAATTATAAATACGTACACCTACACAATACATATGCTATACATGTATTCACACACACCTCACACACATATATTACGTATATATTAACCACACGTATAAAAAGCACACATACTAATATCACATATGTATACATGCAATAATAATATCCATTAATTATTATACTAACATATTAACAATATTTACAAATCGGATAAAAATAAGTGATTACAATGCTCAAACGATCCTTTGTTTATCTCTGCTCGCTTGCTTAAGAAGTGGAGATCATTGAGCTGATTCTCTTATGCACACTTCTTGAAAATGGTGAATGCTCAAATGATTATTTGTTTATCTCTACTCGCTCGCTTAAGAATAGAGTGACTCACTCAGTCTTACTGAGTATCATAATGGGAAAGACAATTTCTCAATTGTCATGTGAGAAAGTGATTAACAAAATTGGGAGAGCTTGTAAACTATTGTCGTATAAAGAGAGATGTACAAAATAGGGGCAGTGATAGAGGACTTATGATGGTATTTTCTCATAGCTTACAAACTCGTTACAAACCTGTGTTTTCTTGAGTTTGCTATATACAAAACATATGGGACTATGGAAAACAAAAAAGGGAAAACAAAAGTATGAGGTAAAGAAATAGTCCTCGAGGGAAGTGGTAGGTATCGCGAGGTCCAGGAATCCTCTCAGCTTTAAAGTTCTTTACGTTTCATTGTCTCACAACAACTTTGCTTATGCTCTTCTGCTCTGGTTATTTAGTCATTTTCTAAAGTTTAGTCATTCTCTGAAGTTTAGGCTGATAAGGGTCATCACGGTTTTGATTAAGAGTACTGTGGGATTTTTCTGCTGGGATGGGGCCTCTTCGCTAACACGATCATGATCCTTTGTTTATCTCTACTCGCTTGCTTAGGAAGTGGCGATCGTTGAGCTGATTTCCTTATGCACACTTCTTAAAAGTGTCAGACGCTCAAACGATCATTTGTTTATCTCTGCTCGATCGCTTAGGAATAAAGTGACTCACTCAATCCTACTGAGTATCTTAGTGAGAAAGAAAATTTCTCAATTGTCATATGAGGAAGTAATTAATGAAACTGAGAGAGCCTGTAAACTATTGCCGCATAAAGAAATATGTACAAAATATGGGTAGTGATAGAGGACTTATGATGGTAGTTCTTCATAGGTAACAAACTCGTTACAACCTACTTTTTCTTGAGTTTGCTATATACAAAAAGTGTGGGACTATGGAAAACAAAAGTAGGAGGTAGAGAAATAGACCTCGGGGGAAGCGACAAGTATCGTGGGGTCCAAGAATCCTTCCATCTTCAAAGTTATTTACTTTCTCTATTGTCTGACAACAACTTTGCTTATGCTCTTCTGCTCTAGTTGTTTAGTCCTTATCTGAAGTTTATCCTGATGAGGGTCATCGCGGTTTTGCTTAAGACGTTAACTGCTGGTTTTTTCTGCTGGGATAAGGCCTCTTTGCTAACACGATCGTGATCCATTCTCTTCTATGCCAACTGAAATGAAAGTATGTGGCATTGCCTTGTTGTCCTTTGATCAGCCTGCATAAAGCCTTCCCCGAAAGGTGTGGGTAACTTGACTTGTAGACAGAAATGGGCTACCATCATTCTAGCTTTTCTCATCAAGGGTCTCTCGAAAATAACATTAAACACAGAGGGGTTGTCAATGACTAGAAAATTGGCCATCTGTGTGACCTTATTATCATCATCTCTCATAGTTATGGGAAGTCGAGTGGAGCCCTTTACCTTAATGGGTTGGTTGCTAAACCCATATACTGGACTGACCGGCTTTAATTCTAAATTCAGAATTCCTATTAAGCTAAATGCACTCCAGCTTAATACTTCTACAACACTACCCGTATCCACCAGTATTCTCGTTATAGTAAAATATGTTATCCCCGTTGTAATGACGATAGGGTCATTGCCTTTCTCGTCGAGAATATTGTCTTCTTCTTTCTCCGAGAATAAGACTTGCCACGAACCTTTGTATTTTATTTTTTTCATTATTTCTGTTGAAACTGACATTATTCTCTGCATATGTCTCTTACGGTTGGAGCTTGATTGGTTCCACTTTACGTCTACTCTGATTATCATGTGTATGGTACCCTTATTATCCTAGTTGTTTTTTATATTGTCTTGTGGTCTAGGCTGACGAGCTTCTCTATTATCCTCGACATGTCTGTAGAAGGAAACTAAAAATCTAATTAACTGCCCTCTTCTTACTACGGATTTAATCGCGTTCTTCAAATTTACAGAATTATCCGTAGAGTGGCCTTGAGCTTTGTGAAACTCGCATCTTCGTTCGAAATGCTCCCTGCATTGGCTTTCTCTTATCGAAAATGGTGGTCTTAAGATTCCTATGTGCTCAATCTGGTGCAATATTTACGAAGGCGACTCCGTTAACTCGTGATAGGTTCTTTATGCGAATAACTTTTCTTAAGATGTCTCACGCTATTGGCCTTCCTGCGTATGCCGCTGCAATTGGTCGTTGTTATGAACATACTATGGTCTGTGACAGAACTGTTGGCCTCTTTAATTTCCTGATAAAGAAGAGGTCTACCACGTTTGGGCCACGATCGTCCTGCCTCTGGCTCTCCTGCTGTAAACTGTGTGCCATGGCCCTCATGTTGTCTGCCTCTTCATTTTCAGTGTACGGTTGAACTTTCTCATATAACTCCAATAACGTTGTCGGTGGTCGGTCCAGCAAATTATACTTTAAATGCTGATGGGAGGTGTCGTTGACGAAAGAGGAAATAACAAACTCGTTGGAGGCTTCTTTGGTCTGTATGGTTGCGGTGTGAAATCGTTGGACAAATTCAAGCAAAGATTCGCCTGGCCTCTGGATGACTGACATAAGGTACGCTGACGACCTTTTTAATACCTTGTTCGCTAAAAAGCGGCTAATAAACAGCTCTGCCAGCTGATCGAAACTTATAAATTTCTTTGCGAATGTTTGACATTTATAAATTTTCACTTTGGAAGATTTGAACTCATATCATAACCTAGAGAGACATGTGGATCCTGGGAAGGACTCATGTCCCCTATGCACAAGAAATTTTTTACTTTCATTTTGAATATTATTTTGATAAATAAATTAATTATAAATTTGTCCTTTCCACTTTTCAAAATTTATATTTATATTTATATTTATATTTGGCCAATTGGCCAAACTACTCATTTTTGTTCCCTTAAATTCCTTTAGGTCATAGAATCTACACTCACTAGAAACACTCCCCTTCCTTTCCCTAGTATCTCCCTTTCCCTCCCCTCCCTTCTAGGTAAGATTATGATTAGATTTAAGATTTGTAAAAGAAAAGAATGATATTATCTGACAAATTAATTTTAGACGTATTAGAAGTCTGCAGACTGTCCGACAACGAATACTTTAAAGTTTTCTTTAAAAAAAAGTCTACAATCCCCTAAAATGATTAAGTTGTTAATCATTTGAATGATCAATAAAAATTAAAAATGTTGATCTAAATGAAAAATAAACTTTAGGTATGAAGAGGATCAATCAATAACTAGAAGGTCCAGTTTATTCTTCTATTCCTCCATCACATTCCAGGATAGTCTCTTTCCAATCAAATCAAAAGCCCAGCCCTAGCCTACACCATTATAATTGGTATAATTAAGCAACTCAATTTTAAGTCAAAACCTTTTTTTAATAATTTTTACTAGAGAGAGAAAAAAATTTATTCCTATTGAGTTTTGAACTCACGACCTGAGAAAAGATGAGGTAATCAACTAAGAGTTTTAACCACAAGCTATAGAGATTGTTGACAATTTTAAATCAAAATCTATTTATAATATTAATGTATTTGGGGAATATTTCTAGAATGAATTATACCCAACATGATAATTATATTCTGATCCCTAAAGAAAAATATTTAAGCTTCAAGTTAATATTTATAACTTTTTTGGGTTGTTATTTTTCTTTTATGTTTATGTAAAATCTCTCAAAAGAAATTGATTATATATATTTATTTGGATAAATTGTAGTAATATTATTTTTTCAGATTTTTATTTCAACTGTTGGCTTACTTTCTTTTTTATTTCATGATCTATAGTGGTTGTTATGGTACTAAAAAAATCGTTGGGACTACATGTCAACTTCAGCCGAACAAAAAAATTATCATGAGAATATATTTCAGCAAAAATCATTGGTTACTCTATTTATTGTACAAAAATCACCATACATTGTAATAAAAACTACTCTAAAGCTTAAAAATAAAAAGGAAATTCAACAACAATATTACTGCAATTTATATGTATTTTATTTCTTTCGTGATTCTTACCCATATTAGCGTATGTAATTAGGGATAATTATATATTAGCATGTTACGTGTGCTTTTTTATGATTTTAGTCGGCATGGCATGCTGATTAGGAGAGATAAAATGATGTGATAGCATACTACATGTGATTTTCTCTTTTTTAATTAGTCTAACGTTAATTTTTAACGGTAAAGTACCAAAATAAAAATAAAATATAACGTTAAGTATCATATTATCAAAAAGTATGTGAGATATTAAAATAGTAATACAGGAATAAATAGAGTACTAAATATGTAGTTATTACAAGTTCTAACAATGCAGTGTCGGATAGCGTAAAATTCATGATAAAGTTTTGTTAGAAATAACGTGATGGCACAGATGTTGGAATTTAATCACATATCATCTTGACTTTCTCCTCCACTACCCTTTCTTTTCTATGTCAAACTTCTACTGCTATGATAAAGTTCTAACAAATGTTTTTAATGCAATTAATCCTTGTATGATTGTGAATTTTTATAAGTTCTTTGACCAATAATGTTGTTTCTACTAGTTTAAACATCGATTAGATAGTTTTGACATAATAAAATCATAGATATGAACGCTCAAACGGTAAATTAGTAAGTAGTTTTCCATTTTCCCCCCTGTTCCAACACATATATAATACTAGTTGGAGTATTAGATTATACCGCCATGCATCACATGGGGCATGCACGTGTAAACCATTATATATTTAATTAAAGAGTTTGGATTTCCGTATAGTTGATTAATTAAATTAATTTTTATTCGAGGAAAAGAGTGATTCAGAAAGCAAGGAAATGTTCATGAATCACGTGGTAAGAAATTTCGGGTACTAATTAAATAATTTTTAATTAACACTTTAATAATTGAGAGTTTGGTTAAACACTTTCACCTAATATCTTTTATGATTGAATTTTCTCAAATGAAGTTTAAATAAATTAATATAATTTTTCCATAGTTGCAGAGATCTTTCGTGATTTTATAAGGGGTAGAGCATATCAATAGTTATTAAAGTATGTTAAAATAAGTTTTTTAGTTATTAAATTTTCAAAAATTATATAACAATCATTTAATTTTTTATTCGAATACAAAATGAATCGTACTAGTGATAAGTTTTTGATAAATTTAAGAAACATCTTGTAACAGTTTTATAAGTATGAACGGTCATTTTGTATTAATTGAAAATAAATTTAATGACAACCTTGTAATTAATCAAAAGTTTAATGGCTAAAAACTTATTTCAGCATAGTTCAATGGCTAAAAATTTCCTTTTCTTTCTTTTTAAATCTTTGATAAGTGAGTTTTTTTTTTCGAATTGATAAAGTAAATTTAAAGGTAAGAAGACAGCTTAATTACATAAACAATGACCCGTTCAAAACTTTCATTAACCTATCGAAACTTCTTAGTATTTACATATATATATATTTTAATGTTTGATAGTGAAAATAAATATATAAATAAATAACAAATTTCCAAAATATAATACAATGTTCCGAAATGATCATTTTGGTACGTGGGCAAACATCAGCTCTCTCTTCTTTGAAAAAGTAAGAACGGAGAAATCTTCTCTCGTAAATTTCTTTTCACCCAAAATCCTAGTAGAATTCTAATTTTAGAATTTTAATTTTTTTCGAGTTAATGAATTATATAATATTCAGAGACGGATTTATGTATGTATTGGGAGGGGCTCTTGTCTTCGCCCACCAATTTTTTAATCTTTGATATATATAGTTGAAAATGTATTAATAATGAATTTGTCTCGCCACTTTTCAACATTTATATTTATTTTTTTAACTTTTTAATCCTGACTATGTCCATGATAGTATTAAAATTCAATATTTTATATACATATACACATTGATGGCATGAGCCTTGACCCCTCTAAGTAAAATTTCACTTTTAGTTAAGACCATGATAACTTGTTTTTGGGCATCAAAATGATAGATTTCAGTTTAACCCTATTAAAAATTATATAATTTTAAACTATAATAATAATAATAATAATAATAATATATTTTAATTTTTTAAAGTTTTATAATTTAATTTTTCTAGGATAAAAATCTGCCTTTATTCCTATTTAAAAGTTGATGAAACCTTAACTCAAATGGTAAGAATGAAGTGATAGATATTTGAGGGTCTAAAGTTTTTTTTAAAAAATAACCTTAAGGGGATAAGGTATATATATCTTACCGATAAAATTATTTCGACTCAAATCTTTTAAGATAAAAATTATTTCCTCTTGGAGTCATCCGTTAGGTTATTTGAGAAGCAAAGTTTGATTCTCACTTTACGTGGAAATATCAATTTGTTTCCAAAATGTATTATTAATATAATAATTTCGTTCACTTTTATTGAGCACCATTATTTTTATATTATAAAGTATATTTGGTTAATAAGGATAAAGTATGGAGCTATATGTAATAATGAAGAGTAAAGTATTTCCAAGATTCGGCAAGAACAACCCCCCACCCAACAGAAGCAAGCATCAGCATGAGATAAAACAACCTCATCTCCTGTCTGTAACATCACTCACTTTATTTTATTTTCTTCTATTGTTTCTTTCTCTTTGTTTTCCACGAATTTGACAATTTGTCAAAGACGTAACGCAATCAACTGTGCTGAATAAAGGAGCAACCCATTCACACTGGGGACTGATTAGGTATTAATCACTCGGTCTAATATATATATATATATATATATATATATATATATATATATATATATAATATAAAATTGTTAGTAGATCAAATGAATTTAATGATTGAAATTAAAATTTTAAAAAATACATTATGTTAGTAGAATTTATATTATTTTTAATAGGTTTAAAGATAATTTTAACTCCTACGTTTATAATTTTTGTTATTTTAGTTTTTATTTTTTTCAGGATAAATTTGGCTCTAAACCAAAATCTTTTTGTCAAATAATTCATTTTTTATTAAAATATTAATTAAACCGTTAAGTAATTAATAGTGATGACATGACACATACATATAAAACATATTTTAAATGACATGACATCTAATCTATCATATGCTTACACATAAAATATAATTTCATTTTAATTTAAATTATAAAAATAAATAAAATACTAAAAAATTAAACAAAAAGAGTGGGGAAGATCGGGGAATCCCGATTCCTAAATGAATTATAACTATAGATAAAAGATTGGATGGGTCTATCACGCTGGACGAGCACCGCTGAGCATCACTAACGACGAACACCGTTGAATAGTATTAAATTAATTAATAAAGATTAAAAATCTAAAGGATTCAATATATAATTATAAATTATTTAAACATATAATTATAAATTATTTAAAATAAAATACTAATTAAATTATTTTTCCATATATATATAATATTTTTTAATTTTTTTAAAAATAATTGGATCAAATACCAACCTTAGTCAATTTATAAAAAAACCCTAAACCTTGAACTTTAAACCCTAAACCCTAAACTATAAACTATAAACCTAAAACCAAAAACATGAAACCCAAAACCCTAAACACTAATCCATAAACTCTAAACCATAAACCATAAATTTGAATATTGGATTTAGGCTTTAGAATTTAGGGTTTAAGCTTTACTATTTAGGGTTTATTGTTTATGGGTTAGGGTTTAGTATTTATGGTTTATGTTTTAGGGTTTAATGTTTATGGTTTAGGGTTTAGTGGTTGGTATTTGATCTAATTATTTTTTAAAAAAGATTAACAAAAATTATATATATGGAAAATAATTTAATTAATATTTTATTTAAATAATTTATAATTATATGTTTAAATAATTTATAATTATATGTTTAGTCCTTAAGATTTTTAATCTTTATTAATTAATTTAACGGTGTTCATCGTTAGTGGTGTTCAGCGGTGCTCGTCGAGCGTGGTAGAATTTTCCTAAAAAATTAGTGAAATAAACCAGAAAGTTTTCAAAGTAAAAGAACAGGTATTTGTTTACTAATCTATTGGTACGACAAGTATGTAAATTCTAATTATTTTTAGCTAGGGTTATAATTTATTTAGGAATCGGGATTCACTGATCAATCCCATTTTTTGTTTAATTATTTTTAGTATTTTATTTATTTTATAATTTAAATTAAAATAAAATTATATTTCATGTGTAAGTATATGATAGGTTAGATGATATGTCATTTAAAATGTATTTTATATGTATGTGTTATGTCATCACCGTTAATTATTTAACGGTTTAATCAATATTTTAGTTAAAAATGAGTTATTTGACAAAAAAAACATAGATTAAAGGCCAAATTTATTCTAAAAAAAAGATGAGTGTCAAAATGACAGAAATTATAAACGTTAAGGGTTAAAATTATTTTTGTGACTTTTAATATATAATTAGTTGTATTCTATTAACATTAAATTAAAATTCATGTATAATTTATTTTTTTTCGAAAGAAAGATGTTTGAAAACCGAGGGCTTGACTTTGTTGTTATTTTTTTTTAAAAAAGGCTGTTTTCGGCTGCTCCACACTGAAAAAAAAAAAAACAAAGGTGTTGCTCCATATAGTTGTGGACCAACATATGAGTGCGAAATCTAGAAAATCTGCTTTGTTTTTGCTTTTGTTTTCTCGCTCGCTCACATATTCCTTCGTCTTCATCCACCTACTTGAAGTTTTTTATTTATTTAATTTTTCGTAATCATATTGAAACTCGACTAAATTCAAACTTGAGTTATATAGACTTGAAAAAGTCTTCCAATACACTATTCTGAAATAGTAAAACAATCCAAACCCCTTTTACTTTATCAAATGAACCATCTTCTTAGTAACTTAAAGGTATAATTATCCATACACACGTTTTTGAACCGTATAGGCGGCAGCTGTGTCGGTTTTATTATAATCATAAATATCTAATTCGAACTTTTTACATTAATTAAAAAATATCAAATAGACATAGATTTGTAGTCAAAATTTTCCAACATCCAGCGTGAAAAACAAGGGACGGATCGCCCCACGTGCATGGCGGGCGCCGTCCATTGGTATCCCACTTACGTTCGTTTACTTGCTAATACTTTTCACTAATAATATATATATTTGTTGGTATTTGAATGAACGCCATTTCAATGCCGACTCTATCTTCCCAAGTAGAATTCAACCGCTTCATTTCATATACACTCGTGTCCGATTGTTAAGAGTTAGAAGTAATAAGAAGAGTTAGAATTCATCCATTTTATTTCATATACCAAACGGCAATGGATGTTCAAGTATTGCACATCTCTCAAGAGGGTGATATGCTTGCGGATGGGTTGACAAAGATGACGGGGCAGAAACCCTTAGAATTTCGAGAATTTTATAACCCCAGATATAATCCTAAATATATTATATAAGAATTGTATTGTTTAAAGTAGCTCGATTATCTTTTTTTTTTTTTATCTTTTCATAAAAACAATAGAACGAACAATCACAGAAGAGTTTGGAGGGTAATTTAACCTTTTTTTAAAAAATTGAAAGCTTAAACAATTTTTTAAAAAAAATTGAAGGTTTAACTAAAATTTTGAAAGGAAATTTAATTAAAAATATCTAAAATTCTGAAACTTAATATAAATTTTTAAAAAATTTATAGGGATCAAATTAATTTTTTTAAATTTAAAGTTAAAATTCAAATTTTCTAAAATTTAGTGGCTATGGCTCTAATCCTTAAAGGCTCCGCCCCGAACACGAGTAGGGTCACCATTCGGAGATATCATATATCCAACATTTATTCAATTAATGTGTGAACTTGGATAATTGGGGTGGGGGGGGGGGCGACATCAAATTGATTACCCGAAACATAAGTTATTTGATATCCATTATTCGAATTTGTTTTGAATTTGATAATTAATAAAAGGGTAAACTTTTGATATTGATAGCCACCAAACTTTTAGAGTGCTTTTACTTTGATCATCAAACTTTTAAAAAATACATTACAATCAATAATTTTTTAATTTACTTTCAAGACGGTCAATGTTATAGTTGTTTGTTTAAGAAATGTTAATGTAGCATGTTAAAGCCTTCTTCTTGAAAAAAATAATTTTAAATTTTCAAATTAGCATTCGTCGTCAATGCCCATTTTTGATGAACGGAGCAATCGACGGTCAATCCTAAATGTATGAAAGGTGACCAGAAAATTAACATAGTTCGGTTTCAAGTTGATACAACAATTAATGGTGACAATTATGAAAGTTTTTGCTTTTAGTTTCTATTGGGTCTCCGCCCTCTTTTCATCCTTGATTCATTTATTGTTCGGTGATTTCTCTGGTCGAACAGATCACCAAATTATTTATTTTTTTTCTATTCAAACTCGTTGAAAAACTTTTCAATCTCTTCGCATCTCAATCATATTCTAATCAAAACTAAAAATTAAAACTTTACAATCTTTATTATTAACCTTTAAATCGACTTGAAATCAAACTATATTAATCTTCTAGTCAAATTTATCCTTCCCGCCATTGAGATTGATCAACAACCTTTCATTCATCATAATTTTGGCTTGGACATAGATTGCAAATGTGGAACTAGGGGTGTTTTTTTTAATAAAACTTTAACATATCACATCAATATTTCTTAATGAATGCTAATGGCAGTGACTATAATAAAAGCAAATTAAAGGTTTAGGGATTGTAATGCATGTGTAAAAGTTCTATGACCAAAATGAAAGTAATCTAAAAATTTTGAAACCTTTAACCACGTTGAACTAGGCTAAGATTTTTTTTGGTTATATGCATGTTCGTCTTACGATCCATGTTCGGGGTGTGGGGTTGCCCCTCCCAACAATGTCATCTTTAAGGTTTGAACTTGCATCCTCTCCTTAAGAGTGTAATATGCCTTACCAAGGCATCCAATACTTGTTGGTGAAGTAGGCTAAGAATTTAAACACTCAACAAAAATGAAGTTTCTTTAATTTTAAACACCCAAGAGACGGTGGATGTTTGACATTAGTTAATGGGGTTAACTATTTAATTTTTTATCCACTTCTCTTATTTGCTCTACGACAATTACAAAAAGTTTTCTAATTTTTTTAAAATTCTTCTTTTTAATTGTATTTCTTCTTTACCGGCGACAACCTTTGACCGTTTTGTTATTTTGTATATAAATAAATTTCATCTTTGCTGATGAATACTTTATTTTTAAGTTTTTTCTTGTTTCTTTTTTGCTTTGCCAGATTCATATCACATTTGCTTTTATGGTAGTCCTTTCGTATGCTTTTATGGTAGCTCTTTCGTATGCTTTTATAGCAGTTATAGTCTTTCTTTGTGATAGTTGTATGTCTTTTGACAGTTTAGCGTTCGAGAGCGTTTTTGTTAGCAATGAGGCTGATCTATATATGCTTATGATTTCCCTTTTGTGGTTGTGCGGAAATGCCAAGAACAAATAGTGGAAGAATTTGATTTTTTAGAGCACTCTGATCAAAGTAGTTGTTTGCTAGATTTCATTCAGAAGTTTATCTAAGTCCTTCTGAAAGTGATAGATTTTGTATTTTAATGTCATTGACACCCTTAAAATATTATTGTATTTATTTTTACGCATTGAACTTTCGATATTTACAGTGTGATACCTTTGTAATCTTATCACTTTACTATAATCCAGTATATTTATAAAAAAAAACATAGCACAAATCCCAAAATGGGCTTTTGTCAATCGGGCTTTTTAGCGGAGTAAGGACTAAGGCGAGGAGCAGATCCCATCGGACTTTTCTCACATCCAATTTGAAGTCCGGAGCCATTGCCTCAACTAGTCATTATTAATTTAGAAATTACAAACGCAACAATGTTCGATTACTCGTTCAAAATTAAAGTTTGATTTGACATTTGAAAAGATTTCAATAGAAATATTAAGAGAAAAAATAGCATGCGTTAAAATCTACTTACACTATGTAAAATTTAGTTACTTTTATGTTTTTTATTGTTAATCGCATCCCTCAATTTGCCTCCATCCAAAGGTCTAAAAAAATATAAAACTTTCAAATTTTACATGATATAAAAGGGGCAAATTTTGGAAAATAATTCAAATAGAAAAAAAATTAGGAAAATAAAGTATGTTATATTTTGGGATCTAGGCCATTTTGAACAGTACACATGGTAGGACGCCATGTGTACATGGCGTTTTCACTATTCCCCCAATAATTCAGCTAACAATGTTGAAGCTTTGGCTGAGCCAAGTGGGGGCTGGTGCACAAGAGTAACGCCACCTCAAGGTGGCGTTTTACTGTGGAGCATACAAACCAACTTTCACGTGAAAGCTGGTCAGTTTATTTTTTTTTCAAAAATTGTATATATATATATATAGGATGAGGAGAGGGGCAGATATTACACGACTTTGGAAAAAATTTTGAGAGAACATATTGTGGCAAATTCGAGTGATAATTTTGGTTAACATATAGTTGAAGACGGTGAAGGCTGTTAAAGTAAGTAATTTATGCTTTTAATTAATCTGTGTTTTTTTAATTATATGAGTTTGTAGATTTTTTTGTGTGATTGAAGATATATTCGAATGATAATTACTTTTTATAGATTTAAAATTTTAAATTAAGAATCTATTTCCTGTTTTTATTTTCTTTTAGGATTGTCTACTTCTAGTATTGTCTGATAATGGGGTTTTCTTATATGTAGATATGGTTTTTTGATTTTCCATCATAGAAAATAAACACTAAAAAATCTCAATATGATCTCTGTTTTGTTTTGTTTAGTTTTTTCTGAGTTATTTTTCATAGTATTCTGTTTGGCACTGTAGATTTCACGGATTTGGAAAAAAATTTGAGAGAAAATTGATAAAATTTGAGTGATAATTTTGTTTAAAATATAATTGAAGACAGTGAAGGCTGTTAAAGTATATTTGTTTATAAATCTTCTCGATTTCTCGAAAGTATACAATAAGGAGTACTGTATCAAACGACATACGAGATTATGTGTTGTTGAGTCTAATACGCAAACCTATTGTGTAAGGTGTATTAATTGGAAGAGCAAATGTCCTTGGTGGGTAAGAATTTCATACAAGAAGAGGAGTGAGATGTGGGAGGTGATATGGTTCATTGAGCAGCACACATGTCCAAATATATCATTATCACAGGATCACATTAATTTAGACTCTAATCTAATATGTGCTTACACCAGGTTATTGGTTGAAAGGGAGCCAAGGATTTCGATTGCAGTGTTAGTAGCATCCATTCGAACTCAGCTTGGATATATTTCATCTTACTACAAGGTATGGATGGCAAAGCAAAAGGCGATGATGTAGGTGTATGGAGATTGGGATAAACCGTATAATGAGCTACCAGCTCTTTTACGAGCAATGCAAATATTTATCCCAAGAACCATTATAGAGTAGAAAACAATGCCGGCGTACAGCTTACAAGGTGAACTAATTCCTGGTAAAAAGGATATTTAGTAAGTTGTTCTGGGCATTTAAGACTTGCATTGAAGGGTTCCCATTTTGCAAACGCACGATTCAAGTGGATGGTACATGGCTGTATGGGAAGTACGGTCATATATTAATCGTGGTTGTTGCACAAGATGCAGACAATAATATTTTTCTAATTGCCTCTGCCATAGTCGAAAAGGAAGACGCAGATGGATGTGAATTCTTTTTGAAGCATTTACGTAACCATGTAGTAAAAGAAGACGGGGTTTGTATGCTTTCTGATAGAAGAACTGCGCTCTTATTAGTAATTAACAGACCATAAAGTTTATGGGCTCATCCGCATGCATATCCAGGATATTATGTGCGACATATTGAGGCAAATGCAAAGACTAGTTTCAGAAACCCCATTATCCGAAAAGAGATTTTAGGCGTAGGTAAATTATTATTTGTTATTTATAAAAAATATTTAAATTTTAATGATATTTTCTTATTTGATTTAGACTAACTCTTTTTTTGAATAGGGTATGAACTAGTTCGACCCAAATTTGATGCGAGGATAAGAAGGTTGAAGCGGCACGACACACTTGTATTTAAGTTTGCAAATGACATCCCCAAGGAAAGATGGTTACAAGCCTATGATGAAGGGCGACGTTACGGCCATATGACAACAAACATTGCTGAGGCTATAAACTCGGTGCTTAAAGGAACACGTCATCTCCCAATTACAAGTATTATGTGGGAAACTTACTTCAGATTGGGTAAAGTTTGGTCCGATAAAGGGCATGAAGTTAACGCCCGGATAAATAGCGGACAAAATTGGTCTAGAACCCTTCAGGATCGAATGATAGCTCTTCAAGCAGATGCAAGCGCTATGAGAGTTAGAACATTCAACCCAAGTGGTGCATAATTTACTATCGAAGCTATGGTCCGGGGTGAGCAAAGAACGTTTGTTGTAAACCTTCATCGGATATGGTGTGATTGTGGTCAATTTCAAGCATTTCGATATCCCTGCTCTCACGCACACGCCGTATGTATGCATATTCATATGGATCCTTACAGGTTTGCAGGTCCGTGTTATAACCTGCACACTATGGCAAATATATATAGAATTCAATTTAACACGATCCCGAACCAAGATTATTGGCTGTAGAGCCAATATACGAAGAATGGATACCAAATCTAGAGCTTCGTAGAAAGCTAAAAGGTCGGCCGAGTTCCACTCGCATTCATACGAATATGGATGATCCAGATGACAGAAAGGGGGAGTGCAAGTTAAGCATTGTACACTTTGTAGGGGACCAGGTCACACAAGGAACAAGTGTTCAAACAAATCAAATATTTCCAACTATCGTGCCAGACCATCAACCTAAATTTTGTGTTAATATAAATTCGTAATATATTTTATTTGAATTTGCAATCAATTATATGTATTTTTTTAACAAATAAATACAATTTTTTAACTTTGCATTGTACATTTTTTTTATTTTTGTAACTTTTTTAAATTGCAACCAATTCACAATAGAACTATACTTCAAAAAATATAAATATTAAACGGTGCATTCAACTTAAAGGGACAATTTTGAAAGTTTTCATTTTATTGAAAAATGATTTTAACGAGCTAAGGTGCATATTTTATATTTTTTAATTTGTCTTTGATATGTTCTAACATATAACATCATCGATGTTAATGGTTTTATAAAAAATATCATGTGACAAAAACAATGATTTTTAATTTTTATATTGTGCTTTTGATCGAAGTCGAAAGTTGGATAATCTTTCAAAAACATTTAAATTACACTCAAACTCGTTCTTGAGATTTTGGTAGTCTATGGGCGAACCTAAAAATTAGTATTTGCATCTGAATTTAAATTTAATTGAATTTAAATTTCATTTGCATTTGAATTTAATTGAATTTCAATTTCATTTGCATTTGAATAATTACTTTGAATTTGTATTTGCATTTGAATTTGAACTTGTTTTTTTCATTTTCATTTGAATTTAATTGAATTTCAATTTCATTTGCATTTGAACTTGCATTTTTCATTTGCATTTGAATTTGACTTTTAAAAGTTGAATTTTAATTTTAATTTGTATTTGAATTAAATCAAAAAATATAGGTCTTAAATGAAAAAGGATAAATTAAATCAAAATAAAATAATCCAAAAACTAAAACAGTAAACAAACAATATTTCTAATTAAAAATATATTACAATTTTTTTTGCCTTTTGTCCTATTTTCTCCTCCTTCTCGGCAATTCTTGTCGGTGTAAGGATGATGTTTGATCATACCGTCTAGGGGGTTGAACCATTTTTCGTGGTTGATCCGGAGTCTGCTAATCATTTCCAAATTGATCATCCATCGATTGTATAGATGGTGGAGTACCATACTGAAATTCTTGTATGTAAGTCTGCCCATCATCATTGTAATCCGGCTGAGAAAATGAGCTGCCACCAAATGAAAATTGATTGGCGCTTGTTCCAGAACATGACCAAATGGTGGATACTGTCTTGGGGGATTACACTGGAGACCATGAAGAATGCCAACCCGTAGAAGTATCAAAATTTGGTTCGTCTGCTACTTCTTTTGAGCTCTGACCAAAATCTGATACTGGTAAATGTACGTGTTTCAAGCAACGCGGATCTTCAAGCCATTTATTTGCAGCTTCAACAGATACTAAGAACGGTTTCTATTTTCCGAAAACCACGAATAATACTCTGTATTAAATTCAAAATCATTGTCTTCGATTGGACTTAAATCTTCAGCCCACCGCGTATATCTTTCCTCCCACCGTGAAATAAAATAGGCTTGCTTCACAACCCAATTCGCATCAAATCTACCCCTAGATGCAGTATGTATATGTTCACTAACAGGTGGAGCTCCAGGAATAGATTGATGAAAGTTGAACTGTCGTAACACTCTATCACCACAATGATATTCAATAATAGAAAAATGAATTAAAGGCACAACTGCACCCTAGAATGTTTTACATTCAAGCACACTTTTTGCTATGCAAGCCTTGATTATTGGATTCTCGTACGGCATCCAAATAAACTGTGAAAAACAAATATTAATACACGTATATATACACAAACATATTATTTTAAAAATACAAAGTCTGAATTTTAATTTAAAAATAATATTATGATACATGGTTTTCTATTGTTTGGATATTTAGTCTTATATCTTTCACATTGTTGTGCACGACCCCAGCATTCCTCAACTTATGTCTCCACCTGCAAAGATATTTAACTTATATTTCTAAGTCATTGTAGATTAATATTATATCAATAAAATATATAGCTATATGACAACTGTAATCATAATATAACCTTCCAGCAAGCGGAAACTGCATGGATACGGGTTATTCCACAATGGGCATTAGATAAGGCAGCATGTACCAAGCCCACGACTGCAACAAGATTTGACATCCTCTCATATATGACGTCTTCCTTTCCTCAATCATAATTGCGGCCTTGCACATTTCATGGTACAAGAATGCCAAAATTGCAGATCCCCAGCTATATTGCCCAGCTGTGCTAAAATCAGCCAACATCGGCAGATATTATGTGTGAACCAAATTACCAGATGTATCTGGCGTCAATATCCCACCAATGATTTGCAACATATATGTTCGAGCTGCATACACAAATTCTTCGCGAGTAGAGCTCTCTGTTATAATAAATTCATTTTGCAACCATGAAATTCTCACACGTAGACCGTTCACACATGCCTCAGGAAGAACTTTGCCAAGGTGGTGGCTGCAAAACTCATATACATTATAGTTGTTTTGTCTAACCAACGAATTCTCATTTATTGGGACACCGAGCTGTATAGCTACATCTTCTAAAGTTATTGTGCATTCGCCAAATGGAAAATGAAATGTGTGAGTCTCTGGTCTCCACCTTTCTATCAATCCAGTAATCAAACCGAGGACAATTTTAAATCCACGGTGAAATGAAGCATTATAAAAACCGGCGAGCTGTAACAAATAAATTTTACGCTGTAACAAATAAATCCACGACGAATGGTATGCTCCACACCCTATAATTAATTATTTTATTATAATAAACTATATTTTTAAACATGACATAATAAATTTAAATTAATTACTTGCTCTTCATGAATATGAGACGGAATGTTCTCATGGTCACGGTACAATAAAACTCCTCCAGATGCCATTTTTTAACAAATCTGCAAAACAAATGTCATACGAACGAGTATAAATAAAACCAAAAAATGTATTAACTTCAAAAAATTTCATCTATCCGAATATATCTTAAAAAATAAAAAATGTATCGGATTAAATGAAAAATTGTGTAAATTTACTCTAAATTATTCAAAAATAAAAAGTAATTATCATTCGATATATCTTCAATCTCACAAAAAAACATACAAACCAAACTAATTTTAAAAAAATTAGATTAATTAAAAAACGTACTTACTTTTGAGAAATCGAGAAAATTTACAAGCAAATATACTGGAACAGCCTTCACCGCCTTCAAATATTACACGGTCAAAAGTATTAACCGATTATCACTCGAACTCTATTCACTTCTGCTTCTCTCAATTTTTTCCTTAGTAGCCTATTCCTTTCCTTCTTACTTGCAATGGGAATGTGCCTATATATAAATCAACAAAATAAAAAAATAGTTAAAGTCCGGACAACTTTCACGTGAAAGTTGTTATCTGCATGGATGCATGAACAGTTACAACGCCACCTCTAGGTCGCGTCATGCAACCTGTAGCTTTACCCAAAAACTGATCCTGCAGGCATAACCATGCAGACCAGCACAACAACAACGCTACTTGCACATGGCGATGACAGACGAGCTGTTGACCTGAAAATGACCCATATTCATGCATTGCGAGCTGGTGAGCCGAATTATTGGGGGAATAGTGAGAACGCCATGTACACATGGCGTCCTGCCATGTGTACCGTTCAAAATGGCCTAGATTCCAAATTATAGCTCAACATACTTTATTTTTCTAATTTTTTTTCCTATTTAGATTATTTTCCAAATTTTGCCAGTAAGAGGATCCTATTTCAAGTAGCAAAATAAAAATTTAAATCCATTTAAATATGGATCGAGATTGTCTCTAATTTTAGGACCCCAAACATTGAGCCATCTTATTTTAATTTTATAATTTATAATTTCATTTTTATGTTTTATGTAATATATAATATTATAATATAAACATTACAAAATATATATAAAGATATATTTAGGTTTCGATGTTTACACTTATTTATTAAATTGGCCATTTTAAAATTTAAATTTGTCTAATATGACAATCAACAAATAGTTTTAAATTAAAAAATATTTAGAAAAACAAAAATGTATTATAAAACTATATATATATATATATATATCGTAAAATAATGCATGAAGTTTAAATCGACTGCTAATTGTATGCTATGTCAATGATATTAAAATTTAACGTTTTAGTCATTATTTATGATAAAAATAACGATTCGACATTTTTTAAAAAGTTGAGGGTTAAATTTAATTCATTTTAAAAGGTTAAAAACTAAAATGAAAAATTTATAAACATTAAAGGATAAAATTATCTTTTATGTTAAAATATTTCAACTTATCCGTGTTTAATCTCAAAAAAAAAAGGAAAAACATATAAATTACTAAAAACAAAAAATATAGATGGGCCAAAATTAAGTTTCTCTCATTCATTTATCATTATGGATTAATCTAGACAAAATTTGATGCTTATATATCAAGTTATCCCAAGTTTAGATAAACTTGAAAGGCATAAAGCTAAAAAATATCTCAACATTTAATTAAATAGTTATTTTAGTCTTTTTTTGAAGTAATTCAAGCTCCAACGTTTCATTTTGGGTCAAAATGGCCCATTAGCGGATGAAAATTGTCAGTCAACTGACGATAAATGGCTTGAAATGACGTGACAAACCTATATGGCAGTGCTCGCTGACATGGAAATATCATATAGACAAATGTGTTGACTTGAAAAAATATTACATCAGTCAAAAAATAATTTTATAAAATTATATTGTTATATTTTGACTCAAATTCTAATCGATAATTAAGTTGAGTTTTATTGTAATTCTAGTGGTTGAAAATTACTTGGTAATTAGGATTTACTTTAATGAGTAAAAATCTATTTTAGGAAGAGATCTTATTGAATAAGGTTTCTTGGTGACCAAGTATTTGGGTCTATAAATATAGACTAGGTTTAACCTTTGGAATTATAGGAGAATGAGAGAACAAGAGATGGGGGAATTACTCTGGAGAGATGTAACCACTTTTAGGTTCTCTACAACTATTGTGCATACGTTGTAGATATGGGTATTGTAGGGATGTTGGGAAGAGTGTTTTGGTTCTACCGGGTCATGGCATTTGTACATCAGGTTTTGGGATTACATGGGTTATCATATATTCGTACTCTTCGGGTTCTCTACGTTGATAGTAGATTAATTTCTCTTGTCCGTGGAGGTAGACTATGCTAAACCGCGTTAAATATTGTCTCTTTTGCATGTCTTGGTCTATGTCGTTATCGCTTTAGTTTTTTTGTCGTATAATAAATTCCTAATATATATAAAATAATTTTTTCTACTGACTTATCATTCTGTCAAGTCATTTCAAATTGTTTACCGTAAGTTTTCTAATAATTTTCATCCACAAAGGAGACATTTTGACCCAAAACGAAACGTTAAGGGTTGAATTGCTGAAAAAATAGGGGTCAAAATGACTATTCAGACAAATATTTGGGGTATTTTTTGACTTTATGTCAACTTGAAACTGTACTAGTATTGTACATAGGTAAGAAGAAATTATACCCGATCTGACCATTCAACACTTCAATAATAGAATCAATAAAATCAACAAGGAATATTTTTTAACATGCATGTCCATTTTACGGTTTATGTTCAGGGTGTGAGATTGTCTCTCCTAACAATGTCGTTTCAAAGGTTTGAACTCGTATCCTCTCCTTGAGAATACAATGTGCCTTACCAATGCGCCCAACACTTGTTGGTATCAACAAGGAACATTGAGTTTGAATCCCAAAATAAATATATTTAGAAGGTCATAAAAAATGTCAACAATCTCTAGAGCAGGTGGTTAAGCTCTCAGTTGACATCCTCTCATTTCCTTACGTTGTGGGTTCAAAACTCTATAGGAGCAAATTTCCCTTCCCCCCTCCCCTAGGCAGTGGCAGAGCCACATATCAATTAGGGGTCAATTGACCTCACTTGATTTGTTGTAGTATGAGATTTTCGAATTAAATGGGATCTTTAAAGAGTTAGTATAAAAATTTTCATAGAAAAATATTAAAATTATTTGTGGGTATGGGGTCAATAATATTTATATTGTAGTGATATTAGAATTCTCATATCTCATACTCTACTCTAACTCCACTATATAAAAATTTTGGCTCTGCCACTGTCCTTAGATAAAAACCGTTAAAAAAGAGAGAAAGTCAAAAAATTATATTTGAATGTAACTATTTATGAATATACATACGTGATACGTTTAGATAATCATTATAAATACTAACTTTCACTGATTTGACTGTAATTGGAACATTGCATCACTTATTTCAATTCTTAAGAGTATATAAAATTGAATGAATTACACGAGATGATTTAGTCTATATCAAGAATGGAGCTAAGATCAAATATTGGGAGAGAAAATGGTCTATTAAATATTTTGTTAAACTTATATTTAATTTTAATATGTCAATGACTAATTTGTAAAAAGAAATAAATTTTTAGAATACTTAATTTACTTACTAATTTGACAGGCATTCGAACTTAAATTTTTCTTAAGGTAAAAATTTTAATCCCAAAATTTTTTCTAAGTGTTTTGGTACTCAAAATAGTCAATTTGGTGTTCAAGTATCAGTACAACCTATGGCTTACCGATATAGTTTTTCGTTATTGGAAAACGTTTTTATGCTTAATGGCTATAAAGAACCGATACGACTATGCGTGTATCAGTACGCCTTTTTAAAACTAGGAACCAAATTGCATTTGAGTATCGGTACGACCTTTAGCGTACCGATACGAGGTTAGAGATTTTGCAAATCTTTTCATTAATTATTCGACCGTTGCCTTGTTAGTTTCTTGGAACCATAATTGTTGTCAGTCATTATTTCAGTTAGGATGCCTTCTGAAGCTTGTATCCTTTGCAATTTAGTCTCTGTTTTATAATTATGCAATTAAATGAGTTTGAATGGTTATTTTAACTTGAAATTTAACTTGAAGATATGAAATATGACTAATTAAGGATTGATAACTTTAATTTCATGTTTAACCTCATAGTTGTGGGAAATTATGTTTTAGTCCCTACTTTGCAAATTCGAACAATTGGATGTCAAATTGATGCCCGATTGAGTTGTAACCTGCACCTTAACCTGCACCTTAACCAGCATGAACACTTTAGGACTTAAACAAGCATTTAGATACGATAAAAGAAAATAAAAAGAGACCATTTCCAATGTAAATCTTATGAGTTTGTCTCGACAAACCCTAATGTAGCTCGCTCGGTTAGGTCTTGCGACTATACCAGGTTAAGGGGGCTACATTAACTTTTGAAAATCATTTACTCGTAACGGTACTCTTATAGGCGTATTGATACAATTTTTTAACCCAAACTTCCAAGGGTTCCAGTGAGCAAAATCGGTATCGATATTGTACGGATCGTACTGATACCCCTTTGTAAAAATTCACTTCGTACCGATACACCCTTTTGCGTACAGGTACCTTTTTGTTGCAACGACTCTTTCTTTTTATGGCAGGTACCGATATGAGCTCTCGAGTACCGATACTTCTGGTTGCCAGACAGTATTTATTGCGGGAAAAATGCAGCCCAATGATTATAATCAATATCCAAACTACCCAAACGGCTAGAAATCAATGATGGGTATAAAATCAAGTCTCCAAAGCTTCTTCAACAACTATTCAACAAGTCTAAAGCATTCAACACACATCCAACATCCTTGATCCTTATTTGTCAAATCTTGTAAATCCACTTGAGAGTTCTTCATTGTAATCCTTTTTATTCAAGTGTGTGGGTTTTAGTGAATCTTAATTGTGCAAACATTTTGCCTTGTGGGATTTTTTAGTTTGCTAAATTTGTAATTTTTTTTTGAGGGTGTTTTTAAGGTTTTGAGGTATAATCCTTAAGGGAGTTGTAAGATTATCCCCTTAAGCCTCAAAAAGAAAGCAAATCTAGTGGATTTGAGAAATTCTTTGTGTGGATAGCTAAGGTAGTGGATGCAAACCTTATAGAGAATGTTGAACCACTCTAAATTTTTTGTGTAATCTTTTATTGCTTTTGCAATTAGCTCCACCAAAATTTTTATTGTCAAATCACCTTCCTCTTGGCCATTTGTAATTGATTGTTCGTCCCAACATATTTAAATTTAAAATTAAGAGAAACAAATATTTTATTTATTAATATTTAAAAAAATTTAAATTGTTATTGTACCAAAAAGTTTAAGGGCATAACCCCTCTCATTGTGTGAATGGCTCCGTTTCTGGTCTATAAACAACCTACACTACATTATGTGTTGGTTACCTATCATTGTTGTTTTTTTATTCGTTTTTGTCCTAAATAGGAATTTCTTTGTTTTAGATGTCTCATTTTCTTGTCTTGATGCGTTTTTTTTATTTAAATTTCTTTGTGACACGATTGTCGTTTATCTTTGTAGTAATCTAGTTTTTGTGTAGCGATCATCACAACGCAAGTCTTTGATCATGAAAAGTTGACTATCTTATATGATTAGATTCTTTTTTATAGTAATTTGTTAATGTATCTAAAATTATTAGCGAGATAATCTACAAAATTGATTTTGTTGATCACCTCTTCTACATCTATAGTTAAAAGTATAGTTAGACAAAGATAAGACTCGTTTGCTGAATTTATATAGAGGGTTAATGATACAATGAAGGGAACATTTTGATTTTTTTATTCACTCTTTAAGTCTTTATGTTTTATTTTTTTATAATTTTTTTTATAAAATTAGCCTTTAAGTTATGTGTTTTGTTATACATTTTTTTTATTTTATAGTTTTTTTTTATAAAATTACATGTTTATTTTATAGTTTATGTTTAAAATTCGTGAAAACTCGAGTTTAAATTCAGGTTCTATCTTTAAAAAAGTAACGTATCTTATCATTGCATTCTACACTTGTTAGTTTATTTTTTAAAAATTTAAATAAAAATATATTACTAAAAGAGATAAGCATAAATTTTTTTTAATAAGATAATCATAAATTTAAAATATAAATGGTTAAGAGAGCACCCGAAAATGCCTTTCTTTTCAAGGAAGAAAATGATATGTCTGCCAGACATGACTGAAAGCAAGCTGTATTCTGTCCGAACAGATGGATTCCATTATCAAGACAGAGAGGATCGAAGTCTCTTGAAGTCGAAGAAAATATATGCAAGAATATAACAAGCTGCCTCCATCTTTTGACATTTTTCACGTCCCTATAGTTCAGAGTTCATACAGAAAAGAGAAAACTACTACCTTAAATTATGTAAAAATCGGTAACTGTAAAAAACAAAAAGCAAAAACAAAATCTGATAAAAAAAACCAAAAACAAAAAACCCCAAAGTATGATAGCATTGCAAAATTGCCTAATTAAAACAAGTACAGTCAATCTACTAGTGGTATTTTTTTTTCTTCAATTTAACATCGAGATTTTCAACTGCTTTTCTTTAATTTTTAACCATATAAATGTCGGCAGCGAAGAGGAGGATAATGTTTGGTTTTACATTGGTAACAAGTCTGGATTTTTGATTGGATTTGGATCTCAGTACTTAACCCTAAAACCTTGATGAATGATGCTAGTATGAAGAGCGTCATCCTCACCGTGAGCTTTGCCTGACCGAACAAGCAACCACCTGCGCCCACTGCTTCAGCCTTGTCTTCACCGTCTGCGGTGGATCACCTTCATCAATCATCATCAAATAACAACATCAGAAGATTAGTTCATTCCAAGAGATTTAGGATAATCGGAGTTGAAAATATTGCTCACCAGGGCCAAAGATGGTGTGGGGGCTGCCAACAGGGGAGGGGATACTATCACAATCGGAAGCACCTGAAATAGACGACACAGACCTGGATGCGACGTCATTATAGTTCTTATTAACAGCGTAGTAAAGACCCAGAGCAGGCAGAGTAGTAGATAAATGTTGATCCAACTCGGGAGAGTCGAACTCAAACCCGAACCCCAACTCGATACAAGCCTTGAGTTCATCAAGGTCTTCGTCTGTCACGCTCTTGCTTCTCCCCTTCTTGTTGTTTCCCTTCCTTCGGAGCCAAGCCTCGTCACGGTAAATGTCCGGTGACCACGATCGCTGCTTATAAAGCGGGGCCAGAGGTGGCATTGTCATCCGCGGCGGCTGTTGCGGTGATCCGGATTCTAGGCTATTATCAGCCGGCAGTGGTAGGAGCGGATAGGACATGGGAACAGCCGCTCCCCCGAGGAGGTCCGAATGAACCTCTCCCGCCGGGGTGGGTAGCTCTATGGCTGGTGTTGTATTTGGGGGATATTTGTTTGGAGGCGAAGGACGAGATGGGTTATAAGGTGGGGTTGAAGCTGAGGTGCCTTGGGATTGGTCGGTCTAACTGATGACCTATCATTATTCTTTTCCTTATTTATTAAGTATTATTTTGGTATTAAAGTATGGTTAAATGTTACTTAGAAGATTCGTAATTGTAAAGTATGGTATTTGTTTCCTGATACAAGCAATCGAATAAAAAAAATAAAAATAATAGAATGGAGCTGAAATTAGCTTAGAATTAAGACGTAAGAACCTGTTGCTTAATATGAAATCTAGGTTATTTGAGTATTTTGTTTAACAGTTTGAGTTTTATCTTATTTGAATTTACTTAATTCAGTTTATTTATCAAGTTTAATTTGGTGTTTAAGTAAAACAAAAAGGATTTGTTTTGTTTACCCTTAAGAAGTTTCTTTGACAAGATAACCCAATCTCGATCCCGTGTGATAGTTGCATGTCGTATTTATAATTATATGTAAATATGTTTAGGGGACTTGTATGTATTTTTTTATAGTGTTAAGGTAATTGTGTGTAGTATTTGTTTATATATGTTTTTATTTTTTTGATATATAACTTGCAGACAAAATAATTTGAACGGGATGAACATTATATACATTATTTGTATGGACTATAGACAGTTTTTTTAATTCATTGTTTAAACAATGATTTGAATGGAATATTCTATGAGCTTAATATCAAATTAATGCCTTATTTTTTATTCAGTTTGGAGGGCTAAAATCACTTATCCACATAATAATTAATGAAAAATACTTGAATTTTAATAGAAAAAATACTTTTGAACCGTTATTATTGACCCATACTCAAAAGTTATATTTTTTAGCTTTTGGAGTAGAAAATTCGGTCTGAATTTAAAATGATAAGTTTAACCATTATTAATTTTTAAATTCAACTTTTACTTTTTTTTTTGAAGAACACTTTTTGACTAGGGGTGCTGAACGAGTTGAGTAGCTCGTAAGCTGCTCGAACTCGACTCGAACAAAATTCGGTAAACGTTCGATTCGGGTTGACTCGAACTCAAACTCGACTCGAGACCTTAACGAGTTGAGTCGAGCAAAGTCTAACTCGACTCGATAAGTTCGCGAGCAGCTCGTTAATTTTTTTAAAATATTTTTTAGTAATTAATTTAAAATTATTTCATTCAAAAAATAAATATAAATAATAATTATTAATTTGTTAATAAATAATAAAAAAGATAAATTAACTAATCTATTAATTTTTTTGATAAATAATAAAATATTATTAATTAATAATATTATTTTTCTACAAATAAAACAAACCCTATCCCTATCTCTCGCCAGTTTTCTCTTTTCACCCCCTACGCCTCCTCACAAAAAAATTTTATTTCTCAATTTTCAAATCTAAAAATCTCAAAACATTCAATCTCAATTTCATCTCTAATTTGGCAACCATGACAGGTTAGTCCGGGCTTGATTCTCATCTCGTCATTCTTCTTGTTTTATTTAAATAATTAAGTTTAGTATTCAATAATGTCTTGTTTTTTTTTTCTTTTAACAATCGTGTCTGTCCGAGCTTGGTTTCTCACCTGTTTAGTTTAATAAAATCACATGTTATTTTCAACTTATATATACCATATTAAAACTTAAATTCTATAAAACTTTGCTAGGATTATGAAGCAACTTCAACTCTATCATGAAAATTGTTTCTAAAATTTGTCTTTCATAAAAATTAAAATACCCAACTTGTTCCAACAATAATACTTGCTTTAATGTCGTTGTCATGTTGTATGGCATTTTATTTTGGGTTACATTGTAGGGCATGTTATGGTAGTGAGATGATTCCAAATTTAAAATTGACCAAGAAATATAGCTTGATTATAAACGATAGGTTAATATATTACATGTGATTGTTAAGTTTGTTACTGCCTAGTATGTTTATTTATGTCATTGAATTCTAGTATGTTAATATTTTTGTTTTAGTATGTTATGCTAATATTTTGATTAAATATGAACAGATGCTTCTAGTGCCCACGATTCTTCTTTTCAGAATCCCGTGGTTGAGGAATTTAATGTGAATATTGATGATAAGGTGGAGATTAACTGTTAGGATTTATGTTTTGATATAATAATTGAAAAATAGTTTTGGACTAAATTGAAAAGATTTCAAAAATGGTTTTAAGTTCAAACAACTTGAAAATAAGTTTGAGAAGTTTTTGAGAGATTTTGAAAATGCTTTAAATGTTTTAAAGTAGCTAAACTAACGCTTTCACCACAAGCGTACCGATACAGTATACCCCGTATCGATACGGTCCAAGGGTTTCAACTACAGTATTTTTCAGTAACCAAAAACCGTACCGATACGCCCCTAGGCGTACCGATACGGGTGGGGTCATACTGATACGCAAGTACGCATACCGATCCCCATTTCAATTTCCCAACGATTATTTGAAGTGCAGGGCGTACTAAAACGGATCAATGCGTACCGATATGGTTTGCCAAATAAACCAAGGCGTACCGATACGGTTCAAGGTGTTTCTATACGGTTAGCAATTCTGAGTGTAACGGCTAGTTGCTGTATCGATACGGGTACACGTGTACCAATACGGATAACACCAGAACTGCATTTATTGCGGGAAATAAAGCCTCAAACGGCTCTAATTCAATCCCAACGGTCTCCAACGACTAGAAACTCAATTGGGAGTATTTAAAGATCCTTCAAGCTTTAGCAACAACTAATGATCTTATTGTCAACAAAACTATGATGAAAGTTTATCTTAGTGCTTAAATTTCATATTCTTGTATAGACAACACTTGTTAGCTTAAATGTTTATATATGCTCAAGTGTTTTAGGATTTGGGTGAGTGCCTTAGAGTGCAAACACATACCTTAAGAAATGGATTTCAGTTTGTTTTGAATTTTCTCTTTGTAAAGAGAGTTTACTCAATCTTTGGGGTAGAAGCTTTGAGTGTTGTAAAATGTTGCCTCCTAAGCCTATAAAAGGGGAAGAATTCTTAGTGAATTGGTTAAAATCCTTAGTGGGGAAGCTAAGGTAGTAGATGTAGGCTTTGGTTAGAAAGCCGAACCACTCTAAATCTTGTGTCTATTTTTCTTATCTTTTGCTTCCACCACCAACACCCAAAAATCAACCTTTCCACCACTTGGCAAGCATATCAGTTGAAAGAATTCGAGCTCAACAATTGGTATCAGAGTGAGGCTCAATCAAGAAGGCTTAACATCATATTGAGACGATTCGGGAAGCTCGATACAATATCAATCAACTGGTGAAATGGCTAGCGGTTCCACATTTGTCCAATTCGAAGAATGTCGCTCGATCACGTGTCCTCCACTCTTCAAAGGAGATTTCTACTTCCAATGGAGCCACCAAATGAAGTATTTCATCAAAGATCTCGACTTCGATCTTTGGGAAATTATTGAAGATGGATTTGTGGAAGTTCCTAAGAAGAATAATAATAAAAGTTCAAATGACACGGGAAAAGCCAAGATAAATGCCAAGGCGATGCACACTCTCCTTTGTGGACTCAATGAAGATGTTTCCAAGAAGGTCTCCTCTTACAAAAGTGCCAAAAAGATGTGGGAGAAACTTGAGAAACTCTACAAGAAGGAAGAGATAAAAAGTGCAACGGTGGATGGCAAAATGACTCATGAAGAGCCCAAGGTATCTTCTAATTCATCACATTTAATTTTATATTCATTTGATGAATTACAAGATGGTTACGATAAATTGGTTTTAGAGTTTAAAAATCACATTTTGAAAAATAAAAAATTGGTTTCAAATTTGAAAATTCAAAATGATTTGATTTCTAAAACCAAATATGAACTTGAAGCAAAACTCAATAAATTTGAACAAAAGAATGTCGATTTACAAAATTTGCTTCAAAGTTTAGAAAAAATATCATCTAAAGGAGGTGGATGATCTTAAGAAACAAAAAGATTTGATTTCCAAAGAGCTTGAAAAGAAAAATAATTTAGGAAAATTAAATTTTTATCAAAGATAATCTAGTGCCCCTAGATTTTTTTAATGGAAAATTTTTAGAAGTATTTGGGTCCCAAAAGGACTAAGTACTTCAACTAAAAAGAATGAAATTGAAAAATGGATTTCTAAGGGGACCAAACTATGTGCTACTAATGCCTATGGATCCAAAGCAATTTGGATACCAAAAATCAAATGATTATCTTTTGCAGGTGTGATGGAGCCTTGTTCAACAAGTGATGAAATTAAGGGGGAGCTCTATGCACATAAGGATGAACACTTGAAGAAGGAATGCTTCACATCTTCCCTTTTGGTTCAAGTGTGGTAAAAATTAGTTGAATTTTCTTAATTTGATTTATTTTAATTCAACTAGTTTATCATAAATGTTGGACTAACATTTGATTGATGCTTGAGTAAGGGGGAGCCAATTTTTGAACAAAACTTATTTTTGTCATTTTTTTACTCTCCTTTGTTATTGAACTTTAAAGTTTGAACCATTTTTGATATAACAAAAAGGGGAGAATGTTTTAAAAATTGATTTTTCAAATGAATAAAGGAGAGCTTATAAGATTTTCAACATTTAATCTCTTATTCAATTTTTATTTATACTAAGGGGGAGAATCTCAAAAATAATTTTTCAAGTTGGATTTATTATATCAAAAAGGGGGAGATTGTTAGGATTTATGTTTTGATATAATAATTGAAAATTAGTTTTAGACTAAATTGAAAAGATTTCAAAAATGGTTTTAAGTCCAAACAACTTGAAAATAAGTTTGAGAAGTTTTTGAGAGGCTTTGGAAATGTTTTAAAGTAGCTAAACTAACGTTTCATCATAAGCGTACCGTATCGGTATACCCCGTATCGATACAGTCCAAGGGTTTCAGCTACAATATTTTTCCAATAACCAAAAACCGTACCGATACGCCCCTAGGTGTACCGATACGGGTAGGGTCGTATCGATACGCAAGTACGCATACCGATCTCCATTTCAACCTCCCCAATGGCTATTTCCCAACGGTTATTTGAATTGCAAGGCGTATCGAAACGGACCAATGCGTACCGATACGATTTACCAAACAGACCAAGGCATATCGACATGGCGTACCGATACGACTCAAGGTGTTTCGATACGATTAGCAATTATGAGCGTACCGGTAGTTACTGTACCGATATGGGTACACGTGTACCGATACGGACAGCACCAAAACTGTATTTATTGCGGGAAATAAAGCCTCAAACGGCTCTAATTCAATTTTAACGGTCTTCAACGGCTAGAAACTCAATTGGGAGTATTTAAGGACCATTCAAGCTTCAGCAACAACTAATGACCTTATTGTCAACAAAATTATGATGAAAGTTTGTCTTAGTGCTTAAATTTCATATTCTTGTATAGACAACACTTGTGAGCTTAAATGTTTATGTATGCTCAAGTGTTTTAGGATTTGGGTGAGTGCCTTAGAGTGCAAACACATACCTTAAGAGATGGATTTCAGTTTGCTTTGAATTTTCTCTTTGTATAGAGGGTTTAATCAAGCTTTGGGGCAGAAGCTTTGAATGTTGTAAAAGGTTACCTCCTAAGCCTAGAAAAGGGGAATAATTCTTAGTGAATTGGTTGAAATCCTTAGTGGGAAAGCTAAGGTAGTGGATGTAGGCTTTGGTTAGAAAGTCGAACCACTCTAAATCTTATGTCTACTTTTCTTATATTTTGCTTCCACCACCAACACCCAAAAATCAACCTCTCCACCACTTGGCAAGCATATCGGTTGAAGGAATTCGAGCTCAACATCAACAATGATGAGGTAGATGATGATAAGTTAGAAAAAATCAGATCAAGAAACACCTCCAAATAACACTAAAAAACCACTCAAAAAGATAATTCTGATGTTCCTCCAAGTGACCCTTTTAAGAGAGCAAGACAATCCGAAGTTGGGAAAGACTTGGGAGAACCTGAAATGACAGACAATCAGTGGAAGGTAAGATGTTTACATTGCAAAGAACAACTAAAAGTACTTAGTTGTGGTAGTACTACTCATTATAAGTGTCATTTGAATAAATGTCCACAAAAATGAATGAAGTTTAGAGAATGCATTGCTCATTGGATTGTCATGCATGAAAAGACCTTCTCAGTTTTTAAAGAAGAAGGTTTAACTTGATGTTGAAACGAGGAATCCCACAATGGAAAAGTATGTCCCGTCATACTATAAGAAGTGATGATTTCAAAATTTATGAGATTGAGATGAGAAAGTTAAAAGAGTCGTTAAGGAGTATAGATAGAATTTCATTGGCCACCGATTTGTGGCATTCAATTCCTCAAAAGATTGAGTATATGGTTCTTACCTCTCACTTTGTTGATCATGATTGGAAACTTCAAAAGCGAATATTGAGCTTTGTTCACATACCTCCTCCTCGAAAAGGCAAAGATATTGCTAATTGCATATTCAAATGTTTAAAGGAGTGGGATATTGAGAATAAAGTAAGTAGTATCATCTTTTAAGTTATGTTTGCATACTTTTTAATATTATATAAAATTTTATTCACTTATTATATTTATTCTTTTTGTTAGGTTTTCACACTTCCGATGGACAATGCGACCGCAAATGATGTTTGCATAGAAATTTTGAAGGATACATTCTCATTAACTAAGAGATTAATTTGTGGTGAAAAGTTGTTCTATTTTCGTTGTTGTGCTCACATTTTGAACATTATGGTTCAACATGGGTTGAAGAAAGTGAAAACAATCATCAAGAATGTTCATGATACCGTTGATTACATTCTCATTAACTAAGAGATTAATTTGTGGTGGAAAGTTGTTCCATGTTCGTTGTTGTGCTCACATTTTGAACATTATGGTTCAACATGGGTTGAAGAAAGTGAAAACAATCATCAAGAATGTTCATGATACCGTCGATTACATCAATGGTAGTGAGCATTGGTTGAAAATGTTTATCAAACTTGTTGGACAATTCAACATAAAGCATGGAAGGTTGGTTCTTGAATGCAAGACTAGGTGGAACTCAACTTATGACATGCTAGCATGTGTAATCAAATTTAAAGAGGTATTTTCTAGACTTGTTTTAGAGAATAAAGATTATGTTTATTGACCTAGTGCTAGTGATTGGGAAAAAATTGAAAAATTGCTTGATATTTTAGTTGTGTTTTCTAATGCTACTAATATTATCTTGGGATCGGAATATCCAACCTCTAATTTGTTCCTTGGTAAAGTTTATAAGATTAAAACGTTGTTGGACGATAAATTGAATTCTCCCGATGAATTTGTTAGTGGTATGGTTAAGAATATGAAAGAAATATTTGATAAGTATTGGGGAGAATGTAATCTTCTTATGGCTATGGGTTGTGTGTTGGATCCTTGTTTGAAAATGAAAGGTATTGAAGTAACTTTCCCGGATATGTTTCCTTTAGAAGTTGTTCGAGATAACATTCGTAAAGTTCGGGAAACTTTGTATGAACTTTATGATGAGTATACTAGTTTGTATTATCCTCCCACAATGGAAAAAAAGTGGAGAAAATGGAATTGAAAGTACTTCACATCTTAGTAGAAGAAAAAACACTCATGCTTTATTTGATCTAATAAATAAAGTGGCCAGCAATGAAGTTGGGGCTAATGTTGAAAAGAATGAAGTTGATTTGTATCTTGAGGATGGATGTGTAATGGATAAAGGTGACCACTTTGAACCTATAAGTTGGTGGAATGATCAATCTTTGAAGTTTCGTATTTTGTCAAGGTTGGCTATTGATGTTTTAGCAATTCCGATAACAACTGTAGCTTTAGAGGCTACATTTAGTGCTGGAAGCCGCGTGATTGATTCTTATAGAGCTTCACTATCTCCGGGTACCGTGCAGATGTCGGTTTGTAGTGGAGATTGGTGTTGATCTCTCCATGGAGTGAAGAGAAAGAATAAAGTAAGATTATTTAAGATTAAGCATGTTAATTGATTTAGTTCTATATTATTCATGAAAAAGTAAGAATATTTATTTTAGTTTCTTATTATAAAGAATATTTATTTTAGTTTCATATTATAAGATATTATAATCATTTTTTATTGGCAAGATAACTACGTTGATCAAGTAAAGGAAATTATTCTCCCAAGTTTGTAGTTTGGTAATTGCAAGCAACAATGAATGGAGTGAAGAGATGTTGATTTCCTTATTTTCAAGATTGGTTATGTATCGTTGAACTTTTTTACAAGAATGCTTTTAATATGTTAGTTTGATGTATTTGTGGATTGTTACTTTAGTTTTAATATGTTAGTTTGGTAAATTTGTGGATTGTTACTTTAGTTTTAATATGTTAGTTTGGTGTATTTGTGGATTGTTAGTTTGGAATTTAGACTTTGAAAGTGCTTTATACACTCTTTTGATATTTTTTGGTTAAATTTGTTAATTTATGTTAATATTAAGCCCCATATAGTATTATAAAATTTTATTTTTAGTTAAAAAATAAGGTAATTTTTTAGTGAGTTTAACGAGCAACGAGTCGAGCTTAACGAGCAACGAGTCGAGTTGAGCAACAATTTTTTTAACGAGCACGAGTCAAGCACAATTTTAACGAGCAACGAGTCGAGCAACAAAAATTTTTAACGAGCACGAGTCGAGCACTACCTAACTCGCGATCGACTCACTCGATAAGCACCCCTATTTTTGACAGCATGTCTAAAATAGACATTTATCTTTCTAACAACACTTTATGATAGTAATACCAAATACTAAATTCTTAAACCCAACTTTTTAAAACCACTTTTCCACGATAATTTTCATAATCAATGCCAAACTAAACCCAAGAGCCAAACTATTACGTTTTTCTCTTTTACGTGCCCAAATTATCATTTTGTTTGCCCCTTTAAGGTTAACTCAAAAACCTTTTTTAATTAAAAATTGATAGTTTGACCACTTAAAAGAAAAAAAATTATACACCTAAAAAATAGAATAATTTAAATACTTACTTTGATATTAAACCTATTTTATATTGAAGTTTCAACCGGAAGAGACTAGTGCAAGCTCAAGGTAAAATAGTCCTACCTAATCCAGTTAAGTAGTAAACATTTTTAATTAAATTAAGAAATAAGTAACAAAAAGGGCCAAAAAGTATTATTTTTTTTTAAACTCCAAAAAATATTAATCAAATTAGCAAGCTTGAAATTTTCCGTATTTATTTTTTGAATAGAAAATTTTCCGTATTTATATGGCATCATTCAAACAAATCCATAATATAAATATAATATAATATATATATTGTAAATGGATTCTTTCCACTACCCCATTCTTTACCCTATCAACATTAATTAATATATATACACGCACGCGAAAAGAAATTTATACGCAGACACAAATTTATATATTTATACTATAAAATTTTAAATTTTAAATTTTTAAATCTTAATAATTTTTAAATACTAGTCTTAAATTCTAAACTCTAAAATTTAGATCCCTAAGTTTTAAACCCTAAATTAAATTTATAAACCCTAAAATTAAAATGTGTAAACTTTAATTTATATGTGTATCAAAAAAAATTTGTATGAAAAGTGTCATTTTCTTTTCAAAATTTTGCTTGACATACATTATAATACTCCCCTCCCACTAAATTTGTCTAGTATTAACTTTTAAAAAATCAAATATTTTAAATTCTAACTTTAAATATTTTAATTAATTAAATTTTATAGAATATATATTTTTAAACTACTTGATTGAAGATTTTTAAAATATATTTTTTCATATTTTTATTATAATAAATTTAAAGAAATAAAAAAATAAAATTTAAAAAAATTAACTAAATAATCAATACTAAACATATTTAGTGGGACAGAAAGAATAACATAATATTTTTTTGGGTTAAAAATGAAATTATCATGTTTGAATGTGGTAGTAGAGTTTCTGGCGGCAGCTTTTCATTAACCAACTTGACAATATAAATTCTTTAAATAGTAAAATATTTGATAAAAAGTACTCCATAAGCCAGCTATGAAGAAGAGAAATATAAAAAATAAAAGTTTATTGTTATTTGTAAATGCATATAATTTTAAATATTGATATTAAATCTTATTAAATAAAAATGTTATTAATTTATTTTATTTTAAATAAAAATATCAACAAAATAACTAAAAAAAGAGATTTTTAACCACCAGTCTCCGACTTATTGGTCGATTAATCTGGATCAAGTTTTGCATAGGCCCAATATCGGAGTGTTTCTCAAAACCTAGTTTTCTCCATTCACAACGTCATAATTCGAACCATTGACCTTGCTTAAGGGACTTAATGCCTCATCCAGCTAGACCAACTAGTTGTTGGTAAAGAGATATTTTTTAAATTTTAATATAAGAGTAAATATTTGATGTATCAGTATACATTTTTTTACACAAACATACTTATTTAAACTTTACAATATAAAATCTAAATTCTAACTCTAAACCTAAAAATTTTAAACTCTAAAATCTAAATTTTAAACTTAATCCTTAAATTTAAAATCTCAAAATCTAAACCATAAACTAAACATCTAAATATTAAATTAAACCCGCTTTTAAAAAACAAAAATTTCAATGCTAGAGTAAATATTCTCTTACAATAATAGTAAACTATGGTCATCTATTATTTTTCTTGTAAGAGGAGAGAAAAATGAATATTTTAAGGATCTAAATTAAAACTTAATGTTACACGAAAAGTATCTAATTATTATCAGCTCAATGACAAGTATATTGATTTTTAAGCAAATTTAATATTTCTTTTTATTTGTTATAAAAAAATACCAATCATACACGTCGAATTAGGTGTAAAACAAAATATACTTGCATTACTAATTACCAATGACCACAACTCTTGATGTAATTACATGCGAGACATGGTCAACTAGACTACATGTGTTCCACCCGAGAAACAGTCATCAATACTTTAGCGTACCAGTAGGTTTAGTCATTCTCTACTTGTAAAAATTATTATATAAACTCGACTCACCACGTTATTAATGATCTTATTCACTAAAAATCAATTATCTTATTTTTTTCTCCATATCATTTTTTTTCAAAAATAAATTTTCAGTTTTTGTCATATAAATAGAGAGTAAGTGGTTATTTAGAAGTTAATTATGAGTGAATTAGTGACATGTAAGAAAAATAAATTAATTAGCTAATTTTTAATGAACGAGGCCATGAATGACGTGGTAAGCCGGTCCCTAAAATAATTTCTCCTCTAATTGCTATTATGTTTGTTATTTTAAAATATTTATCGTGATCTATACAAATAAATTTACTTATAATTATACAAATCATAGTTATAAATAATGATTAATATTATATTAACTAAAATTCACTTGGCCTACGCAAGGTGGCAGTAGAGTCGGATTGCCGAGATGGTATTTCATGTATTGAGGACATTAATGAGGAAGGTACGAGGAATGCCCTTGTTATTGTCATTCGGGAGATGATAGAGCGCGATTGAGAAGTCTCTTTGAAACATGTTGATCGCGTTGTTAATGCCGTTGCAGACAGGTTGGCTGTTTCATTGCGTGGTCAGTCGATTCGGGAGGTCCTTTTCGAAACCCCACCATTGCAGGTGCAAGATCTGTTGCACTAGAGATTAGATAATTTAGCTCTGTTCTAGCAAACAAAAATTTACCTGGAGTTTTCTCTTATAGTCCAAAAATTAAGAAACTTAGGCTCACTCGTTTATGTTTTATCGATAATCTTCTCATTTTAATTAAAGAAATGTAATAACCCATTTTCATCCGGGTCACCCAAACTAAAACCAGACCCGACCCGGATCCAAACCCTTAACCCAATATCCGACCCGAACCAGAAAAACAAACCCTAACCTACCTTGGTTTTTGCAACCGCCGCCATACACCCCTGCTCCCACCGCCGCTGCACCGTTCAGCCACCGACCACCATTTCTAAACCTCAAAATAACCCTTAACCCCAAAAATAACCCCAATCCCTTGTCCCTAAATCTAAACTACCAAACTCTAAATAAAATAAATCCTCTGCCAACTTACCCCATCACCAAACCGAACCACCATGCCTCTGCCACACCCAATATCCCATGAAATCCGGTACCTTCCCTATCAACTCAGATCTGCAACAAACAAATTAATAAGGGGAGTAGTTATTTTTTTAAAAGAAAATTTCGAATTTAAAATCGAAGGGGGAAACAATGTAAAGGGGTTCAAAAAAATCCTTGTAATACCAAAAAAAAAAATTTGTAAGTATTCAATTCAAAAAGGGGTTGTGAAGAAAAATTGTAAGTTTCAAGGCTTCAATCTCTCTTTTCTAACATATTTCAGTCTTAATCAAACATCAAAAGGGTTTTAAATTCAAAACCATTTGTCTTTCTTTTTAAAAAAAACATCGAAGCAAAAAGAGGGAGGGGGAGAGTTCGAAAGCTCAACGGTGTTGCCGCCGTGACCCCCGCCGTGAGGCGTTTCGCCGGTGAACGGCACCAAGAGCGGTCGTCGTCGCTGCTGTTGAGAATGAGAGCAGAGGAGAGAAAGAGTTAGAATGTTTTAGGTCTTTTTATCTGCTTCGAAATGAAATAAAACCCTCAATCTCATTTTAATCTGGCAAGCCAAAAACGGTGCCGCTTGGGCACAACCCGACCCGCGGTGACCCGTAATCCGGGGAGGATCCGCGTGATGTTAAGTGGGTTAATTGCACACATGGCCCCTGGACTCTTCTCCCGTCTTTACTCCTGTCCAGCGGATAACTCCGTTTCGGTCCCTTTCCCGCATCTTTTTTCACCTTTTTAATTTTAATTCCGCCCTTTCATTTTGCTTTTCATTCAGTTTAGCCATTGTCTTTTTATTTAATACTTTAATTAATTTCCTTTTTAACCTTTTTATTTCTTTTTTTGTTATTTCGGTCCTTTTCAGTTCCTTTAATATTGATTAAAATATCATGTTTACATTTTTTTAATTTGTATATTAGGTTCATTAGTATTGTTGACGTATATGTTTTTATTACATTAAGTTTGGCTTGTTTATTCATATTAAATATATTGAAGCATGCTCTAGTCTCCGTGTTTTATACCATACATTGTTTTAGTATGTATATTTATTTTATAGGTATTACCATGCTAATGTGTCATCATTTAAGGTTGTCCTTGGTGTATGCATATTTTGTAGTATGTTAACTATGGTCATTTCGTATTTTAGGTTATATGTGATATTTGTTACATATTAGTATCAGGATGTGTTTTTTTTTAATGTATGTATGTGAAGTGTGTCATATGTTAAGTGTATTTTTTCTAGCTTGTTGCTTAAGTTTAATTAGTTTAATATCACATTACATGAATGTCATGCACGTGTTATTTTTGTGGTCTTTTTTATATACATACTCAAGCATGTTATGATTAGTTTATTTAAGTTTTGGAAGCATATTTTTTCTTTCCCATATTTGTGCTTATGCTTTGTGCTCATTAAATTATGTTGTGTTTTTTTCTCATTCATATACTTTATTATTTTGATTTAATTTTGTAAAATTCACGTGTTCATGTTTTTAATATCATGTCAATGTAAATTGTATGTTTTATATTTTGCTTTCTAAGTTTGCATAACAGATGTATAAATTGTCAATGCGGTGCCCTTTTATCCGAGCGTAAACGGGGCCCGTATCATGTATAGTGATGGTGATTGGGCGTTTACTCTCGGATAACGGGGATCGTCACTTTAATCCGAAAAGTCTAATATTAATAAAGCGGTAATTATTAAAGTATCAATTTTGGACGGTGTGGGGGTGCTAATCATTTCCCATCCGTAACCGACTCCCGAACCCGATATTTTTAAAATCTCTGGTTTTTATGGTGTCCGGCCTACCTTAGTAGCCGGTGGCGACTCCATTTTAAATAAAATACAGTTTTTTATAAAACCCCACGGAAAATATTTTTAATACCCAAAAGACCCCAAACACCTTAAAACACTCGTTTTTTTAGATCGCTACAAGAAAAAAAAATCCAAGTCTATTGTAGGAACAAAGTATGTATGTTCTAAAATCTTTTTATGATTTTTCTGGTCTAAAATTAAAACCTAAAAACAGATTTATTTTTTCAATTGATAAGTCAAATGAACAACTTCATGAGCTTCACCAATTAACATGATTTAAGCTTTACAACTTATTTGTGACAAGAAAATGCAAATAAAAGATTGTTAACAACTTCTTGAAAAATTGAGGTGCTCGAACTATCTCTTTTGTAGGTAAAGCACAATTAGTTCAGACAATTTATTTTACATCTAAAATTATTGGGCTCTTGTATTTTTTGTTGCCTAAAACCGTTCTGAAAATGATTAAAAGATTGTGAGTTGCTTAGATAAATAATTATGTGCTAAATGGGAGATCCTTTATGCAAGTGTCTTCATGCAACAACCAATGGGAGATCCTTTATGCAAGTGTCTTCATGCAACAACCACCTGGGTTTGAGCAGCAGGCCTCTGATGGATCTCAGCTGGGAATGGTACACTGTTTTTTATAGGAGGAAATACATGCAGTTAAGCTTTAACAGCTTCTAACTAATTAGGTTAACAGACTAACCAATCACTCAACAAACCTAACCAGCATTAGCCACGTGTACTTTCACTCAAGCTTTGCTAACTTCATTTAACATTCTCCCTGCTTCCTCTAAAGGTTGGGCATGAAATTTTTCCCGAAACAGCTCAAAAACGACCTGGACAGAGGCTTGGTTAACCCATCTACAGATTGATACATAGCAGGGACATAGTTCACATGTAGCTGATCTGCTGCAACCTTCTCACGGACAAAGTGTATGTCCAGATCTACATGCTTTGAACGTGCATGGTAGATTGGATTAGCACTCAATGCAATTGCACTGGTATTATCGCACCAGTTTACAGGAACCTATTTACACATTATTCCCATGTCTTTTAACAGTGCATTAACCAATGTAACTTCAGCTGCTGCATCGGCGAGACTTCTGTATTCAGCTTCCATGGTTGATCGTGACACCCAGGGGCGGATCTAGGAATTTAAACTTGGTAGGTCACTTACCGACAATAAATACAATCAACATATAATCCAAAAATAATTGAATAAGTCATCAAAAGCTACATTCCAAAGTTATAAAGAATACATATTACAAAGTACTAGCACATAAATATGACTACAATTGTTCACGACGAGTTCTCATATTTTGGTATCGTCGTACAATAACATCCATGCTAACATCAACAAACAAGTCTTTTTCTATAAAAATAACCAAACGATCATTTAATAGTTGATATCCCATGCTATTCCGTAATTTATTTGTTACGGTTATCATTGCTGAAAAAGCTCTTTCTACCGTCGAAGTTGCCACCGGAAGAAGCAACACTAACTTCAAAAGCAAGTAGACCCTAGAATGCGTTTCATGCTTCTTTGTCTCAACAAGTTTGATGAAAAACTTATTTAGGTTCTTCACATCCCAAAATCTCTCATCATTTCCAATATTAGCAATGAAATTTCCCAGCGAATATTCAAAAAACAACAATTCAGTTTCTGAAAAATTCTCTAGGATAGAACTCAGCAAGTCGTAGTAATTTCTTTTTGTCAAAAGAAGAAAACCTATTATAGGGATGAAAGCAAGACATGCAAACAAGCAACTCCTTACTTACCTCGCTAAATCGATTTTCAAGTTCTTGCAATTGTAAATCAATTACAGAAAGAAACACTTCAACTCAAAAATGGTGGAGATTTGTTCTTCTGGCCGTTTACTTCCACGGTAATGACTCCTCCCTGGGATAACATAGGTTGCCTCCATATCAGGAATCTTCACTTCATGTTTAATCATAAATGAAGTAACTCTTTCCATGAGATCATTCCATCTATTATCTCTCAAATCTTGGAGATTCGCTTTAGTTACATCAACCATAGACATCGCATTCACAATGTCTTGTTCCTTTTTCTGTAATAAATTTAACTCATTTGTAATCCCAAATATAGATAACATCAAGTGTGCCATAAAGATGAAATCAAATGACATCATTAAATGAGTAAGTAACTCAACTTTGTTCTTGTCATTCCAGTCAGAAATTTCTCCAATGGCATTAAGTGACTCAAGGATTATATGATACAAAGAAATCACATTTAAGATTGTTTTAAAATGCGACCCTCATCGAGTATCTCCAGACCTACTCAAACCAAGCTCTTGATTTAAACCAGTTCTCGATTCCATCTGACCCAACGATAATGCCTCTACAACATGTTCAGCTTGTTTTTCTTGGAGAAATTCTTTCCTTTTAGGTGAACCACCGACAAAATTCAACAAAGGTGCAAGAACATCACCAAATAGCCAAGAAACATCCCTATTTTTTTGAGCAAAAATAACAAGTGTCAATTGCAGTTGATGGGCAAAGCAATGAACATAATATGCACTTGGAGATTCATTCATGATTAAAGTTTTAAGACCATTAATTGAACCTCGCATGTTGCTAGCGTCATCATAACCTTGGCCTCGAACATTAGAAAAACTTAAAGAGTGTTCCATAAGCAATGATTCAATTGTAGTTTTTAGAGTTAAAGACATAGTATTAGCAACATGCAGAATAACAAGAAATCGTTCTTGAACTTCTCCCTTTTTGTTAACATATTGCAAACAAAGTGTCATTTGCTCCTTATTAGATATATCTGTAGACTCATCAATAAGGATTGAAAAAACCCATCATCAAGTTCTTCTATAATTGCTTTAGTTGTCTCCTTTGCACAATCATTAATTATGTCATTTTGAATTGAATGAGCTATCAATTGACAATTACGGGGACATTCTTCAAAACTATTTTTTTATATTCAGGATTATGCACCGAAAGAAGTTGCAAGATCAATGATTTCTCACTTTCATCATGCCCACGAAAAGCCAACCCTTGAAGCAAAAGCCATTTCAAGCATGTAATAGAAGCTTCTAATTGCAAGCGATAAGCACTTGTTGATTCATCAGATTGTTTGGAGAAATCTGAAAAAATTGAAGTCTTTTGATTCTTGAAATCATTCAACCTCCCTAATGCTTTATTGTGTGCACTCATATGTCCACAACATGCTTAACAAATGCATCAATTCTATTTCAAGCTCTAAAACCTGAACCAACAAAAGCATCCCCCAAATGAATTGTCATCCTTGAATAAATAACACATGAAACAGAAAGCTGCATCCTTCTCAACACAATACTCAAGCCAAGATCCATGCTTTGGAACCAATTAGGGATAAACCGACAATTTTTTCCGCAATATTTGTTTTAGGAAACTCGTGATTGCCAGGTTGACAAGGTTGTTTTTGGATATATTCTCTTCTAACTATATCTTTGTCATCTGGTTAAAAATCACTCATTTTTCTCCTTTTTCCCAGGTCACGTGGAAGATAATAACATCAAACTCACTCAATCTTCCATCACCAATTGGTACTTCATCCATAGGAATTGAACTAGTTTCAACATGTTTTTCTTGATTTTGAGGGATATCTTGAGTCTCTTCATGTTCATCAGAAGAAGAACCATTGTTTGATGGAGAGGAAGCTTGCAAACTTGCTTGAAATGGTGAAGCATTTGGAGTAGAGACACTTCTAATATCTTTCTGAATTTTTTTTTGACAAAAAACTTGAAATGTCTCTATGATTTGTTCTCTTCATTCTGAAATTAGATGTAAATATATCATGTTATTAAAAAATAATATTAAAAAATAACTAGTATATAGAGACAAAATATAACTATTTCATTTATCCAAAAAAATAACTATTTCATATAATTATTTCCATGCTTTCTATAAACAAAGAATTCAGAGAAAAAAATAAGTAATAAAATCATAGGATCTAAGCCTACATATTCTAAGTTCTTCAAAAATTATAGCAAAATCTAACCAAAGCATCCTAAAATATTCTAAGTTCGTCAAATTAATTATTTCCATGCTTTCATGTAAATGTAGTCACCATGGTTACTTAATAGGAATCATTTTTCATGTATTTCAGACCACCTTGCAAGGGCAGCACCACAGCAGCAACAACAGAGGCGTCAACAGCGAACGAAGTAATCATCTCTGGTCAGTTAATTTTAAGGATGCATTTTGTGGCGTTTAAAAATTATAACAAAATTATATGGAAAAAAGGACCTAATTTAAATTAAAGCTTGATGTAAACCTAAATCTAACCAAAGCAAAACCTAAAGAAAAATTAGAGGAAAAGAAAATAGATATAAGATAAAGATATGTATCTGATTAGTAATGACAAAGCTATATAAAATCATGAAGAAATTGGTGAAGAAATTAGGTGAAGGAAAAAAAATAAAAGCTAGGAGAAGTGAAGTTGTTGGAGACGAGTATTCGGAAGTGAGAGTGAGACACAGGGTTTCGGTCAACACAGAATTATTAAGGGGGATTTTTTTTAAATCTATGGTAGGTTACATGACCTACCTTGCCCAATTACACATCCGCCCCTGGTGACACCGTCTTTTGCTTTTTGGAGTTCCATGCAACCAGGTTGTTGCCTACAAACACACAATGTCCCGAGATAGATCTTCGATCATCCAAGCTCCCTCCCCAATCAGCATCTACAAACGCTGTTATTTGTAACCCAGAACTAGCAGAAGAGAACACCAATCCATAGTTCAACGTCCCAACCAAATACCTCAATATTCTTTTGACAGCAATCATATGTAGCTCACAAGGTGCATGCATGAATTGTGCCACCCTGTTCACACTAAAGGCTATGTCCGGCCTTGTGTTACACACATACAATAATGTGCCTACAATACTTCGATACTCATGTGCATCCACTAATAAGCTGTCTGCATTGTCCTGACCCAGTTTGGATGTCATTACCATCGCTGTAGGATTTGCATTCTCCATCTTTGTTTTTACCAACAGTTCTAATATAAACTTTCTTTGACTAAGAAAGAGAGAGCCATTATTCCTTTTGACCTCAATTCCCAGAAAATAGCTCAATTCTCCTAGATCTATCAGTGAGAAACTTTCATTCAACAGCCTTACCACAACATCAATGTCTTCTTACGATTGTCCCGTGATGATAATATCATCCACATATACCAACATGTATGTATATACTCCTTCCTTGTTTTTGATAAACAACGAGACATCAGCCCTTGATTCCTGAAACCCCAGCTGTATCAAACACTCTTTAAGCTTCGTGTTTCAGTTCCTTGGTGCCTGTCTTAGCTCATAAAGAGCTTTCTTCAGCTTGCACACCAGCTGAGATCCATCAGAGGCCTGCTGCTTAAACCCAGGTGGTTGCTGCATGAAGACATCCTCGTCCAAGTCCCCATTGAGAAAGACGTTGTTCACATCTACCTGCCTTAAGCTCCACCCCTTTGTAACAGCAAGAGACAAGATGACAAGAGACAAGATGACATTTAGTGTGGAAGATTTAACCACTGGACTAAACGTATCTTTAAAATCCTGTCCAGGGATTTGTGAATACCCTTTCGCGACCAGCCGTGCTCTATACCTTTGAATTGAGCCATCTGAATTCTTCTTCAGCTTGAATAGCCACTTGCATCCAACCACAGATCTCCCTTCAGGCAGTTCTACCAACGTCCAGGTGACATTGCCTTGTAAAGCATTAAACTCAGCATGAACTGCTGTCTTCCAGTTTTCAGATTGCATGGCTTGATATACATCAACTAGTTCATCAATGTCACACGAGCCTAGATACAGTTTTGGCTTGAATATGCCACACTTTCTCTTGGTCATCATTGAATGTCGATTTACCCCAGTTGTGTTTGACAGAGCCTCACTCTGAACAGGATTGCCTTCATCACTCCTAGCTGATTGCTCTGGACTGCCAGCTTCAGTATCATGATCAATAGAGCCATTCTGGGCAATTGGACTAGCCACTTGACATCCTATCGAGACTTGAGGTGAGGTAGCTGAAGCCTGAGATGAGTTCTGAGATGAGCTATCGAGCTCAGCATTCATATCCTGTGATTGGCCTGGCACACCACCATTGCTATCTGACACACCACCATTGCTATTTTGCACATTTGGGAGGCATCACCCACCATACTGGTTTGAGGATCCTGACCATCTTCTGCGGTACTAAGTGGAGAGTAAGGCTGAGTGTTTGACACCTGTGGTTTCTTGTTACTCACACCCAGCTTTCCAACATTGGTCACGACATCTATAGCTCTTGCTTTTTACAGCCCAGTTGTCGTTTTCCTTACACCTGACCATACGGAGCCTGCAAAGGGAAAGGTCAATTCATCAAACACTACATGCCTTGTAACATAAACTCGACCATTAAGAGAAAATGCAACATCCCATTTTGATAGCTGGTACTGGAAGACGATTTTAAGTTTGAGAGAAAATGCAATTTTGATTTTTCTGGTGAATATATGACATGTGCAGGGGATGAAATGCCCTATAAGTTTGGAAGGAGCTTAGACTGAAGGTAAGTAGAGTTTTCTTACATAAAGTAAGTTGGTGTCCAATACACATTTTAAGGCATTCATTTATAGATTGGATGACAATTTTAGACGGATTACACTACCGACAAATTAAAGGCGTGTGGAATATATGTTAATGATAGCTGAGTTTAGGGGTGTGGTGACGGGAATGGATCAAAGCTTGAAGGATTTTCTCTCCCATCATTTCCATTCCAGTCTGAGATTTTGACCTTCAAATTCATGCAAAGATAGATTGGAATCAGTCTTTACTCTTCTGCAGCTTATCCCCATTTTGTTGCCTGAGGCAAACTTTTCTAGTTTAAAATAGATCTTCCCTAGGATCATCAGCATAATACTGGAAAGAGGGAGTAGGAAGGAGGCTTCCCTTTTGAAGATCATATTTTTCCTGAAATGGAATTTGTGTAAATTCTTCCCAGTTGAATGAAGCCAAAAAAACTGCTCTACTTTTCCTGCAGGCCATCTCTTGATAAAGAAAAAGAGTGATAAAATGTCAAAACCAGGAGCAGTGAGGTATCATGGAAATTTTACTGCTCAATTTATTTGTCGTTGTGAGGGAATTGGTGGTGTTAAGAAGAAAGCAAATGTTAACAAAGTATTACTGGGATGTCAAAGTAGTTCATAAAACTATTGGCGTTTCACTATTTTTCTGGTCCTGTTTTCTTTATATAAACAAAATTGTTTTGTTATTTTCTTCTCATAACTGAAGTTAATAATGGTTCCATGGATCATTTTTATTTTTTTTATTTTTGGAGTTACAATGTAGTTTAGCAATATTGTATTTTTTTATAGTAACAAAATTTCACGGTATAAGCTATGTTCTGAAGATCAAATTTCACGTGTGATATTACAAATATGTTCTCATAGATCTTCTTGCTCAAGGAATAATACAGTAAATGCCTAGAAGGTCCTAAAACCCGGGTCTCTGTTCCTAATGCACAAATACAATAAGAAAACATAGCATCTAAAACAAAAAAGGGGGCTGGTTTTAGGAAATGTCTTGTAGGTGGAGAACACAGGTTCCCCACATGCGGCTTCTAAGTGTGTGGAGACAAATCTTTGACGTGACCCTACTCCATGATGGCGATTCGAGTCGGAGCAATATCAATAAATAAATCAAAGCAGATTTAATCGATTGGGGGTAAATTCTATATAAAATATCTGAATTCCATAACTTAATCTGGGAGTGAAACTAACAAATAAAAAAACAAAAACAAAGAGTTACCACAAGTTTTTATAAGTAACGGTTTATTTGGACACAACAGACTAATGTCGTTAATAGTTACACTCTTTTGTAATTAAAATAAATACATACTTAGTAGATAAAATATAATTAAATGTTAGAATTCATTTACACACAATGTAAAACTATAAATTTTACACGTATTTAGATAGTTGGATGGGTGAGATGAATTTCTTATTTTGTTCAAGTGATAATCTTCAAATATCCTACTATTAATCACAGTCATTTATTTTACCTAACAATCCAAATAAGTGTAAAACTTAAAAATTCTTACACTGTGTAAACGGATCCTATACCTATAATTAAACAAAAAACACTAATTAAAAATGGTTTTAAAATCGTTATCATTAATTACATGCTAATTACTCTATTTTTCATCCCTTTCCCAAGAATTCAAGATAGTAATTGAGATTTATAAAAAAATAGAGATGTTTCAGTGACACTAAATCATAAATTCTACCCATTATAATAATTATTCTAATGTGTATTAAAATTCAAATACTTGATGAACTATAGATAACTTTTTTCTATAGGTGAGTGATTCACCTGCACTAAGTGATTAAAATGGATGACAAATGAATTTAGTGTAAACTTGATGTCAAAAATTTCAACCACTAATGAAGATCAATAAGATCTTGTGATTGTTTCTAAGATTATTATTCAATGTATTGAGTACATTTTATGGGCAGAGTCACGTTCACAAAAGGGATGTGTAAGCTGATATCTTAAAATATTTTAAATTCTTTTATAATGTTTATATAAAAATGTTACTGACATATTGACATCATTTTAAAAGAGTATTATGTATTGTTTTTTTTTTAAATTCCGACACTATAATTTAATTTTTTTTTAACTTTATCATTGGTATATTCTATCACCTCAAGATTAAAAGAGATTGTTATTCTAATTTAGACTATGCATATTAAAATGATATTACATTATTCAGTAGCATGTTTTCTTTTCATAGTTTAAATTGAATAATGGCACTAAACATAATCACTGTACAGCTTTCAATTTAAATTTCTAATCTGATATTGATAGCACTAATGTTGGCTAACATTACATGACTCGGGACAATGATAAAACATGTGTTGAATTATGAATGATTTAACATAATTTTAGTGGAACCAATGGCCCATGAAATATGACTTAAAAAGAGTGACAAATTCCAGAATTTACTCTTTTATAAGAACTTGCTTAGTCATGCTTAAGTTTCATATGTATGAGTAATTTTTTATGTGTATTGGGTAAAACATTTCATAAAATTAAACATGCATGTTTACTCTTTAAAAATTAAAATATAAATTCTTAAACTCTAAACCTTAAATTTTTATTATAAACCTTAAATTTTAAATATTATAAACTAAAATCATAAACTCTAAACCTTAAACTATATTTCTAACACCTGAAACAGAAAATTTTGTGTAGTCCAAACTACACATGTATTGGATAATTATATATATATATATATATTACAATTTAAAAGTTGAAAATAATGGATGAATATAATGGATAAACGTAAAACTAAATGAGATTTTTAAAAGTTAAAAGTAAGGAGATTTTAAAGAGAAAAAAAATTGGAGTGTTTAATCTCCTCCATCCATTATATTCATCCAATGGTTAAGAATAAATACAAAACTAAATGAGTTTTACATCATGTAACTTAATCTTATCCCTTAAGATAAACTCTTTTGGCTTATTATTGAAATAACAAAAATATTTGCATATAATTATAGAAATATACACATATTAAAATGAACTTTTTGATGCTTTAATATTTCAAATAGTAAAATTAAATTATCAAACATAAAAAATGTTTTATGCAAAATAATCCGGACACAAAAAAAAAACCCATCATTTTTTTTCAAAATCAACACAGTTTTCAAAAATCATCTTAAGCGTTATTTTCCGTTAAATAATACACCCTATAAAAACACTACAATAAATTTCGCCCACACAACCCAATTCATAAATACTATGTATGTAATGTTTGTGTACCTAAGAGATAACAAAGCAAAAAGAAGTGTTGTTTTCGTAGGAGGCCTAGATTAAAGTAATTTATTTGTATAGTATGTATTTATAATAATTAATTGGTCTATCGAGATAAGAAATTAATGTCTTTAAGTAAGGTTAAAAATTCAAATTTTAGCATGTGAATAGAAAAAATTGAGTTAAAAGGGTCGCTCTATATTGGACCTTTGTAAAACTTAATCCGAATTAATCAACTAATAAATCAGATATTAATAATTAAAAAAACAAAGCAAAAGTGCGGAAGAATCGAAGCTGGCCTCACATATTTCTTTTTACGCGACATGTTCTTTCTGCCATCATCTAAGGAAAATAATTACTTACACATATGTATATGAATTACAGCAAAAGATGGAGGAGCTACGTATAAAAAAAATGAATCTAACATTTATTCCTTATTATCATCCTCACGCGTTTCCTCGATCACTTATAAAATCTCTTAACTTTACCCACAAATATTGGCTATTGCCTATACCTATCCACCTATTGCTTCGCGTTTTGATCATTCAAAGTCTAGGCGTGTTTATTGTTGGATATCGGATCATATTTGATTTAATTTTTTTAGATATTTAATTTTTCAGATCGATGATATAGCGATTCGTATTCGATTCGAAAAAAATTAGATATTCGAATATTTGAATATCAGATATTCTGATCGGATATTCAGATATCCGATTATCTAAAAATATAATTTGATTTAACTATTTTTTCGAATTTAAATGTCGTATTTATAAAAATTTCGGAATTTCGAATATAACAAATAATAAATTGCTAAATATAACAAAATTCGCATCTATGAAAATTTCAATTTTTCTAACTTTCGAATATATCAAGCATCAAATTATTAAATATAACAAGATTAATATTCATTATTTATAGAAGGAGCTTGATCAAAATGATAATCAAGTACCTTCTTCATTAGACTTTTTTACTTAATTAACATTTGATTTTTACTTTATCAAGATTTTATTAATTAATCTATAAAGCAACGAATCCCAAATTATTTATTTTTTAAATTAACCACTTGCTTGGTTTTACATGCCAAATTATTTATTTCTTTACTTAAGCACATGGGAGGTGTATACGACTTTCTTTGAAATTTGATTTGCAAATTGACCCACTAATCTCTTATAAAATAAGATGTCTAATCGGTAGCTTAGATCCTTGATCTACGAATTGAGAATTGATAAATATTGTCCGAAGCATGCATATTCCTTGAGAAAACTCCTTAAACCTGTTTCACCTTTACTTTATGGGTAGATCTTCGGTTAAAATAGGATGAATTGACTCCTAATTACATTTTATATTCTTCTATTTCTTTCTTACGTCAAACATGATGTCAATTCTCATCATTATGATTTCAATCTTTATCGATAATTGGATCTTATCACACTCACGCGTAAATGAAAGAAAATAACTTTTATTAAAAAAATTTCTAACAAATAATCTTAGGTGGAATGATAAACTATATGTATTTAAATCTATTAATATTATGTTCAATCTTTAAATAATGGTTAACTGATGATACTATATGTATTTAAATCTATTAATATTATTGTTTCTATTTTTATGAGAAACTTTATATTTTAATGTTTTCTTATCGAGTCGGATAAAACTACAAAAGTGATAAATAAATATTTAGTATTTTTACATTTTTTAAGTTTCGAATTTAAAACTTCGAGTGAATTAAAATAATCTCATGATAATTGATCCAAACGACTAAAAAAGAAAAAAAGAAATTAAAAAACGCACACTAATCGAAGATGAATAAAAGGAAAAATTGCAATAGAGAGGAATCATCCCCTAAACCTGTCTCATGCACAAGGAGTGCTCTGCCGTTTAAGCTACATTCATTTAATGTTCATTTTTTTTGTTTAAATCTAAAAATGCTTAAATGAAAAATTAACATCAAAATTATGTCATTTATGTACTTTTTAGTCTTTTAAACTGTTTTTTTTATCAAAACAAGTATTTAAACTATAATTTCTAATTATTTTTGAGTTTGGCTGTTATTTAAGTTAAAAAATATTTTAAACAATTAGACGTTGACACGTTATAAAAATTTAAATATTTGTTTTAACAAAAAAGATAGTCTATGAACTAAAATAAAAATATACATAGTTTAAATTTTTTTAGTCAAAAATTAATTGAAGTGCTTAAAGTGACAAAAATAATTTAAAATTTTATTTCAACTAAAAACTAGTTTAAGAATTAAAAGGCAAAAAAACATAATTAACGGACTTTTTTTTATTTAAGTCATCTAAATATCATTTATGAGGGTAAAATTGGTCATTTCCTGCCAAAAGAATTCTCCACCGTAAAGTTTTTTTTCTTTATACTTTTTTGAGCTGGGTTGAAATTCGGGTGGAAAACATCTTAAATTTTATTTGTTTAATATTTTTTGAACAATTTTTACTTGAGAAGGAGAGGGAGGGAAAACTTTGTTCTTAATAGGTTTAGAATACACAACTTAAAATAAGGGAACGATGTTAACTGAGAGCTTTTAACCGCTTGTTCTAGAGATTGTTGATTATTTGTTTAATACTGTTTATGAATTAAAAGGTCTTTTTTAAAAAAAAAATAACAGTGATTCTACAAACATTTCTAAACACACCTGTTCTCAAATTTGTTATGGAAACACATGGTATTTTCTCATTCAATAATAATAAGAAGAAACTATATATTTATTGTATCATATTTTAGGATACTAAAATATTTTAATCCCAAGAGTGAAGAGCCAAAAGGGATTACAATCAGAATCTTTATGGGGGAGCATGCAAGTGGGTTCCCTAATAGGGACAATCGATATTGATTCTACTAAAGCCAAGAGACCTACAAATTGAAGAAAAAAATAGAGTCCATACCTAGTAGCCAGAATCATTCTTGCGGACTATTTTCCCACCAATTTCGTATATCAACACAGTGATTGCTTTGTTCCTTTTGGGAATCTCAAACTCAACTTCATTTCAATCCATTAGTTTATTATAAAAATAGACAAAATATTATTGTTATCAAATCTAGTTGATTTATACAATCAATTTAAAATGCGATCGAGAAGAAAGTCCGACCTTGGGATTTCCTTGTTCAACTTGGACCCCCACTAGGTTCATGTATAGGACAGTGGCATCTTCCAATCAATTCAATGCGGACCGTGCCCCAGTGGTTCCACATTGACACAACATTTGGTGACTTTTTGTAGCTTATGGTTTAAGACTTGGTGACCATATGTCGCCCATTTGGTCCATCCCCCTTCCAAAGCCCTGCAAGTGTAATCTCAAACCTTTGCTGCTACAACACGGTCCATGCAAATTGGTGTCCACAAATCTAAAGTCGAATTGAAAGCCCCTACTCTAATTAAGTGAAAAAGATGTTTTTGTTTTGCTTCATAAATTAAGTCCAAAAACTCATTTATAAAACAGGGACAAAAGCTATCCGGAGTAGGGCTGATAAAAACAAATCAAAAAATCGAAAAGCGGTCTGAATTATAGTGTTTGGACGGTTTATGATCCACAAGTTTAGAAATCTATCTTTTTCATTTAATTTATAATTAGTTTTAATTATTTTATAATATAAAAATAAATATTTATATTGCCTAGTGATTAAGGATGCTCATGTTGTCTCATCTTGTATGAATTTAAATTTTGACATTTACCTTTAGAATGTAAGCTCTACACTTAATAAAAAATAAATATTTATATTTTAAAATAATAAAATAACTTAAAATATCATATATGAACTATTAATTAGTTTGAAAGAAATATTCATGAAAAATATGTTAAAACTCTACCAAATGATCTTTAAACCCGATAAAATAAAGTTGTTTTATCGAAATAAAGTACAAAATCTCAAAACTTAAATTTAATATGAAAAAACCAAAACTGAGAGAGACTCTTATTAAGGGAATGAGAAAGACTCGTGTCTTGAATTTAATCAAAAAATAAATTTAATCGAAAGTCTCAAAACTTAAATTTAATATCGAAATAAAGTTGTTTTATCGAAATAATTTATTGAATCGTATACATCCCTAATTAAGGGAATGAGAGAGACTCGTGTCTTGAATTTAATCGAAAATTAATGAAATTGTTAAGTTTTGATTTAGGCGTGTGGCACTTTACACGTGTGTATATCACAGCAACAAGGAATGAAAGAAATAGGAAAACTCTTATTATTCACCGTATTATGATCAGTACATGGTTTAAATACTAATAAAGAATTAGTTACAAAATATCAAGATTCTTAACAAACTAACTTCTAATAGAAATAATGTAAAATTAGACATAATTATAATAACTTTTTATAATCCATGTTAAAATAATTTAATGGTCACACATAGCATGATAATAATTTTAACGATAATTATATGTACTATAATGTCTAGTAATACATGATTAAACACAAATATAAAGACATTCCATCTTCGATTTTTAATATTTTTATTAAAATAGAGAGGTATTGTACTCTCATGCTAAGATTCGAGACCATGCAACAGACAACATAAATATTTTTAGCCATTAGACTAATTAATGGATCTCGATTTTTAATATTTTTAATTTAATTCAATTAATATATACTATGTATGTAAAGATCAAAATTGGAAGAAAAAAAAAGGTTAAACTAATCGTTTCTTTTCATTTTCACTGTTTAACCAAACTAATAAATGAGTATTGATTTTAAAAGATTTTTTAGGTTAAAAGTATTTTTTTTGTGTGTGGAGATATAAGTATTTTCCAGGCCATAAACAATGCAAACATATAATTTTTAAGAAAAAATGTCTATAAAACACATTTGAACTCAAACACAAAAGGTTAAAATTTTCAGTTTTTATGTTTGAAAGTGATTTTGGAGCCATACGTATCATTTAACTTCTGGAAAATATACGTTTGACAAATATTTTTCAATTAAAAAAACAAAAATTAAAAAAATAGTTTTTGCGTTTGAAAAGTATTTTTGGAGCTAAAATTGCAATTTTATTCTTTATTTGTTATCATATGTTGATTTTATTTTTGGAGTTAAAGGGCATTATAGGATGTTTTGTTATTAATACAATTTTCAGATGCAACGAACCATATGCTAAATATATAAAGCATAGATTTGGAAATAAATATCATCAAATTTATAATGTTTTCAAGAGAATAGATTTCTTAATAAATAAAATGAATAAGAAGTATTGTTTACATCTACCAAGTAATCGTTGTTAGGACATCTTGTATAAACGTTAACCAACTATGTAAGATGATCTTCTTGATAAGGAGCTTTCAACAGCTATATGTCCTTCCTTCTTCTTCTCCTTAAATTTCTCTTCTTTCCATAGTAGCTGCGAGTTGATTATTGCAGGTAAATCCTGACAACTCGCAACATTGTTAAAATACAATACTTAACTCTTAATTTTAGTAACAAAAGCAAAATGTTTGTAAACGTTAACTCGGAACAAAGTGTGATTATGAGTGCCAAGCTAATTCATGATTGCTAAAGGGACCCCAAAACCAAAACCTTTGCATTTAACAATAACCTCAACAAAACAACAATCCTCTTCTTCTTCCTTCTTCCTTCTTCCTTCTTCCTTCTTCCTTCTTCCTTCTTCCTTCTTCTTCTTCTCTTTAATTAATTGGGTTATATTATATTATATTAAGGAATCGTATAAAGGTAATAATTGATGGTTAAAGATATCAAATCTTATTTCTTTTTTAGACATACTAGATTTTCCCCAACGTTATCAAATCATATTATATATGCACAATGTTCTGTCAAATTGGTCCGTTTTTATTTCTCACGCAATGCTTGAATTATACATAGGGAAATAATTATGATATTCCCACTATAAGAAATATAATAATCATAACGATGATGATATTTCCAAGCAAATGACAAAAACATTTTACCTTCTTAGCTACATTTTTCATCTCACGTTCGATATGGAACTAAAATTTTAGGTGGATAAAAGAAATATTTGAATATATGAAACTTATGAAATATAACATAGCTCTAATTGAACACAATAAATGATTTCAGTAAAAATTAAATAATATTTATCTTAAAAGATTTGAATTTAATCACTCTGTTTACGAAGTATGTATTCATTATCAAAGAATTAAGAATATAAATAAACAAATACTGTCATGTAATTACCTTTGAACTATTAAAAAATATACCTCTAATTACATTTTATTTGTTACACACTTATTTTTTTAATATAATTTCTTACATATTTAATAGGAGTAATAAAGTTTGAATTTATTTAAATATTTATGAATTTAAAATTGCTATTAAATATTTTACACTGTTGAGATTTAATAAATTATATTTCTTTGAAATCTGAAAGGTAGGCCCCAACGCAGCTATATAAACAGCATCAGTCCTTTACTTCTCAAAGTCTTCTCCACGCAAAGTTATGCCCCTAACTTCACTTCAATCTTCTCTGAAAAACAAGCTCAAAAAAATGTTTCTTTTCTGACAGCGTTTGAAGAGCAGCCGCCGGTTACTTATTCAAGCAATAATGGTCGACGTAGATCGGAGGATGTCCGGTTTGAACCCAGCCCACATAGCAGGATTACGCCGCCTCTCTGCTCGTGCTTCCGCTCCTTCTACTGCGGGTTCCCTCCTCGTTCGCAACGGCCTTCAGTCTTTCTCTTCATTAGCGGATAAAGTTATAACCCATTTACGGGAGTCGGGTTTCAAAGTTCAACCGGGCTTGTCCGACGCTGAGTTCGCTCGAGCGGAAGCCGAGTTTGGTTTTGTTTTCCCACCTGACCTCCGAGCCATATTATCAGCGGGTTTACCCGTGGGTCCTGGTTTTCCCGATTGGACGTCCAATGGTGCCCGACCCCATCTTCGGGCTTTGCTTGATCTTCCCATCGCTGCCATTTCCTTTCAGATAGCGAGTAACACGTTATGGTCCAAATCTTGGGGTCCAAGACCATCCAGCCCGGAAAAGGCGTTACGGGCGGCGAGGGCTGCGCTTAAAAGAGCTCCACTTTTGATCCCCATTTTTAGTCACTGTTATATTCCCTGTAACCCATCTTTAGCCGGTAACCCGATTTTCTTCATCGACGAGACCCATATTTTTTGTTGCGGATTCGATATATCCAACTTTTTCGACGGGGATTATTTGTTTCGGAGCTCCGAATCGGACCCAGTATGGTTGAAAAAACAGAGATCGGTTAGTGAGAAATCAGCCGAATCGTCCCCTAACGTCTCGAGGCGGACTAGTATGGATGCTGGTTTCCTTACCGGGACTCGTGTGCCTAGATGGGTCGAGTTCTGGAGCGACGCTGCCGTTGATCGGCGCCGGAGAAACTCGTCGTCTTCATCCTCGAATTATTCGGCGGAGACGCATTTCGGTATCCCAAGAACCAAAATACCGAAATGGGTCGAGGATTACATTGAGAAAATGGGATCGGTTCTTAGAGAAGGCGGGTGGAGCGAGTCCGATATAGCAGAGGTCGTACACGTGTCGGCATCTGGATTTTTCGAAGAAGAAATGGTTTTATTGGATAAGCAAGCGGTTCTGGATGCGCTCCTATTAAAAGTAGACCGGTTCTCAGATACGCTCCAGAAGGCAGGATGGAGCTCCGAGGAAGTTTGGGATGCTCTAAGTTTTGAGTACCGGCCCGAGAAGGGAAGGAAACCTGCCAAGAAATTATCCCCTGAGCTGGAAAAGAAAATTGGGAAACTTGGTCAATCAGTTACCCTGTCATGAGATAACTTGGTCAACAAAGTTTCATTTTTTCCGCTATTCTAATTTTTGTTTTTAAAAAGTTTCAGGGGTTTATAGAATAAAAAGTAAAACGTCTGGAGTAAGTAGCAGGAAGAAAAGTGAAAATAAAAATGGAATTGTTGTTCATAATGTAAACAAACGAACAATGGAAAATAGCTATTCTCATAAGAAACAGGGTTTAGGGTTTACAGAGTTATTTGCTGACCAAAACGATCAACACCCAATAATTGCATAGCAAAAACAATATTTCAATCCCACCTTAAAGCATGTGCAGTAACATTGTAATACTTAGGTCTGACAACATAATTAATAAAATCAAAGATATATATTTACCAAAACAGAACTAATATTGAAACTAAACCCAAAATCTAAAAACTTCTGAAAAATAAAAAATACATTAAGTCAATCACTATTCCATATTATTTCAAGTGTTCTGTGAACGGTGTCGGAACCAGACTTTTAAATGCTCCAACGCTTATTGTAACACCACCGTCCACCACCTAAACCGACCGTTGGCATTGCCACGTGCAAATACCTACCACCGCCCGCCTTTCACGGTTTCACAACTCTCAAGTGCTGGCAAGTATCACCCCATAGAAACGACAGCATGTGCACAGTGCATTTTATAAGCTGATAATATAATCAAATATGCAAATACATTATACAGGAAAAAAGGGGGAAAAGGCCTTTTTCAAAGCTAGGGCATGCGTTTTACGTGAAGTTTTATCAAGGCAAATGGACTTCAGCCCCTCCCCTGTCTTCTTATGCCTGTTGTTCCCCTGACACGTTCTCAAACATACCCTACAATTTGAGCCAAGTTCATAGGTGGATAATTGGATTATTTCGAGTTCGATAATGAAATCTGATATTGGTAGGATTAAGTTTGAATCCGAACAAATTGAACCAATAATTCAGTGTATATCTAACATTTTGTTTAAGTTATGAGGAGTTGGGGGTTGGTTTTGCCAATGCAAGAGGAGACAGTTTGGTGTGGGGGTTTAATACGACGATTTATGATACATAGAAATGGATGTTTGAGATTTGTGGCCAACTTTGAACAGTGACCTTATTGTCAAAGGCAGTCCCATTCACAGTTTGTTGTTTGGTCCCTCGTAGTGTAGACTGTTGCCATTTTTGGCTGACATTTTGTGTGTTTTTGCTTCAGAGGACAATGCTAAGTGGCTTAAACGTCAACATGTGTTTCTAAACAAAAGTGAGAAACAGAAGTAAGCATTCATGATCATGGAAATGAATGGAATTTGACATATCCTACAACTGCTCTGCCCAAAGCAAAGCAGGAGAATATGACATTACTTGTATAATACTCTCTGAATGCAACACTTGCTTTCTCTAAAATGTTGCAGATCCCTCATTTACTCCACCTGTGTAAATAAATGCTGCCCACTTCTATCAATTAGAGGAATAAAACAAAAGGCCAAAGCCAGCTTCTTTCCAGCAATCTTTAGAGATGTCCTAAACTTGTTCCTTTCATGGCTGCACCATATAGAGTTTAATTTTAGAGAAACTGCTCGAAATTTAGCACATATACAGATGTTTCCGTCACCACCAATAGAATTATTCCGTCCCTTTTCTGTGCCCTTAATATGTCCCACCAATAATATTATGTCATGTGCATTAATAATTATTTTTACTGTTTTATTGATTGTTTTTTTTAGGCTTAAGGGTTTAATAAGCCCTCAAACTTAAGAAAAAAAATCAATTAAGTCCCTAAACATTTTTTGCACCCAATTAAGCCCTCAAACTCAAGAAAAAAATCAATTTGACCCTTTGACCATTAAATTTAGCGGGTTTTTTTAAATCTTCTTAGCGTGTGTCGCAACAGGATAATGTCACTTGACATTTCTAAGAATTTTTAAAAATATATAAAAATACGAAAAACTCTAAAAATTTTAAATATATAAAAATCTGAAAAAAATCTAAAAAATATTTTTTTTCTTCAGATTTTTATATATTTTTAATTTATTCTTTTATTATTTTATAATAATAATTAATATATTTTTTAAAAATTTAAAATATTTTAATCTTTTGGAAATTATTATTTATTATTTTTAAATAAATTTCGGAATTAAAAATATTTTTATATTTTTAAAATAATTTTCCAGAATTTTTTAGATTTTTTCAGATATATATATATTTTTTAAAAATTAAATTTTAAAAATTCCTAAAAATGACGAGTGACATTATCATGTTGCGACACATGCCAAGAAGATTTAAAAAAAATCCGTTAAATTTAACGGTCAAATGGCCAAAATGATTTTTTTTTCTTGAGTTTGAGGGCTTAATTGGGTGCAAAAAAACTTTAGGGGTTTAATTGATTTTTTTGCAAAAGTTTAAGAGCTTATTTAACGGTCAATGTTGGTCAAAGGGCCAAATTGATTTTTTTTTCTTGAGTTTGAGGGCTTAATTGGGTGCAAAAAAAGTTTAGGGACTTAATTGATTCTTTTGCAAAAGTTTAAGAGCTTATTAAACCCTTAAGCCTTTTTTATTGATAATAATATAAGGAAAAAACTTTGATAACACGTGCCTTTTAGTTTTAGGGTTTAAAGTTTAGGGGATTAGGTTGTATGGTTTAGAATTTAAAGTCAGTGTTTAGAACTTAGTGTATAGGGTTTAATGTTTAGGGTTTAGGTTTTTAGGGTTAAGGTTAAGAATTTATAATTTGAATTTTTATAGTGTAAATACACAGGCTTGTGTAAAATTAATTTTACACAGCCTGTGTATCAAAGTTTTACCCATAATATAATATAATTATTAATAAAACATATAAAGTATCACAGGAAAGGGGTTTGCGAAGTCCATTCATCTCGTCACTTATGATCCCAAATGGGGTGAGTAGAAAATGTAGCAAAACCCCAGGCCCCAAGTTCCTTTCAAGGCATTGTATTATACATATAGTCTTGTTTCAGAACTTGAAAGCCCAATGTGGCGCCCTATCTCACAAGAAAAGAGAACAGTTAATGGATTTGGGCTTCAATGGATATATTGAGATTCTAAATCATTTTTTCCCTTTTAAAAAAAGCAGGGAAACTATTAAAAAATATCAGAGGGAAAGTGAAGAGTATATGAACGCTAAACAAGCACAAAGATATCCAAATTGGTGTCAGATATGTTACGACATCTTCATGCATTTCACCTTGCATAAGCGACATGGAAAACAAGAATATTTGTGTCCAAAAACATTAGATCTAAATCCTCCGCACCCTCCCCATTTAAAGCATCCATTTCCAGCCAACCATTTTTACTGTCAATTTTCATCTATTATGTTCACATTTGAAAGCTCTGGATTTGGAGGTTTCTGACACCAATTTCTTCATTTATAGCCTCACCTCCCCCACATTTCATTGCTTCCATGCAAATGATTCACGACATCAAAATAATTGTCAACTGTGTTTTAATTCAAATCTTGATTAGCTGATTTTGAATGGCATGAGTTCAATAAGTATATTATAATAAGCTTTAATTTAGAGATTTAGAAGAACTATAGATAATTTAGACATTGTATAAAAAATATTAATTCAAAGAAATTTCGTGTTTATATAAAAACGAAGCTAATAATAAATCCAAACAATATTTTGAGAATTAAAATATGATTAAAGTTACTCTCTTACGTCCAAATGAAAAAAATAAGAAATCTAAGGCCTTAGAGCTCAAATTAAGAATCTTAATATTTTTTAATCGATTAATTTAATTTTAACCAAACAATAAATATCTTTAATCTTAATGACCAACGTACGTTTGTGATAGGGCATGTAGAGTAGAGAGCTTTGGAAGAAACCATCGTAACAAAATCTGGTAAACTTGATCCGAAACTCGAGACTTAATATAGAATCGAATATGATGGTCTAAATTTGACCCGAATTCGATCTAAAATCGAACTGAACCAAACCCGACCTGAATTGAGTTAAAATGAAAATCAAACCGAATCGAAATTAACCGAAACCGAAAACAATCAGAACCGAAAGCAACCAGAACCTTAAATCAACCAAACCAAAAATCAATCCGAACCGAAAGCAGCCCGAATTTAATTTCCTCAAATATATATGTTTTATTCTCATTTTGTATTATATTACTAATTAACAACTACCTTTAGTAATAGTTTAATGGTATAATATCATTTTTCTCCTTTAAAAGATCATCTTCATATATTGACTCAAAGTGAAAGTCGGCTGATCCGATATTGACCCGACCCGAAAAGTCAACCATCCGATATAGACTCGAACCAAAAACTCAATCGATCTGATATTGACCAGACCTGAAAATCAACAGATCCGATATTAACCCGAACCGATACCCGACCCGACCATAAATAACATAAACCCGAACTAAATCCGAATCGAACTTAAACCAAAAATAACCTAAAGTGACCCGACCTGAATCTGATCCAAACGACCCGATTGTCACCTCTAGTCGTAACGCAAGGAAACCAACATCTAAACAAGTCAGGGATAATCCTAATATCAAATTTAAATGTTATTTTCAAAAGATTTACATTTCGCAACATACTCATTTGTCATTGTATGATAGGTTATTAGGTTTCATATAGAAGTTGACTTAGAGGTGTCGTGACGTACTGAGATATAGTTTTATGATTAAATTTCTATATAATTAGTCACAAAGATCTCGTCATACATGGACATCCATTTTTTATTTTCTTTTTAGGTTTTTCTTTATTTGACAAAAAGAGTAATGTCACCTTCCTTTAATCAAGCACTTGTCATTCATACTTTACTTAATTCTTATTATTTTCTCCTTAGACTTTTATTTTTTTTCATTTTTATTAAGTTTAAATATATTACATTCTCAAGGCAAATATCAAGATTCGAATTCATACAAGATGTGACAACATAAATATCATTGGTTACTCGGTTAATTAGTGGATCTCAGTCGTTTTCTTTTTCTGAGTGAAAATGTTGGATGTTTTTATGCTTTTATAGCGTTCTTTTCTACTTTTGTGATACATTTTTTTTCTTTTTTAAAGTTTGATTTGACATCGCATCTCCGGTTGACGTTTATTTGATTATCTTATTAATCTACCCTACTTTAGACCCATAGATTGGTTCTTTTATATTGATATGTGCTTGCAATCATCGCAAAAAGTTCATAGTTGAGTTGTAGTCTAGTTTTGTCAATTTGTTGTCATTATTATATGTATTTTTTATGTTAGAGTTGATGATGTTTATCAACGGTAACAATGTGTTTGTTTGTACCTATCGTTTTTCTAAATTATTTGGTTGAGTTTTAACTTGTTCCTTGTAAGATTTTATTTCGTTCTTTAGTGTATAGTTTGTTCTCTTTTATAGTTTTAGAGGAACTACCTTTTAATAAGATTAGACTACTCTGGTTTTACTATACTCGTTTTTGTAATTTTGTTAAAAGTAATGACTTAAAAAAAGGTAAATTACACCCAATGTCACTTAATTATAAGTTTTATAATAAACACGTCATTTTCTTCTAAAAGTTACGAACATGACATTCAATTAACATGTTCTTACAAACAAATCATCGTGTCATTAAAATTAAAACAAACGTCTAATGTGTCATGATATGATAACATTTTGTCTCTAAAACTTATCTATTTTATCAATTTTGTTCTAATTTGAAATAACTCGGTAAATCTAATTATTCATATTTAAAAATTCCATCAATTTAGTCTTTTGTGTGATAATGTCAAATTGAATGAGTTTACCATATCAAAGAAGTAGTTGGGTAATAGTATTTTGTCATTAAGCATCAACAAGTCACTCTTAAATTATTATTATTATTATATAGAAGAGTAAAAAAATAATATTACAATTCTGAGAGAAGAATAAATATTAAAATAATAAGATTTTTAAATATGAATGGTTAAATTTATTAAATTGCTTCGAATTAAGATCAAACTGATAGACTGCATAAGTTCTGAGAATTAAAATTATTATTATACTAAGTCACGTCACTATTCACATTTAATATTTAACAAACAACGACCTTGTAGCAATATTTTAACTAAATAATTTGTTGGTAACTTTTAGAAGAAAATGACATATTTATTATAAAATATATAATTAAGTGACATTGAGTGTAGTTAGAAATTAAATAGTGGAGCAATCATATTTGACCAGTTGGTCAAGCTGCTCATCTTTGTTCCCCATATTTTTTTAGGTCATGATTTCTAAACCTATCAGAAACACCCATTCTTTTCTCTAGAGTCATCATCCCTCCCCTCCTTAAGTATGATTATGATTAAAATTAAAATTTATAAAAAAAAATAGTGAAACCTTGCCGGTAAGACCGAATATATAAAATGAAATACCCATTTATCCTGTCACAAAGAACATGAGAACTTATCTTGTATTGAAAAAAGAAAGAAACAAAGTAGATGGATAAAATGGATTGTTGTGTGAAAAAGATAAAACAAAAGAAAAGATAGAATGTGTCAGAGGGAGGGGTGCAATGAACATTGCCGTTTAGGAGAATACCCTAAATACTTACCCTCCCCCAATAATCAAAGCCCTCTGTGTGGGGGTGTTGGGACCTTAGTGGGATATCTCACATGGGTCTACCTCTTGAGATTAGCTTTGACCATTTCGATTCTCCTTTTTTAATCATTTTCTTCAAAATGTTGATTAATTGAAGCATGACCCTTGAGACATCAACACTAACACCAATCGACCCTGCCTTGGGAGGCAACCTACCTCCCACGTTCACTTCATTTAATAATATGCAGACCAAACAAAACTATATACTATTTAATAAGTTGTTATATTAAAGGAAAGAACATGACAATTTCAAAGGAAAAACTAGCATTAGTTTGCTGCAAATTTTGGTTTTAAGAGAGACCCATGGTTTGCAATTTGTAGAGAGAATCCAAATAACTTTAGAGAGAGCAAACAAAGTAATATTTTGACAATGAAAAGGAAGTGCGAACTGAAAAAACCAGTCGTTGAAATCTGTCAATATCCTAATGGTGAAAACAAATATTCAACTTAAACCAATCCAATGGCAACTAAAGTATTCAAATCCAAAAAAGGCATAACCATAAAATAAGTGCCCAAACTTTGCCATTTTTTTGCAATAGGTGCCTAAACTATTTTTTGGCTGAAATAGGTGTCTAACGTTTTCACCGTTACCATTTTAAGTGCCTAGCCGTTAACGGCCATTTAAAAAGTTTCGTTAGCCAATAAAAATATGATATGTGGCATGTTTTTATTTTATTTTATGTTATTTTTAAAAAAGAAATCAAAATTTATAAAAAAAATAATGAAATTCTCAAATATTCCCAAAATAATCCCCAAATCCCTAAACCCCCAAATTCGGCCACTCCCGCCGACGTTGGTCACGTTGTCGGCGACAGAATGAAGCGCCCTCCCCTCACCGAAAGACCAAGACACTGTTCGCCGTTCGTTCGGCCGCCATTCATCGTGAATTGTTCCAATCAACTCAAATCATCTGAATCATTCGACTGGCGTTTCGCACGGCGACGAGGTAGTGGGGTAAATGGTCGTGATGGTAAGGCGACGGGTGAGTGGTGGGCGGTGGCGTGGCCATCGGCGGTGGAATCAACTCCAATCGGGAATTGGATTGTGGGGAGTTAGGGATTTTGAAATTTGGGGGTTAATTTGTGAATTTTTTGAAATTTAGGGATTTTTCTGAAAAATTAAATTAAAAATAAAAAATTAAAAAGAAATTAAAATCAAAGTCACGTGTCATGTTTTGATTAGTTATGGTAATTTTTTTAAACGGTCGTTAACGGCTAGACACCTAAAATGATAACGGTAAAAACATTAGACACCTATTTCAGCAAAAAAATAATTTAGGTACCTATTGCAAAAAAATGATAAATCTTGAACACCTATTTTATATTTAAGCCTCCAAGAAAATGAAAACTGACATTGACCATGCCGACTATTCTGAATCTGATGATATAATACAAGCTGTGAGCTATGTACGGTAACCCTCAAATGAAAAGGAATTTTCATGCATGGAAGAGAGAAATATTTCGATTTAATTATTCTCCTTAAGCATCAACATTAGTTCATGTGTTAGGATCCACTTATATAAACTAAATTATTTTAGTTTCACAATAGTTTAGGGACAAAATTTCCCTGCCCTTTTTCAGTGCTCATTTCTATGCTCAACACTAAAAAAATTAAATTCTTAACTCTAATCCAAAATTCTAAAATATAAACCTTAAACTCTAAAAATAAACCCTATTCCAAATTTTTTAAACTCTAATCATAAACTCTAACCCTAAACCTAAATTTTTAGTGTGTGAAATAAATAAGGGCACTGAAAAGGGGCAGATAATTTCTATTCATAATTTAGGACCATTAGATGAATGCAATTTAATGGGTGAGATTAAATCATTCTCTCTTTTTTCTCTTAAAAATCTTCATATTTCCAACTTTTAATCTTAGTCATTATTTTACCTTTATTCAATAGTCCTAATAGGTGTAAAACTAAAAGTATTACGTAATATAAGAGGATTCTATCTCTTAGTTCACATATATGTGTATATATATGTGTCCTCTTCAGCTAATAAAAGCTTTAATCGGTGTAGGACAAGAATATAGCTATATGTGGAGAATATTAAGAAGTTTACCCATAGATAACGAAAGCATACATTCAAATTCTTTGTGGCACTAAGAACAAGTGAAATCCACACTTTACAAGTAATCCAAAAACATTACGACCATATTGCCCATTGCACAAATCAACTAATTAAATTCTAAAATCCATTCCTCATCTAAGCATCTGCATGTTGCCCACAACTTGATGACGATGAGATGGCTGACAAGCTTTCACCAAAGGGGAGTAACTCACATTAGCCATCGATGCACTCGGAAACCCTACCCCCATTGGCCTGTTCACAGCAGCTTGTTCCAGAGATTGCACCTGTTTCTTCAGGAACTTAACATAATGAATAGCTTCGTCCAACATCGAAGCAGTGTCCATATTAGTACCTCCCGGAACGAGTCTTTGCAGAATCCTTATCCGCTCACTTATCCGTTCTCTTCTATGCCTGGCGGCCACACTCTGTGGATCCTTTGAGATCTTAACGTTCCTTCTCTTCGGAGGCTTAATGGATTCCGGGTCTATATGGATAGGCTGCATTGCAGCTATACGGAATATCATCTCCCGCATTGCTGCCATGGAGTTCTTATCAACAGAAGAAGGATAAGAATTTGAGTTGTTGAAAAGAGATGGATACTTAAACTTGTTGGTATCGGCCATATTGTTGGGTTGAAGAGGTGGAGCCATGGAATCTTGAACTGAGGTATTGCCATTGCCATTGCCAATGAATGATAAAGTGGAAGGGGGCAAGGCCATGAATGTGTTGAGTGAACAAGGGTCATGAATAGGGTTAGGGTAAATGGGTTGTGCATGTAAGAATGTGGAGCTTGAATTGCCATTGGAGAAGTTTATTTCAGAAGCCTTGAAAGGAGGCGACTCCCAGAATTCAGGAAGCTTTTCTATTTGCATCATCATTGTCATCATGTCCATGTGATCTTCTGTTGAGGATTTGATCATGTCAACATCCATTGAACCTTCACTCAAACTACCTATCCGCTGCTCCATCAAAAAAAAATTGAGAGAAAAGAGAGATGGAGAAGTTGGTATATGATAGAATTCTGAAAGACTGAAATGGCAGAGGGATGGGTGAGACAGAAGAAGCTGAAGATAGAGCTTTGATAGAATTAGGGGTTTTTTTATAATCAAAGATGTGCAGAGCTGAAGATAAAGGAAAGAGATGATAAAAAAAAAAGTATATTTAAAAAGCACCACCAATATCTAGCACAGAAGTGGAAAGGGCTTTATATAGCAACTTGTGAGCAATATATGTATTTTTTGAATTCATGCAGAGCTTATGGGAAAGTTCCCTCTCCCAAAAACTCATTTATGTGTGATATCTGACAGTGACCGCCCATCCTGTGGGGGCTATAACTCTATATATTCACTCATCCTATCCACCCTCCGATCTAATGAATTAGGCCCAAAAATTAGATGGGTTGGATTTAAGGATATTGCTCAAAGAAGGTGCATGAACCACTTTGTCTTCTTTTCTTATGGACTGTGCCATTGATTACTCTTAAGTGCTTGCTTTGCCTTTAAAAATCTATTCTTTTCTTCCTTTTACCATGAAACCCCACACACTCCACAGTCACATGACATTTGTCAGGTCAATCAGCCCTTTAGCGGTCCCCGGTGCTTGATAAAGATTCCGGTAACTTTGGGATGGTCAGATCACAGTCGAAGGTTTTAACTTTTAAAGGGTAGTGATAGTATACGGCAGTGGACGGGACACAGTTTTGGTCACCCTCATCATTGCCTTTGGCACGCTTTTCAGGGTAGATAGAAAGGTGACGGTGGTGATATGCAGAGAGCCAGATACCCCTTTCCACTGCAAGTGCAACTGCAACTGCAACTATGCAAATGGTGGCTTCGGGTGCTGAATTTTTTACCTTTTGTTGCTTTACTGACACCTTCCATTCGTGAGGCTGCTTTTTCTGCAATCTTTACCAATTTGTGTACGTAAGACAATTTCATTGAATTGAAAAGGATCGGATCCGTGTGAGAAACTAATGACATGAAAATTAACTAGCAAGATTTTTACCGTCTTTCGTCTGTTCCGTTTCTTCCAAGTTTAGAAAAGGAACTGAAACTAACTGAATTATATTATATGCAGATAAAAACTTCAATACAAGTGTAAATTTTAGTTTACACAGATTTTTTAGTTTTAGAGGTTAGAGATTTAGTTTAGGATTTAAAGTTTATGAGTTTGGGTTGTAAGGTTTAAAATTTAAGATTATTGTTTAGAATTTAGGGTTTGAGATTTAACTTTTTTAGGGTTTAGATTTAATTTTGATTTAGAGTGTAAATATACAGGCTTGTGTAAAATTAATTTTACACAACTTGTATATCAAAGTTTACCCATGTATGTATTCAACAAATTAAATATACTGGCATTGTGCACATACGATATCTACATTTATCAAAATTTGACAGCAGAGACCATGACTAGAACATTTGAAGTGCACATGGGGGTTTGAGGTTCAGGATATTTCCAGTAACTCAAAAACAATATTTAAATACTCAGAAAACTTCCTCTATATCCTGCCCCCGAGGCCAGCCAGGAACCCAAAATTAGAGTGGAAAAAGAAACTAAAAATTTATATAAACAGCAATAAAAAACAGTACTTTGATTATATCTTTGCATTCAAGAAATCTATTACAATGCTAATGAAGTGGCCCCATCCTCGAGAATCTTGCCTTGGTTTCTTGTTTCACTGATATTCAACTTTTTTTCTGATTGTCAAGCTTTGATCATTCGATTTATCATTAACACTAGAGAGAACTCGGAAGCCCTTTTTCTTCTTTCATAGAAACAAAGACGACAAAAAGAGAACTTTGGACTCTGAGAAATGATGGAGAAAATAAGGTAGCCTACTTTCATGATACAACTGAACTGAGATTCGTTGATGGAGAAGGGTAAGTGTCCATTCCCTTCAATTTCAATGAGTTTATTTGAGTTTTTGGTTCGTGGAAAAATATGATTATAGAAGTAATAATCTTTTTAGAATTTTATTTTCATAGTATTTGGTTTACTCCAATTCTCACCGGCCTGAAGAAAGTATTATAAATAGTAGTGCATTTTCTGTAAACATTTTAGGAATATAATTTCCTCCCATTTTTAGGAATTTGTTAGTTTTTTGTCACTTTGGACATTTTTTTTGGATAACTGAAAAAAAAATCCGCAGGCGGACATAGTTGGTCCCAAAATAATATTTTATTTACACAAATGTAAGTTATTTTTAATATCAATACTAATTTACGCTGGTGTAAGATTTTTTTTCGTCGAATTAAATGTGGAACTTGTGGTTAGATAATTTTTAAGGAAAAAAACTTTGATATACAGGCCGTGTAAACTTTAATTTACACGTGCCTTTTAGTTTTAGGGGTTAAAGTTTAAAGTTTAGGGGTTTATGTTGTACGGTTTAGAATTTAAGTTTGGTGTTTAGAATTTAGTGTATAGGGTTAGGAATTTAGGATTTAAATTTTTATAGTTTAAATACACATGCTTATGTAAAATTAGTTTTACATAGCCTGTGTATTAAAATTTTACCCAATTTTTAATATATCAATACTTATTTAAACTAGTGTAAGTGATTTCTTTTTTCCTCAAATTTCATGTTGAACGGTAGTTGGAGAATCCGTGTAATTTTTTTTTCAAATATATCAATATTTATTTACATTGTGTAAGTTATTTTTCCCCCTGAAAATTATATCTTAAAATATCAAAATCTATAATTATATTTATACAAAATCATAAAAAAAACTTTAAAAAATTGTTGATACCATTTTTAAAGATTGTTATCACGAATTAGTAGTAAAAAAATAATTCAATAATCAAAAATAAAAATTATCACATGTTGTCGTAATATAAATCAGATTAGATAATATAATTGATATTATATATATTTATATTAAAAATATATTAATTAGTGTTAAAAAATATTTCTATGAATTTTCATGTGAATATTTTAAATTTAATTTTTAAAAATATAATTTAATATTTCTAATCAAGTATTGTCATCTCACATACCTACAAAGAAACTGTGCAAATTAATATAAAATTACTAATAAAATACCAAATAATATTACGTTTGAAATATCTTATTTTAGAAGTAATCTTAAATTGTGCAAATCAAATACACCCTTTAATAGGAGAAATTATATCATGAGTCATTCTCATCACGTCATTCATGAGACCAATCAATAAAAATCATCTATCTCATTATTTTTTTTGTGTCATATTTTTTTACCAAGTGAATCTTCACTCATATTTACTGTAAATAGATTTTAAAAATAATTTTTATGAAGTGAAGATTCACTTCATAAAAATATGACATGAAAAAAATAATAAGATGGGTAATTTTTATTGGTTGGTCCTATAGATGACGTGGTGAGAATAACCCATGATATAATTTCTCCTTTAATAGGGTGTGCATTTTTGGATAAGGATAGTATCCGAACTGAAAAAATCAGATATCTAAATTTTTGAATCGACAAAATAGCGATCTGTATTCCATTCAAAAAATTGGATATCTGATTTTTCGGATATCCGAATCCGAACATAATTTTTTAATAAAAATTTAAATTTTATATTTTAAATAAATATTTTTTAATTAAATTATTGTGTTTGAAATCATTTGTATGCAAAATTCATTTTTATAAGCCTAGGATACTAAATCTAATGGATGAGATTATACAAGATTCGAAGTTAAACGATTTTTTTTAAAAAAAGTTCTTTTAACTTCTGATTAAATGAAAATTTGTTAGGAGTAATTTTTATCTAAAAAATTAATAATTTAATTTTATCCCTACCAACCATCTAATATAATTTCTCTAGCTCCGTCATTGACCAAAACTTACTCTTAAACGAATTTGGAGGATACTGACTTGTGGTTTGGAGCTACAGTTTAGTAATTGTTTTTTTTAGGAGATAGTAGCATTTTATTGAGGTGGTCTAAGTAAGACGTGTGTCTCGTTAAAAAAATTTATAAATCTTAATTGAAAGAAAAATAGTGTGACAGGTCTGAATCCTAAATTAGTACAAGTTACTATCACCAAGATTACAACAGCATCAATACTTAAACCAACAAAACCAAACGTTCTAAAAGAACCTATTTGTACCCAATTACAGTCAAAACAAATATGACAAAGACACCAGATTTCCTAAAATCAAAACATGTTAACCAGAATTTGCAAAATAAACAACAATACATCCCACTTTGAATCTGAACTATAAAAGTCATTGCCCTGCAAAACTAGCAAGAATCAGCCTTGTTTAATGTCAATCAGATCACGAACACAAAAAAATACCTCGTTTAGCAAGGTTATCCGTCTGAATGTTAACTTCTTTAAGGATTAAACGTAATCTCCAATTGATGCCAACACCTCTTTTTAAAACAGTCTGAATAATATCTCTAAAAGCCATTGATAAAAAATAGACATTATTAACCCAATGAACGACGTTACTGCTATCATACTCGATAATAAGTTTATGTGATCGAGCCCAAATGGAAGACTTGAATAATAAAACAGCTTCTTTAACGGCTAAGATTTTCGCCGTTGGAGCATCAATCAATCCAGCATTCTTCGAAAATGTGCATAATATCTTGCCTTCATGATTACTCAGCACTCCCCCTATCCTTGCAACTCCAAAACTTTCGGATGTTGAGCCATCTATATTAAATTTTAACGTACCAGAAATAGGAGGCAACCAACCACTTGAAACAGTCTTCATCGGAGCAAGCGATACGTCCTTTAGAGAAGAATGACAACTCATGATACAAGCAGGAAATATGGAAGGCTATTTCGCACTTCCCCACGTACAAACTCTGAGAATTGATAACTGAAACAACTTGTCAGAGTCGATAGTTGCGTTACAGAACACCACTTCATTTCAGAACAGCCACACTATCCATACCACACTTAAAAATATCATCATCCATACGGAATATTCCTTAAATCCACAATAAACTTGATCCCACAAGAGCAACAAACTTTTAGGATTACTTGGAATGATAAAATTAAAGCCCCAAAAATAGCACCATTTCTGCCAAATGCTCCAAGTAATTTCGCATTCACAAAATAGATGATTAACGAATTCAGAAAAATTTAGGCAAAACGGACAAGAGACGTTACTCAAGGATGAAATCCCCCTTTTCGAGAGTTCAACCTTTGTTGCATCAACTTCCAAACAAGGGCCAAATTAATCCACACAAGCTTCCAAACCTTATTTGTAAGCATATGAGAAGAATTCAGGAATTTACAGTAAATGAATGGTTTGTACAAACCAATTGAATTTGCAACCCATTTAATTGAGTCCGATCCTAGCTTAAAATTCGCAAGAAGGGCATTAAACGAATTCCACACATCAAGTTCCCAATCAAAAAGACTTTTCCTCAAAAGAACTTTCCATTTCCAAACCCTATCTTCGAACAAACCGAATTATGAGATATTCCCCTACTTTCGGATGACTAAAGCAAATATCCTTGGATATAGCCTTGCCATTCCCCACTACATATGTAATGTGTTGGCTAAAGACATCTGACCGATTCGATAGGGGTTTAAAATACCTCTTCAAATCCAGGATTTATTTGTCTGATTAAAATTACCAGGAAGAATACTCGACGAGCTACGTTCATATTTTACGTTGATTACCTTTAGCCAAAGCCTGTTATATTTTGTACCGAATCTCTATAACCATTTATTTAAGAGAGCTCTGTTCTTAGACTTCATGGCCTAGGGCTTGCATAAGGTTCCCCAAGTGAGCCAATGAATTGTTTTATGACCTGAAGCACCCCATATAAACTTTGCAATTAACCTGTTGAGATGAGAACTAATAGAAGCTGGCATGTGAAATAATGGCATAAAAAATACTGGAAGATTAACAAGGATCGATTTTACCAGTGTAATTCAACCGCCCAGTGAGAGTGATGTAGCCTTCCAACCCGCGAGTCTTTTCTCGAACTTCTCTACAACGGGCGACCACAATGCAGCTGAATTTTTGGAACTTCCAAGGGGTAGCATGGAAAAGATTCGCTTTGCCAATAAATTAAATCAGCGCATTTAACAACAGACAGTGAATCCATATTAATCCCAAGAATTTTGGACTTATTTAGATTAAGTTTTAAACCAGAAGCGATCTCAAAGCCTTGAAGGATACTAATTATATTTTTTATTTTAGCTTCACTTGCTCCACAGAAGATGATTAAATCATTTGCAAATTGTAGATGTGAGATGGATAAATCTTGATTTCCAATCAACACTCCACTGAAAAAGCCCATCGAAATAGCCTTATAAAGTAGAGAGCTAAGAGCCTCTGCAACGATATTAAACAATAGGGGTGAGAGAGGGCACCCTTGACGCATCCCTCTACTTCTCTTGAATGAGTTTAAGGGGGATCCGTTAATCAAAACGGATATCGTTGCAGTAAAAATACATAATCGGATCCAATTTCACCATTTGGGTTGAAACCCATTTTTTCCAAGACCATGAGGAGAAATTCCCAATCCACCGTGTCGTAAGCCTTTCTAAAATCAACCTTGAATATAGCACCTGGCAGACCCCTTTTCTTTAAGTAATCGACGACCTCATTAGAAATTAAGAAACAATCTAGTAATTGTTTTCCTGGGCAGAAAGCGATCTGGGTTTCATCGATGACTTCATCAAGACAACCACTAAGTCTTCTGGAAAGAACCTTTGCAATGAGCTTATATACACTTCCTACTAAGCTAATAGGTCTATAGTCCTCAATAGTTGTAGGTGACTGATTCTTAGGAATGAGAACTATGAAAGAGTGATTTATCGAAAGATCCGCCACCCTCCCCATATAGAAATCTTGGAAGAAAACCACTAGTTCATCCTTCAAATTCTCCCAAAATCTTTGAAGAAATTTGATGTTAAAACCATCCAGGCCCGGGGTTCGTGTTCCATCCATTGAGAATAAAGCTGCCTTGATTTCTTCTACAGAGAACTCACGTTCTAGTAATGTTGTTGTCTCTTGGGAAATTTTCTTCAAATTACAATCTAACCTACTTACTGAAATGGTTGAGTAGAGATTATAAATCCTCTTAAAATGCTTCTCAATTGCACTTTTAATATCGACAAGACTTTCAAGGACCTTATTATCGACTGCAAGCTAGTTGATGAGATTTGATCTTCTACGAGATAACGCAATCAAATGAAAGAACCTTGAATTCCTATCACCAGCTTTAAACCATTTGACTCGAAACTTTTGGATCCATTCACGCTCCTCCCTCTTATAGTGAGCCCATAATTTTGCTGTTAATTTGTTTAATTCCACTGATTTTGCTTGATTACCACCTCCCTTTTGCACCTCATCCTCAAGATTTTAACATTTCCGCTCCAGAGACATTATCGAATATGGGTCTCTTTCCTTTTCAAATGTAACCACTTCTTGAAGGCTTCTTTACATGATCTGAGAGTGGAACCTATACCCTTCCCCGTCGATTCCTTACAAGTGTTTGAAATAATACTCGCAAAGTCTTTCTCGTCTGCCCAGTGATCAACCACTTGAAAGGTTTGGGTCCCCAATTGAAGTTATAGCAGCAGATTGAAATTGGGTTATGGTCGAAAATACTCTTAGGTAGAATTCTCTGAATTGAATTAGGCCACTGTAGTAACAATGCAAATGTAAGTTAACTAAAAACTAAGAAAAAATAATATATTATAAAATTTAAAAAAGGGGTCGAATCGACTTGATCGGTGGTTATCCCCGCCTGAAAACTGGGTTAAGATAAATACATATGGTGCAAGGTGTCACGTATATACCTTTGTTCACTCGACAAGTATGTCGTGCGGCACTTGAAAGGAATACTTCCCGACCAAGTTAGTATTTGTTCTTTGTATATCTGTTTAAGTTAAAGCAAGCAACTCGTCAATTCTTAAGCCACAACATGATCTTTCAATCCACGAGTCGATACCGCAGGGCATAGCGGATGCCCATAGTCGACCCCCACTTTCCCCAAAGAAAAAAAATGGTTTTATTAAATAAAAGAAAATGTTCGGGTTACAAGAAGACTCACTCACACCATCGATTCGGGCAGTAGAGACTGCCTCGATGGTGTGTAGGATACGTACCTTTACTAGTGGATCAGCCCAAACTCTGCCGACTGTCCACCCCTACATATATGCGAAAAAAACATAATAGAAATTACTCGAGTAGACATTAACTTGCTTGAATTGATGACACTTTTCCCTAACCCAAAGAAATGCTTTAAAAATGATGACTCTTTGCCTAAAACATAACAATGTTTGAAATAAAGACACTTATTCTTTACCAAGCCATGAGGCCCTACACATGGTTCGTCCCGACGCAACTACTTGGTTGTGACCGATGACAGGAGGTGGTCATAACACAAGGCATGTGGGTGACGGGTATACGACGTGTGGTGGGCTCATTCGAGATCGTACAAGTCATTCAATTTTAAAGTTTAAAAAAAATTATTGGGGTTTATTCGGTGTTGGAAGTTGAATTATGGGGTGCATATATTAGATTATTGTGTGCTTGGGAAGCGGGGTACCGACAGATTATTCTTAAGTTAAATAATTTAGAAGTAGTGCACTTCCTCCAAATTGGATCTTCGTCTCTTGATCGTATTCGTTGGCACATCATTTTATGGAATTGCGACAACGACTATGGACGGTTCAGTTACTGTGTTAAGGGAGGGCAATAACGTGGCAGATGCCTTGGCCAAATTAGTGCGGTTTGATTGCTTGGACATTATTCATTGGATGCTCCACCGGCTTGAGTCATACCTTTGCTACATAGAGATGTTTTAGACCACGCGTAGATGTTGTCCCGGTTAGAATGGTGTCCTCTTGGTTCCATTTAGTTATCTTTTGTTAGCACGTGTATTATTTTTCTCATATTTAATTTAGAAGAACTTTTAATAAGGCATGTGATAACATATTCGGTGTATAATTTTTCTGATCAATGAAATCACACTACTTCCATAAAGAAAGGGTTCGAACCAGGTCATTGAATAATGTAACCTAAACCTATAATTTTTTAGACAGTCCTATTTTTTTTTCTTCAAGCCTTTTACTAGATGGGCTTTTGGGCTTAGTTTTTCTTTAGCTTTTATCTTTCAATCTCTTTCAAAATAATAAGAAACCCCTCGAAATTGACAGGATAACACGTGGCTGAGCAACCGGAAGGTCTAATAATCGCTTTTCTTTTATATGGGTGTGAAAAAAAAAAGCTAAAAATGCTCCACGATTTTAATTTAAAAATTAAAATTTAGATTAAAACAGTAAACTTTAGAAACGCTAAAACTTAAATTTTAATTATAAAATTTAAAAACTTAAACTTCTAAACTTATGTCAAGAATTTTTAGAACACGTAATTAAAAACTTTTAATTTACATTTTTTTTATTTAGGTTATAGGTTTAAAATTTATTAAGAGTAATTTTTTTCTTTAAGTACGAAGTATTCCAAAAATAATAATAAACTTATAAATCTTAAATTATATTAAACAAGCTTTCCGCTACGCGTAGTATTTTCTCTAATCTTAAACCCAAAATAAGCCGGCTGTGTGTACTGTGTACATGATGCTTTAAGTTTCTCAACCTTTCTAGCTAAAAAGCATGCAGTTAGATTCCACTGATTTCCGCGTATTGTCGACACGCATCGTCATAGTCACCGGATATTCCCACACGAAACAGCGGCGAAATTCATGCAGCAATTACAGGAATTTGGCTCAATACGATCAGAGCAGTCGTTGAGATATGAAATGTGTGTCAAAAACCCAGTTGTAAAATTCCGAATCTGCTTCACATAACTTGTACTCATCATGTGTCAAGATATGGAGAAATCTTAGGAACTCATCTTCCTTTAAACTTTGCACCTGTCATTTCAAAATAATCTTCTCACTTTGGATGCCAAACAGTGCAAATACACTTAATTCTATTCCACTTTCTCTTGGCCCTTGCCCAACGTCATATCATACTAGATTTCCTCTTGCAGGAACAACAATGTGAAACCGCTGTTCCACAACTCCATACAAAGCTAAAATTTAATCAAATAGATCCTAGTCCAAATCAAAGATCGATTATTCCCCCCTTTTTCTTTTCTATATATTTATTTCAATCTGTTCATGTAATTATATTCTTAAAATTTGATGATTGATCCCGTTTATTCATCCATCGTTCAAATTGGGACTCACAAGATAGAGTAGGTGCAGTGTCGGAGGGGTGTCTTTCAATCAAAACATTATGCTTTGAATCTAACCTCCTTTTGACAAATCCAAACTAAAACAGTCTTTCCATTCAAAGGAGAAGGGCAGCCCAGGTGGGTGAATTGCTATCAATCTTGCAACTTTCTATGTCTACCTAACAACTTGTAACTAAATTTGGTCTTCTTTTATGGTTGTCTGTACATGGAATGGCTGAGGTAAAGATTACATAAGAAATTATATGATTATAATATTTGAGCAGCCACTGCACATATCCACTAATTATTTTTTAATGAGATGTGACTTTCTCAATATATTGCTACAACAAAAATTATCTTAAGCAATAATTGAATTATAACGTTTAAAAATAGTGTTGCTTAAAATACTAATAGACAATGGAAATAAAATTACATTATATTAAATATTTTGCAATAATTTTATGAAAACCATTTTTCAATTGTTGCTTTATATAGTAGGATAATTTTTTGATACACTTGCGGTGAAAATTCTAAATCTCAAATCTTAAACTCTAAACCCTAAAAATACACCATATCTCAAATTCTTAAACTTCAATCTTAAACCATGACCTTAAACCTTAATTCTAAACTCTAAACTTAAATTTTTAGTATAAAACATAAATAAGGCACCGAAAAGAAATAAATAATTTCCATTCAAAAATGAAAGGTGTATTTAAATGACCTAAAATAGAAGCTTTGATAAAGAGAAATCAAAACCATTCGATTTCCATTAAGAAAAGGGTATGAAGTAAACGTAAGCTTGAATGGTGTGTGGTGCACTTGCTAAATTAATGCTACTTGCCAAATGAGTTCACTATCAAAGTTTCAATGAGCCCAAAATTTAAATCCTTACCTAATTTTCTCTTCCAAGTTCAGCAGCTCAGCAATTCCAGATTGACGTTAAGATGGTGGCGAAATGTCTTATTTATTTATTTCTTAAATTTATCACAAAACACACATGTTGTGATTTTACTCATACTTGCATTTTTTCATAAATAGTAATTTTAAATTATTTTTTGTTCGAGAAAATCATTTTTGTTCGAGAACCCTTTTTATAAAAATAACATTTAATAGATTTAAAATTATAGTTTTTATTCTTACGCTTCTTTAAGAAAGTGATAGAGGATTCCGGTTGATATTATAAATATAAAAAAATTCAATTATTGATATTAATGTTTCCTTTTTATATCGTAAAATATAATAAAATAAACTCATGACTCAATTTTATCAAAGGAAAAAAATTGCAAGCTCAAACCTAAGGCAAGAGTTGCAATAATTTAAAGCCAACTTGATCTCTAACATTTAAAAAGGGGGAGAGAGAAAAGATATCATAATAGAATCTCCCATGATTTGTGGATTAAAAAGTTCAGTTACGTAGGTCCAAAAGCTGACACAAACAAGATTAAGATCAATTTGGGACCAAGTTTAAGAATGTAGCCTAAAGATTAGCTCAAAAAATAAATAATAATGATGTAATAAAACCTACCAATTGTAGAGTAGCAGAAAGCAAACAAGTTGGGCAATTGACAAGTTGAGCAAAAACAACCGGAGGCTAATCCTGATAGAGATGTAAAATCGGGTACTCGGTCGGGTCAGATTGGATTTAGGTTATGTCAGGTTAAGTCAGTGGTTTGATTCGAGTTGGCTCGGGTTCGAGTTAATATCGGGTTGATCCCAATTCAAACTCGGGTCGGGTCAATTTTAGGTCGGGTCAATACCAAGTTCGGTTCAAAACGGTTCAAGTCCAAACGGTTAATTATCGGGTTAATTCAGGTTCAGATGGACTTCGGGTCAGGTCATTTCATATATAAAGTCAAGTTCATGTCGGGTCACATCAGTTTCGGATAAAATTCAGGTCGAGTTAATTCGGTTTCAGATGAACTTCTAGTCGATTTAATTTACGTCAGTTTTGGATAAAATTCAACGAGTATATATATATAAAATTACATTAAAAATTTAAAAAGTATATGAATAATCTTTAAAAAAATATTAAATAACATTATACAACTTTAAAATTTTTTATGAATAATCTTTAAAAATTTTAAAATTTAAAATCTTAATTCAATAGGTATATATATGAATACTCTTTAAAAATTATTAAATAACATTACAAATCTTTAAAAATTATATGAATTATCTTTAAAATTTCTAGAATTTTAAATTTTAAAATCTTAATTCAATGAGTACATATAAGAATTTTTAAAAAAATTATTAAATAACATTATAAATCATATATTCTTTTAAATTTTAAAATCTCAATACAATGAATGTATTTATATATATAACTATATTAAAATTTAAAAATCATATGAATAATCTTTAAAAATTAATAAATAACAAACAAATATTTTAAAATTATATGAAAAATCTTTAAAAGTTTTAAATTTTAAAATCTTAATTCAATGAGTATATATATAAATAATCTTTAAAAATTATAAAATAACATTACAAATCTTCAAAAATTATATGAATAATCTTTAAAATTTTAAAAATATTAAAATTCATTTATTTTTGAATAGTCTAAAGTTGATTAGAAAGTAGTATCTGATAGATATTCTTAACCATTTTACAAGGCACACACCTTGCAGACATTGCAATTAAACCCAGGTCTCCTAGGATGAACATCATCCGCTTTTCTACTGAGACCACTTGTTAGGTTCAAAATTTAAATTCTTAATTCAATAAGTATATATAGAAAAAAAGTATGTTAAAAATTATTTTTTTAAAATATATATATATGAATAATCTTTATAATTTTAAATTTTAAAATATTAATTGTATGAGTATATATATGGATATTCTTTAAAAATTATTAAATAACATTAAAGTTTTTTTAAAAATTATATTAATAATTTTTAAAAATTTAAATTTAAAATATTTATTCTTTAAGTATATATATATAATTTTGTTAAAATATTAAAAACTTTAAAAATTATAGGAATAATCTTTAAAAATTATTAAATAACATTACAAATCTTTAAAAAAATTATGAATGATTTTTAAAAAATTTATAATTTAAAATCTTAATTTAATGAGTATATATTTATATATTACCAAATACAACACCTTTTTTCTCAACTTATTTCTATGGTTACTCTCTCCTATAGTGGAAGAACGGAGTATTTAAACTTTTTTTTTTCTTTTTGCAAATCAGGCCTTCTACAGTGGAAGTTCCTCTTAATGTACTTAAAATTATCATTATTGGTTGTATGATTTTAAAATAGAGGAAAAGGATGGAGAGTATCTTCGTGTGGTTAAAAAAAATTCAATTTCTGTTTCAGTAGAAGAATCACTTATGGTTTAATTGTTAATAGTTTAGTAATTGCTCTTTTTATACATTTACTTTAATATTTATTGATATTATTTATTCACTAATATTTTAGATTGTTTGCTCCTTAATGGATTTCTTATTTAATTTTTTGAATTTATTGGTTGGTCTATTGATTTAGTTTTATATGTTCTAGTTATTTTGTTTAACTTTGCATGTCGCTCTTTGGAGAACTGGGATGATATTAGGCTGGGTCTATTGCTGGTGGAGTCAATTACAGGTCGAGTCAGGTCGGGTCAAATCTAATCTCGGGTCATTTCAAGTCGGATCATATATTTGCCATGTTAATTTCAGGTTCGGGTTCATATCAGGTCGGGTGTAGGTCAGGTTCGGTTATCAAATTATCGGGTTCGCTTTGGATTCGGGTAGTTCTCAGGTCAGGTTCAAATCCAAAATTATCGGGTCCAACTCGAGTTCGGGTTAACATCAAATTAAACTCGATTGAATTCTGGTCATTATCACCTCAGGTCATAATCAGTTCAGACACGAGTCGATTTCAGTCGAGTTTATAGGTCGGGTCAACATTTTACACCCCTAATCCTAAAAGGGTCAAAATCAGAAGGGTTGCCTGCTTGGCAGGGGTAGCCCCTGAGCCGGGCTACTGTGGCCAAGATTCCATGAACCTGTGAAAGGTTGCATATGCATGAGTTCATACCATACGAATTAATAAAATAAATAATATAATATAATTTTATTTATTACATGACCAAGTTAAAATAGTCGGCACTCGGCATTTAATACATGACCAATACATATATTGGGTAAAAGGTCCATTAAATCGAATTAATCAAATAAATAATATAATATAATTTTATTTATTTATTTTTCAGTTTACTCGATTTTAGTGGTTTATTCAGTTCGATTTTGTTTCTAAAATTTTCGTTTAGTGTTTAATTAATTTATTAAAAATATGAAATTAAATACTCAAATATAAAATAACTCAACCAGAATCCAACTAATAGTCCTAGTGAAAAAACGGATGATGTCCATCTTAAGAGACTCGGTTCAATCGCTCTGTCTGTAAGGTGTCTGCATTATCAAAGGGTTAAGAATATGTATAAACAGATACTATCTTGTAATCATCTGTAGACTATTCAAAAAAAACTCAACCAACATATTTAATTAGATATTTAAATTTACAACGATACTTTTTATTTATAAATAAATCTCAACAAGTATAAAATAATAATTTATATTCAATACACTGACGGTGAAAACTAAAAGTTTCTACAAACGCCTTATTTTTAGGGTTTATGGACTTATTTTAGGGTGTACGGTTTAGTTTTATAATTTAGGGATAGTGGTTAGAATTTAGAGTTTAGAAGTTATGCTTTAGTTTTTAGGGTAATATGGTGAGGATTAAAGTTTAAACTTATAAATCCTAAATTCTATCACTAAAATCTAAATTTTAACCATTATCCATAAATTCTAAACTCCCTATACCTAAACCCCTAAATCGTACAACCAATATATAGAATAATTACCCATAAAACAAATTATCAATCCGATTTAATCAGTTTAGTCGGTTATTTTGGTTCGGTTAGAGAGAAATTCAGTTTGGTTGTTTCGGTTTTAAAGTTAAATTTGTTTCAATTTATTCAGTCTTTTTATATATAAAATTAAATTGATTAAACTGATTGAATGCACACTCTATCTATCTATATTTAATTAAATATTTTTTATGTTATTGCATACGGGTATATAAAATCCAAACTGGCTGACGAAATGATAATATAGGATAACAAAGAACAAAAAATATTAGTATATGGGATAAAATTTGTACACAGGAAAAGTGAGAATTAAGTCCTAGTATAAAAGTAACGTTATAGTAGGTTTAGTTGATATTAAATCTTACGAGAATTATCGTATCTTTAATAAATTTTGATGAGATTTTTTTTTTAATTTTTATTATGATCCTTTATTAGTCTATTAATGAATTGCAGGGGTGAAGGTCCCTTGAGCCCAGGGGCATACCCTTATTATAAATCTTAAATATTTTATAATTTTAGTCTAACCGTAATTTAGCTCCTACAAAGAATAAGTATTTATGTTTAAAAAATATAAAGGTTTATTAAATATTTAATCAAGTTGGTGTTGAATTAAAGGAAGATGAGTTCATGGTAGAGATGATCATTTAACTCAGACCGACAAGTTCCGACCCGAAATAATAGTTTAATTTTATTCAAAATATTTAGGTATAATTACTACAATTTCCCTCTCTTTATATATTTTTCTATTATCTCCCTATTTTGTCTAATAAAAATGGAATAATTATTATAATGCCCACTCTCTATTTGTATTTTTCAATTAACTCCATATTTTATCGAATAATAATGAAAATTGATAATTTTTTATTTATGTTGGATCGGGTCAAATTGGGTTTGGGTTTGGGTTTTTACTCTAAAATTCTGATCAAGTCAAGTTTGAATGAAGGTGTTAAATTTTCGGGTCAGATGCAGATCGGCCAAAAACCCGACCCATGACTATCCCTAGTTCGTGGCCTCAAATGTTATGGTTTAATGATAATTTAGATCTCTATAAGTTTTAACATCAGACAAATAAAGTCATCTTCCCTGAATTTTTAGTTTAAATACTTAACAATCTCTTGTATCTTTTAAATTTAATATTTTAATCCCTCATAATGTTTGATCATAACTCCGTCCTTAGTGAGTTGGATACTAATGGTCACAACAAAAAATATGATCCTTGTTAGTAATTGTTATATTTTTAATCATTGATAAAATTCACCTACACCTTACATCCAAAACTTCTGAATTAAAAAAAAAAACATTGTTATTTTTATTAAAATCATTTCTTAGATTTCAAGTGAATATTATTTAAATCATAAAATATAAAATATTTTTTTATCAGATTTGAGTACGTCTTCCGAAGAAATGATTAATATCAAAAGGGATTTGTTTTTTTTAACTGATGACGTATGAAACTGATAGTGTACCGGTAATTTTGTTATAAAACTCCGCGTTTGATGGCTTGGATCGTTACATGATTCAATTTGCTTTCGGCCATAATACTTTGTTTGCGGTCTGCAGTCCGTTGCCCGTCGAGGTTCATTTTTTGACTACATGTTACGTGATAAATTAATTAGATTTAGGGGTGAATATTCGACCGAGTTAAATTAAAATTTTTTAAATTATTCAAGTTTTTATATAAATTTAAATATAATTATTTATCATGTTACGGTATGATTTAATTCTAATTTAAACTAATTTCTTTAATAATATAAAATGTACATATATATTTTTTCATATGTGACATATATTTTTTGTATTTTTTATATCGGCATATGTATATTAAAAAAAGTTGAGAGACTTGACTCTAGCTTAAAAATCAATCCACTAATTATTAAAAAATTTAAATTATTCTAATTTTTATTTTATAACTCAAATTTTATTTAAATTTTTTTTGAATCGAGATGAATTTATAAAATTTTGAGTCGAGTCAAAATAATTTTATAAAAAAATGAATTTTTCAAGCTAGTTTTGCTAGGGGTTATAGACGCCGGTCAAGCCGTCGGGTTCAGATACGGTTCGATGCATCTGGGCTCACGTCACGTGGATCGTTGCTTTATAATAACCGACAAAATCCCACTACTTCGATATTTTTCTCTTCTGCTTCTCCTAGGAAAATAGATCTCTTGACAGCAAGCGGCAGATTTTTTCTGATATAGATTAATTCTTTTAATAAAAATATTTTAGTAATGAATAAATAAAATATTAATAAGCTAAAAATTGCATATGATTTTTCATATGAAATATTGATTTTGCAATTTTTATTATGAAATTTTTATTTTAATTTACCATATATATTTTAAAAAACAAATAGAACTCATTAAGTGATCTTAATAAAAAGAGAAATATTATTTTTTAGGTGATTCAAGTTGCAGATTGTTTGCACGACGTGTCTATATTGTTAAAAGGCTAAAATTAACGAATAGATATTGTCTTAGTCCACTAATTTATCGAGTGATAAATGATGACATTATTTTTTCTAGATATCAATATAAAACAACATACAAATGGTGTAAAACAATACGAGTAATAAATAAATATAAAACAATATGGTATCGATAAAATGTAAAATTTCATAATATAATTATACTAAATCCACATTCAAATTTCACAATAACCTATTGAGAGGTGATAAAGAGTGACGTTGTTTTTTAGGTAATTTGAGTTTGAGCAGTGTAATTTGTAGGCAGAGACGAACGTAAAATTGTGTTAGAGGGCAAACCTATAAAATTAAAGACGAAAAATAAATTTTCAATTTAAAATTTCTAAATTATATACAAATTTTAAATTTTCAAGGGACGACCGCCCCTCTAACCTCCCTCGATCCATCCATGTTTGTGGGTGTACGTAAATTTATTCAGAGTTAAAATCGCACTAACAATGAACCGCTGTTATAAAGAGTGTGTGAATCATAATCATATTTTTTATATAAAATTCAAAAATAAATATAATAGAAATATTATAAAATATACTTACAACTCAGTTTTTTTTCATTTTAGGTAAAACTATTATGGTTCACGTGAAATCACTATTCCAAACTTTTTAACGTCAAAAACGAAAATGGTGTTAATATTATATACATCAATTTCATGTGAGTTAGAGAGACGCTACCTATCAAAAACAAAATAACAAATAAAAAAAAAAACTTCAGCTCTATCCCTAAACAGTAAATCTCACCCGTCTGCTCTCCTAACACTTCCTGCAAAGATTTGAGCTATCTTTTTCAGTGCAGCCTCTGATATATGTATGCATGTTGACGTGATTTTAACCCCTTTTTTCTCAGTTAGGTAACTTGGAACTCACACATTTTAAGCAATGCTTCAACCCCACACCCCCTTCCCATGCGATTCACTTGGACACTAATTATGATGTGAGACTTTCTGCTACACTGCACAACTTGTGTGCCTGCCTGCTTTTCCAGTTTCGTCTGCCAAATTCTAACGCTCTGTTCAGTTGTCTTAAAATGAACAAAAAAGGAAATCTTTGAAAAAAGGTTGGGCACATGACTTTGGTTATTGGAATTGAACGCCCAATATTGATCTCCAAACAATTCCCTAAAAAGCAACGAGTAAAGTACATATGTTAAAGTAGGAGAAGAAACAACAGAAACAAACAATGAATTGTAAAGTAAGCAAAGAGATGAACAATGATTGGATGCCTAAGATACAAGGCAAGGGCGGTGGCCAACACATTTCAGGGGCTTAGAACGTGCCTGCATGTGATGGCTGACGCCAAAACCTGACCTCTTTTTGTATTTTCTGGATTTGTAGGGAGGAGTGAAGAGAGCTGGATTCCAAGTTAGTTAAGGCGAGTGGTTCAATGAGATTCATTCACAGGATTTGGTTAGCACAAGTTGGCCAAATTGGGTCTCACAATTTTGATTTAAAAAAAAAACTTTGGGTAATGTTTTCGTGTATATATATATATATTATGTGCTGCAGTTGTGGGATAGCTGGATTCAAGGGTTATCTAAAACCCACACCGCCTTCTCATGACAGTCATGGCATTATTAATTGTTTTCATTCCATTTCCATGAAGTATTTTTTTTTATTTTTTAAAATAACTTATGATCCCTGTAATTATTAAATATACTGGACATTGTGCATTCCCCAGCTTATTATAATATTACATGTATCTATAGTCATAAAAAAATATTTTTTAATGCTTGCAAAGCAAATAAGCATAATGTTATAATAAAATAACTTAGAGACTGTATTATGAACGATAACTAAATTCAGGTTTACTCTAATTCATTTAATTTTCAACTCTTTCAAAAAAGAAGATTACGAATCGAGAGAGGTAATTCCATGAATCACAAAACTATAATCTTGATTTAGGGTTTAAACAAAAATTTTGTCATTTCAAGTCTTGTTTTATGCAATTGATTTGATTTCATTTTAATTATACGATGATCTGTTGATCAGATTATTATTATTTATTTAATTTAATTAGTTTATTGAATATATGCTATTTAATTTTGATTTTTAATAATTTGGAAATAATTATAAATAAGTGATGCTATTTACATGATATTGGACAATTGGATATCCTTTGGAATAGTCTAAACCACTGCCCATACGTTGTGAACTTGTCAAGTGGTTAAAAGATGTTTAATATCAAAATCTCAGAAAATGCCAAAAGAATCAATATTATATGCCCTCACATGGATCATGGATGGCCGCAAATTAAATCCAAAAATATAAGAACTAAATTATATTAATACTATTGACTATTTAATTGGTACATCAAAATAAAATATTAAATGAATAAGTACATCTCGTCAGTTAGTTAAATTGTTTATTTTATTTTCTTATACTCTTGGGTCATTTGTTCTAAACCCACTAAGAGCATTTTTCCATTCCTCTTCCCTAGAGACGCCATTTCCCTCCACTCTTGTTAAGATTAGGATTAGAATTAGAATTAGAACTAGAATTAAGATTTGTCAAAAATATATTAAATTTTTTAAATAAGATTAAAAATTTATTTTTCTAATTATTGATATTCGACTCGTTTGTCAACTATTTTAGATTGAATTTTATAAAGGCCAATATGAGGTTACCCTTTTCAATTCAATTTTTTAAGGCACATAACATTTCATTCTGGTAGATAGAAAAAAAATTCAATATCACAAATAGTATAAATTAAATGATCAACGTCAGAAAGATATCCAAATTATACTATTTTTTCAGTTAGGTGCCTAAACTTTATTCCAGGTCGACTTTGTGCCAAACGTTTACTTTCGTAACTGAAATCAGGTCTTTTTGTCAACAACCATTAAAAAAATTTCGTCATCCAATTATAACATGACTTTCATGGCCTGTTTTTATTTATTTAATTTATATATTTCTTTAAAAATGTAAATTTCTTAGAAAACTCCAAAGTTTTAATTTCTCTCAATCAAACCCTCAAATAACATTTCCTTCACAGTTCGGCATTCCTCACACGTCAGTAGTTCACTGGTCACCGCCCAAGAGTCGTGTACCTTACCGTTCAACATCTCCTACAATTTAGTTGTTAGTTAGAACCCCAGTCGGCATCTTTTTTTTCATTGTTGAGTGTTCATCTACAGAGCAATCGACGGTTCATTTATCGTTTTTCGACGATGGGATAATGATATTTTCAGTCGCGGGAGCTCGACGAAGGCAATGGTGGCCGGTGGTGGGAGGTGAGGGATTTAGGGTTAAGATTTAGGATTTAAAGAAATTAAATATTTGATTTTTATATAAAACTAATTTTTTTTATTTTCTAAAAATAAAAATTAAAGAAAATAACAAAAATATATGTGTCATATTTTATTAGATAACAATTTTTTTAAAAAATCTTATTTGAATTATAGAATAAAACGTTAATCATCAATTTGTTTGAAATAAAATATAAACACTTAAATAAAAAAATAATTTGAGCACTTTTGTAACAATTAACTCTAAATTAAAATTCTTAAAATCGGTGAAGATGGGTCATATCTACCACGTTTTAATTGAAGACTGAGGGAGGTAAGCCGTTTTTTCAAGACAGAGGAGATTCAAATAAAAATAAAAACAAAAATATCCTCACCTATCACGTGTATCAATGATAGGAAAGATTCAAATTCATCTAATGGTAAAGAGGAACGCCGACCTACGCGTACCAAATTTACCAAATAAAATAGGTCGCATAATTTTTTTTTTTTATAAAAAAACCCTCCTATGTATAAAAGGAGTCTTTGCGCCAACCATAACGCCCTATAACCTCTGTTTTGCTCATTTCGCCTCAAAACAAAGAAAGAAGCATTCATTCTCTTTTTCCCAAAACACGAAGTTTAATTCTTGAGCGAAAATTGGTAATGGAGTGGGTTCGAGGGGATACGATTGGGTGTGGAAGTTTCGGTACTGTCAATTTGGTGGTACCCAAAGCTGGGTTTTCGAAACCTCCTTTCATGGCTGTCAAGTCTTGTGAGGCCATCGAGTCTGTTTCGCTGAAGAACGAGAAGGAAGTACTTGATCGAATCGGTTCTTGCCCCCAAATCATCCGTTGTTTAGGCCATAATTACACGGTCGAAAAGGGTGAGAAGTTGTATAATTTGTTCTTGGAGTACGCTGATAAAGGAAGTTTGGCTGATCACGTGAAGAAAACCGGCGGGAACTTGATGGAATCCGATGTTAGAAGATACGCAAGGTCGTTACTTAAAGGGCTACGCTTTGTTCATTCAAAAGGGTTCGTTCACTGTGATATTAAGCTTCAGAATATCCTTTTGTTTGGTAATGGTGGTGTGAAGATAGCTGATTTTGGATTGGCCAAGAGAAATGGGGAAGAAGAAGAGGGAGAACAGAGGCAGATGGAAATCAGGGGAACTCCTCTGAATATCGCACCAGAGTCGGTCAACGAAAACGTGTATGGTTCAGCTGTGGATATTTGGGCACTTGGATGCGCCATTGTTGAGATGTTTACCGGGAAACCAGCTTGGAATTTCAAACCAGGGACAAACCTGATGCCTTTGTTGATTAAGATAGGGGTTAGCGATGAATTGCCTGGAATTCCTCAAGAGTTGTCTGAGGAAGGAAAAGATTTTCTTGGAAAATGCTTCGTTAAGGATCCAAAGAAGCGATGGACGGCTGAGATGCTCCTGGATCATCCATTCATGGCCGGGGATGACGAGATCTTTTCACTGAATCGATGCGAAGAAGAAGAAGAAGAAGAAGAATCAACATCCCCAAGATGTTCGTTTGAAGAATTCTCGTCATCACCAAGATGTCCTTTTGAATTCCCAGACTGGGTTTCAACTCAATCAACAGCTTGTTCTCAATCAAGCTCTGTTCCTTCATTTTCCAGTTACGTTTCATCACCATCGGATCGGATTCGTGAACTGGCTGGAGATGAAGCAGCCAATTGGTCAATTTCAGAGAGCTGGATCACATTGAGGTAGACGAAAGAAGAAGAAAGTTGTAGAGTTCCATTAGCCTTCAATCAAATCTGACGGCTTTGATCCAATTGATTTTTCTTGACAATTGGTGATGATTTTTTTGTACATATTTTTCAATTTTAAATTGGTTAGTAAAAACATAGATAAACTGACTTTCTTCTAACGAAGATTTCTTATCGGCCACTTAGTGTACAGTTAATTCATTAACAAAATTCCATTACCTTTCCCAACAAATATTGAAAAATTGGCATTTTGCATGCTTCAGTTCAAGTTCCAATTTCAATCAACTACTACCTAATACTAATACAGTTACAGAGTTGGGTATTTGTTCATCTACCAACGGTTGAAAGGTTACAAGTATTCGAATTTATTAAAATATAATTACATGAATCAATTAAATTAAATTTTGAATTTTGACAAAAACAAATTCAGATAATAACGACTTCTCCGCGTCTGGAAAGAGCAAAGAATATAGGCGGGAAGTAGGCTGCCGCCGACACCTCTGTAGAACACGGCCGGCGGAGCAGGATAAAATGATTTGGTTGGACTTTTGGATTGTATATTTTTTTCACTCACCAAACTCTTCTGAGATATGTGGCCATGAGAATGCAAAGAATTAAAGGCGTGAAAACCACAGGGATATAGTAGTGGATCCACTGCTATGCACGAAAATTCAGTGGCGGAGTCATAATTTTATATAGTGGGGTCAGAATAGAGTTTAAGGTATGAGAAAATTTCATATCAATAGAATAAGTATTGAAAACTCTATATCCAATAAATCAAGTGGGGTCAATTGCACCTTATTGTTTTCATGTATATCCGCCCATGCACATGATTGCCATGCCAATGCCATTCCATTCCATCAACTGTACGTATACTTAATCAACGTGTTAAACGTGTTTCATAAGTTATATAGAATACTAGCAACAAAAATGTCCTTTGATTCATAAATTAAGAATTGTTTATATAACAAAGATCTCTTCGCCGACTCATGATTCTGGTTCATGTTAGATTGAATGTTTAGCAAACCCTTTTTTGGGTGCTTTTTAATGATTGATTTCATCTCGGTTTTTTTCTTGTTTCACAAGTGATGCGCACCAGTTTGTTGTTGCTGGGGGGACTGATTATTGCAAGAAGATTAGAGTTATGTTAACTTTAACATATTTATCATAATTTTTTAGTAATTAGTAGATCAATTTTTAACTTAGAGTTGAGTATCTCAATTTTGCGTGATATAGTATATCATATATGAAAAAAATATGTATATGTTTATTGTGTATGGTTAAAAAAATTTAAATTGAAACATATTAGTATCATAAATATTATAAATTTTTATAATTAAATTTGAACAAAAATTCGAACAACTTGACTTGAATTTTTTTAAAATAAAGTTTATGTTATAAAATATAACTCTTCAATTTGAATAACTTGAAAATTTTTGACTCAATCTAAATCTCACCCCTAAATGCAACATTCACGAAGTATGTGGCATTGGAGCTCAACAGAGCATTGGGATTGAGATCTGCCGACTGCCTGCCGGGCCCGGCGATGAGATTACTTCACGTTCTCGCATTAGCTCGTCAATGTCAGTTGGCCTAAGTTGCTATCTTGATGTTTTTACGGATTATCTCCTCCGTAACAATTTCAAAACCAAACTTTTTTCGACAGCTGAATTCATTGGTGAGTTACATTATACATTTAAAATTGTTAAGTTAGACAAGTTTTATTCTATCCTCCTAATTTAATTTAGGAATTTTCTGAATTTAAGTCTAGTGAAACGAATTTAAATCGAGTTAAACAAGTTTATTCAAGTTAAATTAATATAAAAGATTATATTAAAACCTTCTTTAACAACATGATTAAATTTCAAGTTAAAACAAAAAAAATTGAAATCATATATATTTTTAAAAGTTCTTTTTAAAATATAACTGTACATTTTTATAATTTTTTAAAATTTTATATAATCTTTATCAAATTTTGAAGATTTTTTTGATTGAGAAAATCAATTTGCAGGTTTCCAAAACTAATGGGGACTCCATAGTAAAAACTGAATAACTCAAATAATCTGATTTACTTAGCTCGAAATTAAAAAAATCAAGCAGAATTGAGTTTTTCTTAACCATAGTAAAATGTACATGAAAGATACACAAAAATCACATTATAATTTGTTCACATAGGATGTGGATCATATTACAAATTATTTAGATATATTTTACTTGTTTATGTTACGTAATGACACGCATATAAACCTTTTAATTTCTTTTTAAACTCCCCCACAGAATAGCATAAAACTAGAGAAAATGATGAAGCTGGTAGTAAGAAACTGAGATTAGGCAGTATCTCCAGCTGCATATGAACATACAATTTTGGTCGTGGGCTTTTATAGGCCACAATGCACATAATGTAAAGAATTTGGGCCTTTCATGGCAGGCTAACAATAACAGTCAATTTGAATGTGCTAATTAGCCAATTTACTACTACTTTCCTTTTATATCAAATCAATTTGACTACTCAACATTATCTTATAATTCTAAATCTAATAATTTCATAATAGAACACAAATTTATAGATATATATATGACAAATTAAGGATTTTTTGCTTAAATTTTATAATATATTTGTTCGATTCAGAATATATATATAATTGGTGATATTATTATTGGAAGCTTCATGATAATATTTTAGTTAGATTTCCTTTTAATTAAGAAGGAAAATGACAACATTTTTAAAAAAAAGAGACAAGTAAAGGATGAGGATGCTCATAAATTTAAAATAAATAAATTTTAATGAAATCAAAATCATTAATTGTAAAATTAAAACTAGGCACGTGTCAACATTTAACCTAAAGCCTGATCCTAAAGTAAAGAAATTATTCCGTGTGTTTAATCTTTAGAAGGTTACCCAAAATGTTAAGTATAGATTTTGAATATCTAATTACTAAAATATTCCAATATTTTATTTTACGATAGACGGAAGAAATCCTGAGAAAAAACAATGGCCACATCCTCTTCCCTTAGTATTGGTCGAGTATAAAAGCACAATCGATTACTTTCAACGACCTGTTCTCAATTTATTTTTCACGTACGTAAGAAACAGAGAGAAAATAAAGGGAAACTCTCTCTTATTTTCCTCTGATTATGGAGCAAGAGGCAGAGATTGATCGCTTGCCCATAGACTTGTTGGCTCATATATTGATGATGATTGCATCTTTCACCGATTTAGCCCAGTAAGCCTTTTCTTCTTTTTCGGGTTTTCTTTTTTATTTTTTCCGGTTTCTTTTCTTGTGTAGAAGATGGGATTGAAATTGCAACTGTCACGGTTTATGTATGTAGGGCAAGTGGGGTTTGTAGGAAATGGAAGCAAGGGGTGAAAGAGGCTTTAGCTAGAAGAAAGAGTCTGAGTTTTGCTGGTTATAAAATGGATGATGATTCCACTGCCCGTCTCCTTCGTCATGCTTATAGCCTCAAAGAACTCGATATGTACTCATCTCTTCTCTTTTTTTTTTTAATACATGTTTCAATATATTCTTTCAACTATACAGGCAAACGTTTAAGAAATTGAGTATACTCGTATCGAATACATGAACCAGACAATTCATGGTGTGGACTACCTAGAACTTGTAAATCCTTTGAAGTTTTTCATCTACAAGTGTGTCTCAATTAGCATTAATTTGCCCATTCCATGTCCCTACTAAAGAAAGGGATATATCCAGATATTAGACAGGAAAGAAACATGAGCCTCAAAGTTTTCCAATGGCTGAAAATCGTTTCATGTAATTGTAATTGTAGTTTTTCAACTGCAGATTTGGGTATTATTAGGTGAATTCCAGTTTCTGGAATACAACCTACCAATGTCACAGTAATGCATCAAACTGATGATAGCAAATCCTTGTGGCATCAGAATGAGGAAATACTCTTTTTAGAACTCTCAATCTTGATGTAGATACTTGGTAGACATGATTTTCATTTTGTTGAACTGATTCTTATCATTAAATTGCAGTTCAAGGAGTCGTTGGGGTTGCCAAATAACGGACAATGGACTATACCAAATCTCATTGGCAAAGTGTGTTAGCAACTTGACCTCTATTTCCCTTTGGGGTATTACAGGGATTACCGACAAAGGTGTCGTCCAATTGGTATGTCGTTCGATATTTGTGTTAACATGTATGATCCTTCAATAACCTTCCAACTACATATAAATTTTGAGAAAAACCGAAACCCAACCGAACCCAATACTAGATGACCGTGTAAAGCCTATTTTGCAATGTTTAACCTTTCATGGTTTTCATTTTTTCCTGGTTCTTAAATAATAACCTGAACAGATAACAAGAGCCAATTCCCTGCAACATCTGAATGTTGGGGGTACATTTATAACAGATGAATCGTTATCTGCCATTGCGGATAGCTGTCCGCGATTAAAGGTGAGTTCTTTGTCGATTTTCCTGTTTTCCCCATAATGTTCATTCATCAGAAAATCATGAGTACTGAATTTTTTTCCATCACCATCTTCTGATCTCAGAGCATCGTCCTATGGAGTTGCCGTCATGTTACAGAAACAGGGCTGATTGTTCTTGTAAGTAAATGCCGGAAACTAGAGTCGATCAATGTATGGGGGACTAGAGTTCCTTTAGATTGTTTCATTGGATTGCTTACCATCCGTCCAGCTCTTCAAATAAAGCCTCAAGGTTTGCCATTAAATGTCATGTTACCTGTTGTATGAACTGCTCATTCTTGTGTGATCATTGGATTGACAATAGTTGCCTGTACATATTACATTATTCTGGGATTTTCAATCATTATTATATGAATTTTTCTATTCCGTAAATTGAAAGCTTGTCTTCAAAGCTTTGGAATTGAACCATAATGATTGCAACTGATTAATGCCTAAAATAGTAGGGATATTGTTAAAGAAAATCATACTATAGTGTAGCAAATTGCATACATTGCAAGTCTCATGTTCACTCCATAAATCAGGTTCTCATACAACCATTTAATTTTGCCTCAACAGAAGAATCTCGCGAGATCTTTCATTTATAATCAAATTGTATTGACTCTAAACAAGCATTCCTTGACCTTCCACCTACTAAGGCAGGATGCTGTATACTACTGCATACCAACATACCATAAGCCCTCGTAAAAGCTATCCTGAGAATTATATATATTATAGTGGCGATAACAACAATCCATGGAATAGAAAAGAAGCTAACGACAAAGCGATTAGGATAATAGACTGCTGAAGCAGATTTTGAGAACTGAACAGATCCAGAAAAGCTTCCTGCAGTACCGGTCATTGGACTTGAAGAAGGCATAGAAATGTTCTTGCAAGTTCCGAATGGTGCTCCAGCCTGCATAAGAACAAGACAGATTTCGAAATATAATCATGTCATTGTAAGAGATAGAGCTGTTTCGATGAAATGCTAGCTTTTTAATTTCAACTGTCCAACTTGTTATTTTGCAGGCACGGAGGATTTCTTTTAGTGTCTTAAAACATTATCCTTTATCAAAAGATATAAAAGTATGACCAAATTCACCACTATTCTTCCCCATCCTGCATTGAACTAGATTCCTCTCGTGTAAAAGCAAAAGGAACAAGGAATGCCTTGGTACTTTGAAAATAGTTTTGGAAGTATGGTTAATCTAACGCAAAAGTAAGATTAAAATCAAGTTTATATACGTCAGAATTAGGATGAACTACAGCAAACAACAACCAGATGTTACATGCTCAACTTCAATAGCCATTGGTGAAGGTTTCACATGCAATAAAATAAAATTGTAGATTCCTTTGCCATACAATGCCAGTGACATATAATGTTAGTAAGTGGAGTGCTTTAGGCAAAATAAGACATCGAATGACTACTAAAAGTTGGAACTATAGTTGCCAATGCTTTCCAAGCAATTAAATTCAGTTTTGGACGAACCAGGCAGGCTGCAATAGTTTTACATCCGCATAATCTTTGGCCATTCATGCTATCCAAATCATAGAAAACACCGCCTCCATCACTCCTCTGCATGACATATCTCGTGTTAGTGCTTTGCATATTTTAGAACAAATTTATATATACAATTTACAAATGAATACCATGTAAAAGTTGACTGCTATAAAGTTTGGCAGCATACTCCCTGCTGCTTTGAAGCAGGTGCCAATCATGTCAGCAAGGGGTGCTGAATGTTCTTTGCAAGCTTCATTCTCAACCGGGTAAGTTGGAAAGTAATTCATGAGGAAAAGAGAGGCACTTTTTGAATTAAGCGGACATGATTCTTTCCTATTCGGGCAAGAGCCAGGCTTTACCCCAGGATCACCAGCTGAATCCCAAAATATCATGAAGGTGTAATCAATTTTCGATAGCAAGTACACGATATGAACCTTGAAAAAAGTAATCATACATTATAATCATTACCTTCATTTTCTAATATGTACTTCCACTGGTAAGCAATTCCTTCCTCTGCTTCCTTGGAAGCAACTGAGGTGAAAACCAAAAGCCTGTGATTTGCTTGCACCATTTCATTCACAGTTGGCCAATCTTCACCTTTTCTTGGCATCTTTGACACCGGAAACCAATACTTGTCCAGACCGGCACTCATGAAAAGGTTACTCAGTCCTTTTGATGTATGCACATAGTCCTCAATTATAATGGTTACAATTTCCGACGGATTCTGACTCAAGAATGCTTCCACTTCCCTCAAGGTGTTAATTGCAGGTTGCTGAATAAAGATCCAACCAGCACATTGTAAATTGTCTTGAAAAACCGGAAAACTAAAAATTAGAAAGAAGAGCACGCGCTATTACTGCTAAATTTCTAAGATGGAAAGGCATATTACAAAGGCAGTGAAGTTGAAGCATTGTCCCCGGAATGAATGACAGAGCCAAATATCACCATTAAAATCGTACATATCCAACATCAGCCTCCTCACTCCATTCTAGACAACAACAAACAACAAAGCAAATAATTTTAGATTATAGAGAAATCTATTGTTCATCTGTTTCTTTAAGAAGTAAGATAAGATGCAAGCAAAACTACTTTCACAGGTTAGGTAGGTGGCCATAAAGAAGCTAAGTAAATGCTATTTAATGTTATCAACTAAGTAGACTAGATATAATTTAGCATATCATCTTCGATTCCTCCTTTTTACAGTTTCCCTTTAGATTCTCAATAATAAACAAGGTCATTTACAGGTGATGCAAAAGAATAGAAAGTACACACCATCAATTGATTAGTAACAGTGTCTTCTTGATTGTAAAATGTCAGTCTTTGAACACCTGGCAAATATGGTGCATCCACTATGCTGAAGGAATTGTGAGTCGTCAACCATGAATATTTGTTGAAAGGCAACCCACCAATCTGGCACCCAAAATTCACACCAAAAAACATGAATGCCCATCAAGAAACAACAGAATTGCTAAAACCCATCACTACAATATACACAGAAATGGAAACCCTTACCAAAAAGGAAACAAATTTAAACTATATTCTCACTGATATGAAAAAAAGAAAAAGGGAAAAAACTTACAATGGAAGTGGGTATGATAGCTTGGCCTCTGGTACAAAAAGGCTGACTCTTGCCCAAAGCTGTGCAGTTCCCACAATAAAGACCTGGACCACAATCTGTAGTCTGGGAACATGAATCAAGAACCTGCAAAAATTTCTACAAAATTCAGCTCCAACTAAACGGGTCATAGAGAGAAAGAAAAGGAAAAAGGAAAGGGGTGGGGGAGAAGAAAGAAACCTGGCAGTTTCCATTAAAACAAGCAGCTGAAATGGTGATGAAGAAAGAGAAGAGTAACAGGAACAAGCACCCAATTGCAGCAGTGGCTCTGCATAAGCTATGAAACACGCCAACATTATTTGTGCTTTTAGCTTCTGTTTCTGCTTATGCAGAGCTCGAGAAAAAAAAAAGGAGCAAACGAAGAAGAGAAGAGAAGAAGAGATGGAGAAAACTAAATAAAAGGTAAAGATATCATTTTTACTGTGAATGTGACGGTGACGGTGACAAATGACAGTTTTTTGGACACGTAACGCGGGCTTCTTATATTACTATCACCTTTATTTTTCTCTTATTTTAAGGTGATGCTTTTCTTTTTCCATGTTTTCACTTTTTCTATACGGAGGCCGTTTCCTTTTGATATAAAAGGTTCTGTTTCAGTTGATACTATTTGCTTTAAAAAATTAGGGTCTAATAGATTTAAATTATTTTAAATTTAAGTAATTTTATATTTAAATCATTCAGTACTTAAGATAATTTATTCAAACAATTTTAAATTCGAAGTATTGTATACGTGAACTATTTTAAATTTGAATTATTCAAATCAGCTATTTTCTTATAGATGTTATGAGTTATGACATAATCAAATTATATATAATTTAATTTGATTAGGTTGAATTCAACTTTTAAATATCAGATTGAGTATTCTTTCACCCTTACTCTGCTCACTTCTTTTTCCCAATCTATGCCGCCATTAATTTTAGTGTTAGCCGCTTATCGTGACAATTCATATTTTTTTTATTTTTAGTTAATTTTATTTTTTTTTATTTTTTTATTCTCCGTACATTGTATTCATGTGATACGTTTCTTTTGTTTTTATGGCACGTCTCTGCTTTATGGCACGTTTTTATGATTATTTTTGTGGGTTATCGTACAGTGACCCTCAAGACTCTTGTCTTCGATTCGTGTTTATCAGTGGTCATGGATAGTATGATTCTTTTGGGTTGTTTGTCGATGTAATTTATAGCGAATCGTTTTCCTTGGGAATGAATATGCGTGAAAGGTGGTTACCAAATTTAAAATTTTATCTAATTCGTGTTTTAATAACTCCTAGAAACCCTTTCTATAATGAACCGTAACAGATTTTTTTTTGTACAAAAAAAAAGTATATGATATGATCGGTATAACGCTTATCTTTTTCTTTTTGAATTAAGTTATATTTTTATTTTACTTTTGTTTATTAATAAAGTTGTATAGTTGATATGTCAAAAAAATATCAGATTAAGTAGCTTCCAACAAATCTCCCATTGTTATACTTAGTTTGTTAAACAGTTACAAAGAAATCTTTAGTCAATAAAAGGGGATTAATCTTGTATACACAAAGACTACCTTCATTTCTTATTAATAAAGTCTCTAAAATACTTCTCTTCTACTTCTATCCATACTTGTTATTGAGATTTGATAAAGTCTCCGTTTGACAATTTCGACATCGAAATTGGATACCACATAAAAAAGTTCAACTGGTCCTATTTTTTACATTTTCTTTCTTTTTGCTTTTTAAAAGAATTAGCGACTGCCCTACTTTGGAAGGTTATAGTGGGAGTGCCCCTCACGTGGTGGGGTACGGTGCCTCTGCTGAGGGACATGCATGCATTTAAGCTATCATTGTTTCAACCCTAGTGGTGAATTTTTCATCCTTTGGGGTTTAGATGTTTGGTTTTGACTTAAGACTTTTGCGTCCCCCTAATGCATAGTAATTTATTAGGCCAAAACAATTTTTAAATGGCTAATTGAAAGGTAGCTTTGCTTTAGTTTGTAGGATAAGAAGATGACAGGTAAAGAATATACCACAAATGGAAATTAAACAACCAAAAATGCCCTTCAGCTTTTCAGTAGTATCTCTCATTTTTAGATGGACTCGACTCACTACGTTATTTATGATCTATCCAATAATATTCACATATTTCAATGTAATTTTTAACTAATTACCTACTTATTAGTTACATGTATGAAAGAGGTGAAGATTCACCTTGTAAAAAATTAAAAAAAATATTATTTGATGAGAACATGAATGAACGACATGCCCATCTAATAATTTTTCCACAGACTCAAATTGATTCGTCATGTTCATATAATCCAATTGATTCATGTGATCGAGAGTCGAAATCCTTAACGTCTAAAGCCATTTTTCTGGAAAAGCTTTTTTCATAAACTCTCACCTTGTTTATTGCTAAAGATTTAACTGCAGCCTTGTCTGCCTGTTGTTTATTTCCATTCAAAACAAGGGTACTGCCCGTAGGCACCATTGCTATCTTCCCTAAGGAAGAACTGGGATTGCCTTTTACTTTGACCTTATCTTCAATTATCATATGATCTAATAGAGACGGTTTAGGACTAACCAACTTCTTCCTCGGTGGAGTTGGAATCGTTATTAAAGTCGTTAATCCACATCTGTTTTTCAACTTTAATTTCAACCATTTCCTCAATGTATGCAATTCCGCCTGCAGCCATTTCATCTTTGGTTGCCCGCCTCTTCTGAGAAAATGTTAACATCGGCATTCTCATTACGTGAGTCCACTTTTGGAGAGTCATTCAATGACATGTAGGCGCTAATACAAGATAGACCAGAGGAATTAGGATGGTCTCATCAAAAGATTCAGCAGAGTTCGCATGTCATCCGGGTTTCTTTGAGTTGAATGGGTTCTCTCTTGGTATATCCTGAAGCCGGCCAGGAACTTTGTTAACTAACGGACTTCATTTCATTGTTCCACAAGCCATGGTTACACTGATTGTCAGGAACAAGAACCATCTCCTTACACTGTTACACATTACCTCCAAGGCATTTCCATTTGATCCAAAGTCTGGGGTCCCATTAGCTTCATCCGAAGACACATGAGAACTTCCCGACAGTTTATCAACCGAGACTAAATCTGATTTACCCATCTCAACAAAATCATCAGATTTATTTGCCCGTTCCTGAAATGCTCAAGTTCTGAAATTAAAGCAGAAGCCCAGGATTATCCACTTCTAGCTTTATCAGCTATTCCAACATCGGACATTGATGACAACATGATGTTGTTTCTGGTTGACTCATTATTCGTCAGACTTTTGGAGGATTCTTCAATCAGTGACTCAACCTCTGATAATTTGGAACAAGTGCGTGCATACATGGCTCTTGAGAATTCAAGTTCACTCATTTTGTTATTGAGGGCTTCTTTGAGATCCATATTGTCTTCTTCCATTGCACATAACTGCTTAGTTAGGATACCAGCCCTCTTGCTTGAGTTGTCCAAATAATTGTCAACTGCGAAATCAACCCCTAGACTGGTAGGACTTGGATTTAATTTTCTCCTCCTCATTTCAATAGAGCCATTTCCCAGTATTTCAACTTCGCTTTTCATCTTAGACAAAGCAACAGGACCCGACAACCGTTTCCGGTCTAGGAAACGCAGCCATTGACATTCTGATTCAAGCTTAGCAATTTTCTTCTCACTTTCTAAATATTGCTTGTGCTGTTCGACCACTGAATTATATTTCTTCATTCCTGGCATCAAGTTCTTTCTCAAGCATTTAAACCTCACATTTGAAAGCAGTATTATCTTTCTCTGTGGATTCTAATCTTGTCAATAGTGCACTCAAATCGGTTCGATCCAAGCCCTATGCTTGTTTAAATCATTGATCACTTTTTCCTACTAAGATTAGTATTCTCCAAACCTAATTTGGTAACCTTTTTCCTAGTCTCAGCCAAATTCCCCTCTAAAGTCTTATTTGATTTCTCAAACTCTTTCGAGGTGTTCATCACAGCAGCGTGAATCCTTTGCTCCTGCTCTTGTCGAACAAACCGCAGTTGCCGCATACATTCCTTGAGGGTCGCATCTAAATCAGTTACCCTTTCTTCACTTGCAACTCTCTGCTGCAAAGCTTCATCTAGTTTTTGCTTTGTAAAAGCCACTTCCGATTCTGCCTTCCTGCATGTAACTTGTTCATTAAATAGAAAGGCAAATGTAATGTGTGTGTATATATATATATATATTATATACCTGCAAACTGCAGTAGCTTGATATGCCGCATTTTCATGTTTCTTCACAAGTTCATCTTTGTAACTACCTTCAGAATAAGTGCAGAGGTGAGCTTGTTGTTTAATTCATTTAGCTCATTCTTCAATTATCTTTTATCAGTCACAAGAGTCAGTATCGGGGAGAAATGTGTGAAAACCAAAACCAGAAATAAAAAATCATTGTAATAAAAATTATCCCAAAGTAAAAGGCTTCCCAGAAAAAAAAAATGCCAACCCAAAGTAGGGAATCCTAATATAGTCCATGAATTTCAATAAATGATACGAACTCTTTAAGTTTTGCAGCTTAATTATGGCTTACTAAGTTGAACTTGAGGAAAATCCCAATTAAAGCATCAATAAACATTCGGGTCAAATGACAAACTTTGGCAATGAACTTTCTGAGAAAGTTTATTGAAAATAATCAAACAGTCTTGACTTTACCTCATCCTCTGTGCCTTTCTGGTAGATGTTTAGTTTGCTAGTAGAGGAGTGGCCAGATTTTTTGGTCCATTGTTTCACTAATCCCAGTTCCAATAATTCAAAGATTTCAAAAGTTAAAACATCTGCATTTAAATTACAATGACAACACAACAAATTAGTACAGTGTTAATCCAAAACAAAATCGAGCTTTCAACAATTTTTTTCCAAAACATCATTCTATGTATGTTAGTACCTGCGAACACCCACCGCCACGTGTCAAGGGATTACGGCCGGCGAACGGTGATATGCCCCTGCGAACCTTCGCACAGGCTAACAAGTAAGGGTAATCCGCGAACTGTGAAAATATCCGAGCGAACAACGTTTAGTGACCACGTGTCAGCACATGGGATCGCTATCGATGACTATGCAAACCTATGACGTCCAATCATAGCTAGTCCAATCGTGGTGCCACGGCCACCCTGTGATGACACCTGTCCACATGGTATAAAACACACATGCAACAGAGAGAATAGGACAACACTCAATCCAACAGGGACCAATACCATACCAAGTGGAGATCATACCCAACCTCAAACCCAGAACTACCATCAGAACCACTATCGGACCACTGTCTTTAGTCTTTGTTCATTTTATTAGTCAACAATTGGTGCGGTGAGCGTGGACCGAGCATGTGACCTTTAGATTCTTCAATAAGCCTAAAAGTTCTTAAGATGGGTGGAGATAACCGAGGCAAAAAAGCAGTAAAGGATGATAACATGGCGGATCAGCCGATAACGGTGGCCATGCAGCAGCTACAACAATTTTAGCAGGATTTTCGATAGCAATTTTAGAACCAACCCCCTGGTTTGTAGCAGGACAAGGTGCACAACAGAAGAGAGATGCATCACCATCAGAGGGAAACAACAAGCAATTTCTGGAAATGCAGGAAAAGATAAAGAGCATGGAAGAATCTTTGTTGCTTTCAAAACAACAATATGAGCAGCATTAAAAGTTCATGCAGGACCAGGCTGAACAGCATAGAATCGCGGAAGAGAAGAGCGAAAGACTAATCAAGCAATTATCCAGAAAAAACATAGGTAAAGTAGTTCAAAAGGAGCACTTGGAGGAACAAAATTTTCCCCAACAAGAAGCCCGATGACAACAGCCTCAGGAGCTGGATGAGGATTATGAAGATTTAGAGGATATGGGCTACAATCTTGCTGAGGAAGATGAACAACAAGCACTAAGGGTAAAAATGGAGCAATTAGAGAATAATTTTCAAAGCATTCAGAATCTTCGACAAGATGATCTTTCTTGGAATCCCCGAAAGTACAAAAACGAACCCTTATCTGTAGATATTTTAGAACATCATCTATCTAAATCTTTCAAGGTCCCGAAGCTAATGTATAATGGAAATGACAACCCTCAAGATCACTCATAGCACTTTTGAACGATATGGATTTCTTTGGTGCCTCCTGATCAAGTTAAATGCCAGACTCTTTCAACGACTCTCAAGGATTCTACTCAAGCTTGGTATCTCCAGCTCCAGGCGAATTTAATTTCTAATTTTGATCAGTTGTCTGATCTATTTATGAGTTATTTTTTAGCAAACAAGGTATTAAAAAGGTCGCTAGCGTATCTCATGTCTGTCATCCAGAGGCCAGGCGAATCTCTGCGAGAGTTTGTCTAGCGATTTCACATCGCAACCATGCAAACCAAGAAAGCTTCCAATGGGTTTGTTATTTTTTCTTTCATCAACGGTACTTCGCATCATCATCTTAAATATAATTTACTGGATCAACTATCGTCGACGTTATTAGAGTTATATGAGAAGATTCAGCCATATAGTGAAAATAAGGAGGCAGACAACATAAGGGTTATGGTATGTGGTTCGCAGCACGTGAGCGAGAGGCAAAATGATAGCGGTCCCAGACGTGGGAGGCCCACTCTTTATTAGGGGGTTGGCAGAGGGAACCAGCAACATCGTCGTGGGCCACAGTATACTTAAAATAATGGTCAATCGCAACGGGATGGCGAGAAGTAAGAGTCAACTCATGAGAGGTTATCTGCGTACAAAACTTATCATAAATTAGCAGTCACCTTCGCGGATATTACACCAAATTGAGCACATTGGAATCTTGAGACTGTCGTTACCGATGAGGTAGAGCGAGCACATAGAATGTTACGGACGAATGTGCGAGTTTCACAAAGCCCAAGGCCACTCTACGGATGAATGTGTGCATTTGAGGAACGCGATTGAGTCTACGGTGAGAATGGGGCAACTAGAAAGATTTATAGTTCACCGTTACAGATAGACCAAAGATAATAGAGATGATCAACAGCCGAGATCGCAGGATAATGGAAAAAATAATCACAGTAACAGAGGTACTATACATATGATAATTGGAATAGATGAGTTGTGGAATCAATCAAGCTCCAAGCGCAAAGCGCATATGCAAAGAATAATATCAGTTTCGGGAGGAATTATGAAAAAGCCAAAGTATAGAGACTCGTGGCAAATCTCGTTTTTAGAGAAAAAAAAGGACAACATTCTAAACTAAGAAAGAAATGATCCCATTATTGTTACAACGATAATAGCATGCTTTACAGTGAAAAGGATTTTGATAGACATGGTTAGTGTTGTGGAGGCGATTGACTGGAATGCGTTCAAGAAATGGGAATTCTAAGTTCAAAATTAAAATCAGCGAGCCCGATGTATGGGTTTAGCAATCAACCCATTAAGGTAAAAGGTTCCATCCAACTCCCCGTAACTATAGAAGATGACGATAATAAGGTCACACAAATGGCTTATTTTTTTGTTATCGATAATCTATTTGCGTTCAACACTATCTTCGGAAGACCTTTGACGAGGAATATCAAAATGATGTCAGCCTTATTCTGCCTACAGGTCAATTTTCCAACACCCTCGGGGGAAGGTTTTATGCAGGCTGGTCAAAAGATAGCAAGGCAATGTCATATCTTTTCACTCCAGTTAGCCAAGAAGCAAAGGGGTCATGAGCATGCTAGTGGAGAAGACTCGTCGCAGCAGAGAGGACTTGAGGTCAACATCTTAAATAAGGCTATGATGACTCTCGAGAGCCTAGATCTTAGAGAAAATAAAAAGTTTGTAAAATGAGAGTCTGGAGAGGCAATAGAGATGGTGGAAATTTACCTAAAAGAGTCTGAAAAGCTTACTAGAATTGTGGCAGGATTGGACAGACAAAGTAGAAGAAGGTTGATAAGGTTATTGCGAGACAATGCTAATGTTTTTGCATGGTCGACTGCGAACATTCCCAGAATAGAACTGAGTGTTATCGAACATTCTTTGTGTGTTGATCTAACGACAAAACTTGTTCGACAAAAAAAAATTGAAGGAGAAGGTGCAGGCCATTAGACAGGAAATAAAAAAGTTGATCATTGCAGATTTCGTCGAGAAAGTCAGATACTCACAGTGGCTAGCAAATGTAGTTATGGTGAAAAAATCCAACCGAAAATGACAAATGTGCGTAGACTTCATCGATCTCAACAAATTGTGTCCCAAAGATAATTTCTCGTTGCCATCCATCGATAGATTGGTGGATGCCTCCGCGGGGCATAAGTTCATAAGCTTCAGGGATGCTTTCTCCGGTTACAACCAAATCACAATAGCGGAGGAAGATAAAGAAAAACAACCTTCATTACAGAGGATGGCTTGTATTGCTATAAGGTGATGCTGTTTGGATTAAAGAATGTAGGGGCGATGTACCAGAGGTTGGTTAACAAGCTTTTCCACCATAAGATAGGAAGAAATGTGAAAGTTTATGTGGATGGTATGTTAACCAATAGTACCTCTTTTGAGCAACATTTAGTTGACTTACAGGAGGTCTTTGATATTCTACGCCTATATAAGATGCGCATGAACCCTGAGGAGTGTGTCTTCGCGGTAGGGATAGAAAAGTTTCTGGGTTTCTTAATCTCAGAGAGGGGCATCGAGGTAAATCCAGAAAACATAAAGGCGATCTTAGATATAACACCTCGACGAACATTAGAAATATTCAAAAGCTCAATGGCAAAGTGGTGACATTGAATAAATTTGTGTCCAGGTCAGCAGATAAGTGCATTCCTTTCTTTAAGGCTTTGAAAGGTTCTTTTCAATGGACAAAAGATTGTCAGGAAAAATTCGACCAATTGAAGAGTTATCTAGCTAGTGCCCCCATGCTGGCAGTTCTTAAAGAGGGAGAAGTCTTACTCATGTATTTGGCGGCCACAAATGAAGATCATTTTACTCTTAATAATTATAAAAAATCTCCAAATAACTCAAATTTTAACCTTTCTTATTTTAATTTTTCACCTTCACGTATTTACATCATGACATTTGAAAACTAATGGTTTTTGTTTTTATTCTTTTTATTATCACACATTTATATTTGTATTTAAATTTAATAATTAAATAAATTGTATTAAAAATAATTATATAAATAATAAATTAATATGTATATCCTCCAAATATGCTTAGTAATATTATGTTAAAAAATATTTTTCATAATCAAATTAATTAAACAAATATCGAATATAATAATGTCTTTATAAGTTATTTTACTTGTTTAAATAATTAAACATCTATCGGCTATTAGTTAATTTTCAAATCAGCTAATGTAAAATCACGTTTGTAAACACAATTGATGCCCCCATTGCCATTGTTTATCACTTGGTAACAACGAAAGATGATTCCCAATCCCAGTTTGGACTCCGCCGTTGCTTGGATAATGATTCTATAAATCACAATGATTGAAGTTAGCTCAGGCTTCTCAATCAAGAAAATACTACTAATTATCAGCCTAATTACGAATACGAACCCAATACGTCGATGGAGTAACGTGTGGAGGAAGAATGTTGATTGAAGTTGGAGATTGAATGTGGGTTTGGCTCAAAAGTTGCATTGTTTCGGCCTCCATTACTCGACAATAAAGCTGCAGGTTTTGCTGATACACGATCAACAAAATGAAAACCAATCACTAGTATAACATTCTTTACTTGTTTCAAATAACACTGAAATTAAACCAACCTTAGACCAGAATCCCCAACATTGCCGATCAGCTTTTGGTGGCAAACTATGTTGATCACCTATAGCATTTTGTCCAGCAACATCAAATTCTAAATTGTTTTGCTTTGAGGTTGAATTCCCCAAGCACAAGTCAAGGTTGTGATTCCCAGCATTACATGATGCTTCTAAAACAAAACCATGTACATCAATATATGATAAAACTCTCAAAGGATATATATAACAAATATTTGAGCAAATTGTCTTACAACCAGAGTTAAGCTCATTACTGTAAATGCTGGGATCAAAGTTAGTAACAGCATCTTTGCCATTGCACTTAATCGTAGCTTTGTCATAAGCCCTACAATAAGAGACCCGAAAATTCATCAAAAAACCAAAATATACTTGCAACAGTTGATTTTTTTAGTATAAAGTAGGCACCTTGCAGCTTCAATCTCGGTTTCAAACAAGCCTAAATAAACGTATCTGTAGAAAACAAAATTAGACTATTGAAGGAAGAAACAAAAGGGTACATAAACGAAGAAACAAAAGGGTACATAAATGGGAGTTGGGAAATGGATTGGGGTGCCCAAAAAATGGTTGCTTTTTGCCTACAAATTGGGCCATTCTAGCTTCCCATCTGCCACATTTTTACAAGGTTACCCCTCTATATTTGGAGCTTCCTCTAGGAAATCCAGTGTGTTGTCGACGAAGTACATGCACAAATTCTTCCTTTGTAAAGTCCCTCATCTGTTTCACAACAAAAAGAATCTTCCCTTCTGGTAAACATTGTGATTTCCTTGGCAACAGAGAAAAAGCTATTCAAGATAAGATTAACAAATGGTATCTATCCATTTCTTTCTCAAAGGCTCTCACCTGCCTCAAGTCTTCTTCATAATGTTCAATACTGAAATTATGTCAGCTTGTACTCCCCGGAACTTGATTGCCTCCTTATCATAAGCTCTGATAACATTATAGAAGAGAAAATTTTAAGCCTTTTGCCATTGTTTTCTTTGGAAAATAGAAAAAATGAGATCAAGATTTGAAAGCTCACCGAGCTGCTGCGGGTGCTGTGTCAAGTCCACCTACATAATCACAACCAAGATGAGGAACAAGAAGAAACAATCTATCTAATACACCAATGGTAAAAAAGACGGTTACCTAAATAAACTTGTTTCCCGCAGTCCCTGTATACCAAGTGGCGAATCCAAACCACGTTATATTCTGATTGGCTCCGGAGTAAAGAAGAGGTCCAAGTACAGTAAAAGGAAATTTTGGGGTTTGCTGAGATGAAATGAGAAAGAAACACAGAATTGACTAACCAAATATGAGACTCCCATCTGCCGGTTCTTCTATAGAAAGTAACACCCCTATACTGAGAGCTTCTTAACCTGGCTCCTCTCCTGTTTTTCTTCATGGGATTTGAATCTTCAACGGATTTGCCGGCAGTAAGAGGGTCATGTTGGAAGAATTTGACCCCAGCCCAGTGAGCCGTAGGGAACCCTGGTCCAGTTCCAGCAGTGGTACGGTCGAGAGGGAAACTGACGAGTCACAGGGGTTGAGCCACTGGTCTCAATGGACTCTTCTTCGTGTTGAAGCTCTAAGAAGTCCAAAATCATGTTGCTGATTCTCTTGTTTAAAGCTGCTTTAACTCTCTTATCATCTTCTTCCGGTCCATCCTCGATCACCAGAGTTGAAGAGCTGGAATTCAACACGGATCCGATTCATCATCTCTTGGATGATCAGAAAAGTCGTTAAGATCCCACATTTTCCCCTCGTTTTACAAACAAAGAAAAGCTAGATAATTTTTATGTTCAAAAAAAAGCCAGAGAATTTCCAGAGAAGGAGAGCTACGCGTACAACAAACTGTACCGTCTGTCCATCTCTTTGTATATAAAGCTGAAATTAATAAATAAATATGCGTATCAAACGGAGGATTTGGAAGGAAAAGGACAACCTCGGAGAATGTTGTGAGCTAAGCTAAAAAGTAAAGTAAAGAAAGTAGAAACCCCATTACAACATGGATAGGACTTGGGATCCAGATTGAGTTAGCTTTTAAATTCAAATGAATCCACAGTAACATAATTCCATTCATATCTTTTATGGCAAATATGAAAACTTAAACATGACAGGACAGGACTGCATGATATTTTTTTTTGATTGAAGGACTATATGATATTTATATAACATTTTACTATAATATATGTAAATGAGTGTAGACGCTTCTTTACCACTTATTATTGGCGTTATTATATAAAAAACTTTTTTTAAATAATTATTTATGAAAATAATCTTCAATTAATATTATTTAAAAAAATGACCCATAAATCATACACGTATAATAAACTTCCGTTTTATAGAAAAAATTATTTTTTACAAAAAATGAGTTCGACTTATGTGGACAATTTAAAATTATTTTTTTAAATAATATTAGCTGGGAATTATTTTCGTAAATAATTATTTAAAAAATCATATAATAATGCCCTTATTATTACTCCATTTGCATAAAAAAATTACTTTTCTCTCTCTTGCTCCTAGCGTTGTAAGGCTTATTTAATCTCTTTTCTTTGCTCAATCAGCGGCAACACTAATAGTTGTGTTCGCGGTCGACCATCAATATTTATTATTTTATTTATTTTTTATTATTTAATTTTTTTAAGTTTTTTTTTATTTTTTAATAAGAATATTTATTTTTGTTGTACGCTTTTTTGTGTTTGTAGAACACGATAACTAAAAAGTGTATCATGCCTGAATCTAACCGGGGTTCGCGGTGGTGGAGGAACTGGATCGGAAAAAGAGGGATTCTAGTTGTAAGATATCTAATGAAACCATCGCTGGAATTGAGATCTCATTCAAAGATAAAGATATCAAATATCTGGAGTTTCTTTTTGTATATTATATGGATGATTCGATCCGCAAGGACCATGATTGGGAATTGTTTGATCGTCTTTCTCCGAGTAAGAGGCGAAACATAATCAACTTGAACTCGGGACAGCTATTCGAAATCTTAGTGAAAGACTGGATTTGTTATCTCATATTTGCTTTTCGTGAAAAAATACCAATTGAAGTGGAGGGTTTCTTCAAACAACAAGGAGCTGGGTCAACTATTCAATCAAATGATATTGAGCATGTTTCCCATCTCTTCTCGAGAGGCAAGTGGGCTATTTCTTTGCAAAATTGTGCTCAATTTCATATGTGGCAATTCCGCCAAGATCTCTTCGTTAGTTGGGGGAAGAATCCGCGCAAATCGAATTTATTGAAGAACATATCGAGAGAGAATTGGATTTGGTTAGACAATGTATGGTTGGTAAACAAGGATCAATTTTTTAGCAAGGTACGAAATGTATCGTCAAATATTCAATATGATTCCATAAGATAAGTTTCGTTCAAGTAACGGATTCTAGCCAATTGAAAGGATCTTCTGATCAATCCAGAGATCGTTTCGATTCCATTAGTAATGAGGATTCGGAATATCACACATTGATCAATCAAAGAAAGATTCAACAACTAAAAGAAATATCGATTCTTTGGGATCCTTCATTTCTTCAAACAGAACGAACGGAGATAGAATTAGACCGATTCCCTAAATGCCTTTCTGGATATTCCTCAATGTTCCGGCTATTCACGGAACGTGAGAAGCGTATGAATAATCATCTGCTTCCAGAAGAAATCGAAGAATTTCTTGGGAATCCTACAAGATGGGGATCCCTAGGGGAGCCGCCGACTCCAACTACCGTCCATGTACGATACATACTAGATCTGACCAACCGCCCATCCTACATCTTCTACGTTCTTGACAGCCCATCTTTGTCTCAGTAGAGTCTTTCAGTGGCATGTTTCGGTCCTCTTCCCCATTACTTAGAAAAAGCGAGCCACCGGTTCAGGTACAAGATACTATCATTACCGCCTGGACAATTAGACACCCAACCCGTAATCGCAACGACCTAATTGCAAGAGCGGAGCTCTACCAACTGAGCTATATCCCCCGAGCCAAGTGGAGCATGCATGAATGAGTCAGATGCTTCTTCTATTCTTTTCCTTGGCGCAGCTGGGCCATCCTGGACTTGAACCAGAGACCTCGTCCGTGAAGTAAATCATCGCACCTACGATCCAACCAATTGGGAGAGAATCAATAGATTCCTTTTCGGGAGCGATTCATCCTTCTCGAACGCAGCATACAACTCTCCGTTGTACTGCGCTCTCCAAGCGTGCTTGTTCCCCCCAGTGCATTTCCCCCTCTGAGTCAGAATAAATATGTTTTCGAACCCTCTCTTTAAAATTTAAAGTGTATGTTCCCCCATTTTTGTAGTACATTTTCTTTGTCCTTTGACATGGTTTTCGTATTATATAGTGGTCGTTTGGTGCTTGCTTAAAGATCCTCGCAACCTTTTTTTTGTTCGGATTTATCGGTGGTCAAAGAAAATTTGATTCCTTTTTATGGTTGTTTGTCGATATAATCAGAACTGTGTGACGAAGCAATGTACTTGATTGTTTGGTTCGCTCAATACTCTCTCTTTTTCACTTCGTAAAGCATGAAGGTTCATAAAATTTTTAGATTCTCGATGATGTACACAAATTTCAAGGGAATAATAGCTTTTTTTTGCACTTTGAGACTTCATATTTATTTTTATGAGTTTTTTGGTCGATTTAGTCCTCAAAATTTTCTTTTGGGTGCATTGTATTTGTGACATCTTCTATTATTTTTAATAAAATCCAGTTATCATTATTCTAAAATATACTTTAAATCTATATTCTTTGGTAATGTTTGATAATTAATATAGGAAATACTTTGATATATAAGAGTTTAGGGATTTAGGGTGGAGTTTAGGGATTAGGGGTTTAGGTTATATGGGGTAGAATTTAGGATTTATTATTAGAATTTAGGGTGTATGGTTTAGGTTTTAGGAAGTTAGGGTTAAGAATTTTAATTTTAGATTTTATACTTAAAATAAAAAGGACTGTGTTATTTTTTTATACAACTTGTATATCAAAATATAACCTATTAATATATGCATTGCAAATTCACTTTAAAATTTATGGCACTAATGAGAAATAATATATGAATCTACGAAATTTATTTATCAATTTAGACTTTTTCTTTTTTGCATTTTATCCCTTTTCTCATTTCTTTAATTTTTAATTTTTTTTACAAACTCTAACAATCATCTGTGCGACTTACGTAACACGTCTTTCCCTTATATGATCGAAACAAATATTATTTTTATAAAAAAGAATGGGTGAATATTATTTCTTTAATTTCATACTTCGTCAATTTTTATATGTACTTCCTAAAAAATTAAGAAAATATAAATTTACAAAAAAAATCTAACAAAATCTAAATATCAATTTAAAAAATTAGAATTAATTTCTAAAAACAAGAATTTAAAAAACTCAATCACATTTAAAATATCAACCATTTGTAACCATTCATCCCTTCAACCATGATTTTTCAGAATACCATATAATTAGAGTATATCCTGGTTGAAACATCTTAAAACTTTAAAAATTTGATCCATTTACTTCAAAGTTAGATTCGAACATTTAAATTATCTTTCCCAAACCCGACTCAACTCGACATTTGATGATATTTCATTCAACTTGAATCCGATCCGATGCCTGATGATACTTCACTCGGCTTGAATTTTTAGAGTAAAAGTTTACTTCCGATCCGACCTGACTAGATATAAATAATTTTTTTTCAATTTTATTCGGTAAAATAGGGATTTAATTGAAAAAAATAGATACGAGACATTATAATAATTATTCCATTTCATTCAACAAAATAGAAACATAATTGAACAAAAAATAGAGAAGAACATTATAGTAATTATCCCTAAAAATTTAGAATAAAATTATACTATTATCTCGAGTCTAGTAGAATATTTTTCACCCTAAATTCAAACCTATCCAACTTCATCCACACAAAATCTGATTCTAACCCAAAATTAAAAAAAAAATGTAACTCAACTCTATAAGATCAGATAGATCAAAATCCCCTGCCTATCCCTAAGACCCACTAATAATGTTTTGATAATTTTCTTAATCCCAAAAATTACAAAATTTACCGACAAGTGTTGGATGTAATAGTAAGGCATATTGCTCTCTTAAAAAGAAAATTCGAATTTAAATTTTTAAAAAATATATTATTAGAAGAGAAAGTTATAAATTTTAAACATGAACAATAAAATAGACATATAACTTACTAAAAAAAAGTACTAAATTTATTTAAACTGGACAATTTTTATTTTTCCCGAAAAGGGGTCTATTGAACCGTTCTTTGCTTTAATCAAAAGGAGGAATGATTTTGGTCAAAAGAACAAAAGGAGGAATGATAATCATATATTCGAAAGTCGTAATCAGCACGCGCCTCAAAATCCAATGGTTTTGGCCCAATATGCGAGTCCAAATCAAACGCTAAATCAGTCACTTGTTAGCTTCAAGCAATTCTCTTTTTGGCCTCTTCGAACTTCTCTCATTTCCTGACCAAAAATATCCAAACACTGCCCAACTCCACCGCCCACCGTCGCCGAAGGGAAAACAGCCGGTAATAAATGGATTCAATACTCCGTACTGAATCCCTCTCCCTCACTCGCCTACGCGCCACTTCGACCTCCACTGCCCCCATTCACCACATGCCTTGCCAGCTCCTCTTCCGCCCCGTCCACCGCCTCCTCTTTCCCTTATCCAACCTCAACGCTGGCTTTGGTTCTCGCAGGTCCTCCGCTTCCGTTGTTACTGCTAGCGGCACTCTCACCGCCAATTCCGTTTCGGTTCGTTACCTTCACCGGTCAATTTCTATAGTTATATTTCTTCTTAAGGTTTGGATGCATATTTTGGTAACTTTGCTGAAATTAATACTAATTTCATAACTGATTTACAGTCTAAACATCTTAGAAAGTGTTTTCTTTTACATGCATAGAATTTTTCTGTTTAGTCTAAATTAACGCTAATTTTAAACAGATTTAGAGTCTTAACATCTTAAAAAGAGTTATCTTTTACATGCATGAAGTTTTGGTTTCGTTGGGTAAATAATCCAACTTGAAACTAATATTGGGAATATGGGGTATGTTGGGGAAATTTTAGGAATCTATAATATTTTTTACAGTGCCGGTTGCCGGTTGAGAATGTCTCCTGAAGTTTTGCTCTTTAATTCAATTTTTTTTTGAAAATTGATGGCTTATTTATGTTTCGACCTTTCTGCTTTCTGTGATTTACTGCAGTAACTATAAGTGGTAAATTTCAGCTAATTCGGATGCAAAGACAGTAATTACCTCTTAGAGCATCTCTTTCATTAATTTTATTTTTATCTGAATATTTATTGTAGTTATTTTGTGCGTGTGTGTGTGTGGACACTTGCGTCTCAAATATAATAGTGCAAAATCAAATGCTTCGGTCAAATACGATTACATCTAATATATATTCTCTGTTTGTGTTATTCATACTCGATCAATTTAATCATGACATACTTGATTCATGAGGAAAATTGCTGTAGATTGGTAATTTGGAAGATGGAACTTATATGGTTTTCAAGCTTTACTCATTTTATTTGTATGAACGTTTCTTCTTTGTTTTGTATGTATGCAGCCAAGAGGTGGAGTATATACAGTTGGGGATTTTATGACAAAAAAAGAGGATTTGCATGTGGTAAAGCCAACAACAACTGTTGATGAAGGTGCTTGCTTCTTAGCTTATGTCTTATAATATGTTGTCTGTGTTTGTGTGTGTGTTTAAAAAAGAAGGCTCTAATTTATTGATCTTGTGCCAACACTAATAGCACTGGAAGCCCTTGTTGAACACAGAATCACCGGTTTTCCTGTTATTGACGATGATTGGAAATTGGTATGTTATCTTTCATTCCCCTATTTTTTGTCATGAGATTATAACTATTTGTTTGCTAACTTTTAGTACCAAACCTCTAAACACTTTACCGTCATGGGTTTTTGACATTTCAAGAAAAGTGGAATCCTAGCATTTGTATTGTCCAACTAGGTCAATGTCCCTAAAGTGAGTGTTGGATTAGATGTCGGACGGACCTTGCCTATGAAGGGTAGAATGCTATTCTTCGAGACTTTAATTTATAGCACTATTCACAAAGTTTAAGCAAATATCTTAGTGAAATAGTGGCCAATTGAGACTGTTGGCATACACAGTACGTTTCTTTCTCCATTCTTGAGACTTTAAGGTGAGGTGGGTGAAGGAAAGATCGTTCTGGCCATTTGATGACTTTCTGGGCTTGTACACATCTCCGTTATAGATAAACTAATTATTGCTTCTAAATTCCATTTCAATTGATTATTGCAACTGTGCGAGCTTGATTCTGTGATGTAAATATTATACATAGTAATGTAAATAATTCTCTCTGTAGGATGTGGGTTAATCACCAAAATCGGAAATGTATGGCTATACCATGATTATTTTGTAGCAGATTTTCTGCTTTCTTTTGGATCTTGATTACAAATTCAATTATCCACACACACAAAAATGTCTCAATTGTCTGAATTTAGGCGCCTTCTTTTTTCCAACGTTTTCCACCATGTTCTCATTTGCGGTCAATTTCAGTTTTGTTTATTTATTTTGTGAAACTGCCTTGTCCCTTTAGCTTTTACTTTTACCTCTGGAATAATGGGATCATTTTTTTACTGCTTCAGGTTGGACTTGTTTCTGATTATGACTTACTAGCATTGGACTCCATATCTGGTAAACAATAGTTATCTGATCAATTTTACTGTGCCTTTCCCTTTCTTATTTCTGTTAGTTTTCATTTCTTTATTATCATATGTATGTACAACTCTCCTAGAAGCATTCCCTTTCTTCTTTTTGCTTCTGAAATCTTTATATTAGTAACAACTGCACTCTAATTTGAGCATTAGTACTTTCCTCGTGGTTTTAGTGTGAACAAGGTTGTGTTAATCTGGGATGCTAGTTTTTCCATGGCAGCCTGTGTAGGCTAATAATAGAAAGCAGAGTAGGTATTGATAGCCATAAAAGATTCAAATCAGTTTCTTTAATATGTTTAAGTAGCACCGTGTTCCTTTGAGGAAAATGTCATGAATCTGGGGTGTGTTTTTGTGATGATGGTCAATTTTTATGTATTGTTCTTTCAACCAGGGCGGCGGACTGAGAACGACTTGTTTCCTGAAGTTGATAGCACTTGGAAAGTAAGCAAGAATTGTCCCTCTTCTCGATGTAGATGCATCTTGCTTTTGCAGAAGTCATTGTCTTTCACATAGTTTTATATTATTCATTTTCAGGAATTTTAAAACATTAACTCTAGTCTATTATATCTTATATCTTTAGGAGCACAGAGATTTTCACTTGCTAAAAATGGGCATTTCTGAATATGCTCACTTAATTTATTTGTTTTCTAATGCTGTGATGGTAGTTTGAGAAAAGAATACAACAATTGTTTTTAAATGATGATGTTTTTGTAAAAGAAAAAAGTGCCTTTGTATTGGAAGATAAGTGGGAACTTAGTCAAATGCTCTGTCCTTTTAGTGATTGATAGCCAATGTGGTGGAGCAAATTAGAACTTTTCCATTTTGACAATACTTAAACAACTGGATTGTAAAGTTTGAAGGTTGCCTAATTTGTGTCTATTTGAGTTCACTGCATTTGGCTCCAGAATAACTCATTTGTGTTTATAGTTTAATTTTACTGCTGGGTCCTTGATTTTGCAGACTTTCAATGAGGTACAGAAGTTACTAAGCAAAACAAACGGCCAGGTGGTTGGCGATTTGATGACACCTGCCCCATTAGTTGTACGTGAGACAACTAACCTCGAGGATGCTGCTAGGTCTGTTGAACTTATTTTGCCTACGCTTTCCATATGTTGATTAACCACATCCATAGCATATGCTTCCTCTGTCTTTTCATTTAGGAAAGTCTGTCTAGATTCAAATTTAAAATATTTTATTTGAGTTTGTATTATCCTACCACTTGAACCATCGAACATTCTCTAATTCGTTATAGAAAAATCCAGATTATTGCTCGAGACAAAATATCGGCGGCTACCGGTTGTTGATGTGGATGGTAAGCTGGTAAGTCAAGAAGCATTTAAAAAGAATTCCCTGGTCTATTATGGTTCCCTCTTGCGTTTGCTAAGCCCTCTTTTTTTTTCTTCTAAAGGTGGGTATCATCACAAGAGGAAATGTGGTTAGAGCTGCACTTAAAATAAAGCGCGAAATTGAAGGAAAATCTTAACCCTCGAGAGATTTATCATCGAATGATATTCTAGGCGATGGATGGGGCAGAGCAGGAATCCTTTCTCCATTTTATCAAGGAGAAGTTTGGAGAAAGGTAATTACGAGCTTTATATGGTCAAATTCCGCCCTGCTTTTGTATAATATTATACATAATCTACATTTTTGACACTGTTATGGTTATACCAGGATTAACACGTTGGGACGGGAGGGCAGTAATAATTAAGCAGAAATTGTTGTCAATGTTTTTAATCTATGTTACTTCTTTTAAAAACATCCGCATTCGAATGTGATATAGATTTAGACAAGAAGTCTTAGGTTCTTTGAACATAGAGAATCCTCCAGTTAATGTGCTATATGTATGAACTGCGTCCTTTCTTTTTCGTGTGCTTTATTTGGTTTTGTTGGGTTTTGCCTTGTCTAATGTGATTGTATGTGTAACAACCCAGCCAACAACAGTTCTTTGTTTCTTATTTTGGTTTCCCACTATTATTAAAAAAAATGGAAGTAATATAAAGAAAGAAAACGAACGGGAGATTACAAGAGTATGGATATGTGGGGGGGGGGGGGAGAGAGAGAGAGAGAGATTTATTTGGAATTAGGGGTGCTTATTTGATTGCGAGTTGAGTAGTGTTCGATTCGTGCTCGTTGCTCGACTCTACTTGATATGATCGATAAATTTTGCTCGACTCGTGCTTGTTAAATAATTTCGTTGTTCGACTCAATTCGTTGCTCGCTAAGTTTGCCAAAATTTTCACCTTATTTTTTTAATATAGGTAAAATCTAGTGATACTATTAGAGTTTAATATAAATATAGAAATTAAGAAGAAAAAAATGTGAGGTTTGAGGAGATAAATAAACTAACTTTTTATGATTAAGTTAGAGATGAAGTTGATATTCGAGTGTGATTTTTTTTTAATTTTTTAACAATAGTGTTTTTACTTTTTATATAGAAATTTTAGAATTTTAAGTTTCAATCGTATTTTTTTATATAGCAAGTGAAAACTGAATATTTTTTTTTACTTTTTTTATATAAAATAATAATAAAAGAAAAATGAAAACTTTAATAAAAAAGAAAGACTTATTATTATAATTTAATTTTTTATTAATACAAATTATTTTTTTTAATTTTTGGGAAATACAAAACATTTTAAAAATTTAAAATCAAAAATTTATGTGTAAGTTATTTAGCAATTCATTGAATTTTTTTAAAATTTTTAACTAATATTTAAACTTCTTGAAACATAATTTTTTAAGTTAGCCACTAAAAATTTATAAAAATGTACATAAAAAAATAACGTTGCTCACAATTTTATTGAGTTGAGTTAGACCTTGTTCGACTCGACTCTCTAATATCTCGAGTCGAGTTTAATTTCGAGTTAAGTCAACTTAAGTTGAGTGTTAATCAAATTTTGATCGAATTAAATTTAAATTATTTATGAACTGTTAAACTTAATAAGCACCTCTATTTGGAACTTTGTTGTACAACTGTACTTCGTTGACGCAAATATCTGTTGTGAGCTGCCCGCTTTTCGATTGATAGACGGCTAATAGTAAAGGGATAGGAAGGGAATTTTAATAGCAGCACATGAGAAAGAGACCAGCTAAGGGAGCTTTGATTATTCAGAATTTGCATCACTGTTAAGTGTAAAATAAGCAACATTCTTTTCTCTCTATTTTTCCCCCCGCTGATTGTGGCCGGTACTCTTTAGAGTTGGGAATGTCCCATCTTGTTTTGGAAATGAAAGCTCATCTTATTGGTGTTTTGCTTCTGCTGTTAACTTTGTTTTTTCTTTCTTTTTTTTTCATTGCCGCGATTGGACTCCACCTTTTATCGTATTAAAAACGGGATTAAGTCCAAAACTTGATTTCTTATTATATATCCCAAAACAAAAATATTTTAAAAATACAGATTGGCAAATTAATCGTTTTAGTATGATTAAACTTAAAACATATTTCCATCCAACCATCCCAAATATGTTCAAGGACTTTATCCGTATCGGTTCTAAATGAGCCCCCCAAAACAGCTTCAATTAAAGGAAATCAAAATTCAAGTTGATGAAGACCAAAAGGCACATCCGGGTCAAGTTGGAGGGTACACATCATCCACTTCAGGACGGCAGTCCCCTTCCCGGGGCTTTGATTAATGGTGACCCACATCCACTGAGACAGTGGGGGAAACTCAGAAATCTTATCACTTTAGTGGTTACCCTGCCCATTTTGCACCAACTGCTGGGATGTGTAGGCCACTCCCTTTCCCTTGATAAGCAACGGAAATATTGTCTAGGATCGAATCCCAAACTTTATTTTAACAAAAAAATAATTAAAGATTTTATTTTAACCAAAAACTTGGATTCATCACATTTTTTTATTGAGTTTTAAACCCCAAATAACATCCCTCACTTGCCCCTTTATGTTCCCAAATCCGTATAGATAAACTTGAAAGTCCCTATACTACTTTATCATAGATATGATATCATACTGCGGTCTTCTCAGTCTCTCCCGCCCACTCAGAAGCAAAGGCTTGTGGGAAACCGACAAACCCCACTCAATAACTCAAACAATTATTTGGAAAAAATAAATAAAGACTGTAGGGAAAAAATGAATTAGTGCAAATTTATAGTCACCCTTTTTTTACCATAAAAATCCCAATTAGAAAAACCAAAGATTTTTCATTAAATTGGATAAGATTAATACAAAGGCTTCATCATTTCTTCAGCCGTTTCTTTTTAAACTTACATTACCTCCATTACAGCGCGCGTTATCTACCGCTCGCGGTGCATGTTAGCAGCTACCTCCTCACTCAGGCCAGCCCAGCCCAGCCCAGCCGCCAAAGGAGTCGGGACCCAAAAATTATAACTTTATACATAGTAATAATTGGAAGGACATGATTGAATCAACTTGTTTTCTCCTTTTACGTGCCTTCCCTTTCCACATCGGAGTCCTCCGGGTCGGGTATCTTGTTCAAGTCAACACGGCGTAAAAACCCGACACTTGGCTTCAACTCTTCGCCATAACCACGATTATAATTGGGATTAAGACCATGACCATGATGAAGATGATGATTATGATGAGCTGCCTCCAGAGCATCGACTCTAGCACCAACTTCATTCGCTTTCTTCCTTATAAAAGCCGCCGACAAATCGCCACCGAGTGAGCCGCGACCGAGTTTCTCTCCCGCCAGAAGGTCGGGAAAATTCAGCCTAGCCGATGGCCCACGCAGGTAAAAAACCGCCGTGTCGTAAGCTCTGGCCGCCGCAACCGGGGTGGAATAAGATCCTAACCAAATCCTGGACCGCTTATTCGGTTCCCTAATCTCAGCCACCCATTTCCCCCACTTCCTCATCCTTATCCCTTTGTACGGCCTCTCCGTCGACTTCCTCGAATTCTCCCTCGAACCAACAACTCGCCTTCCATTCTCCATCTCTTCTGTTCGAGAAATCCAATGTTTCTCGGCTCTGGGTCTGTTTCTGATTGTTTTTTCCCCCCTCTCTTGTAAGAACTGGGGACGAAGAACTATGAAACCAAAGAAAGGGAAGGTTTAAGTTCTAGAGATGGCATATTAGAGTTTGGCTGTGTGTCGTGTGTTTAAACTTCAAGTTGCTTGTCGAAATGTTTTTTTCCCAGACATTACAAAGGTATATGTTGAGAATTTTGAAAGAAAGAGAGAGAAAATTCGAGAAATTCCAAATTCACCGACACAAAAATTGTGTGAAGGGACTAGGGAGTTATTGTTTTTAGGTCTAATTCTGATTTTAGTCCCTTGACTATGTTAAAGTTTTACATTTAATATCTCTACTTTTATTTTACATAATTTGATCTCCTCTTTTACTGCTATTCGGTCAGTCACAAGGATTAGGGGTGTTCAAACGGTCGGTTCGGTTAACCGACCGAACCGAACTTTCAAATTTTTATTAACTTAATATTTTTTCTATTAACCGTTAACTAAACCGAATTTTTTTCAAAAATTTTTAACCAAACTGAAAAAGTTCAGTTAATTCGGTTAACCGAAATTTGTTATAAAATTTTGGATAAATTACACAAATAGTCACCAAACTATGTTAAAATAATCTTTTTAGCCACTAAACTTTCAAAAGTTATAAAACAACCATTAAACTTATCGAATTATTACAAAATGATCATTGATTTATTGCACATTATAAATTATTGATATATATTAAAATTTTTAATGATTAATTTTTAATAATTTAATAAATTTAATGATCATTTGTGCTAATTTGATAAAATTTAATGACCATTTTATAATTTTTAAAAGTTTAGCGACCAATAATAAATATATAATATATAAATTATAAAAATTTCAGGTAATTCGGTTAATTAACCAATTTTGAACCAAATTAACCAATAACCGAAGTTTGAAAAATCATTAACCGTTAACCGACCGAACTTAAAATTAACCGAAAAAAAATTCAGTTCAATCGGTTAATTTGGTTAACCGAAATTTTGAATACGCCTCCACAGGGTTACGGGGAAACAATTTACTACGCTATCAATTTAAATGTATTAACAATAAGTTACAAAGATTAAATTATGTGAAACTAGAATAGATATATTGATACGAGTTATTCTAATTTAACTAAAGATTTGAGTCTAAAATATTATAGGCTTAGAGCTAGCACATTTGGCTAGTTAGCCAAGTTGTTCATCTTTATTTTTTTATTTTTTTTAAGTTATAAGTTCTAGACTCACTAGAAACGTTCTTTCCTTTTTTTAAAGTCTCCCTTTCTCCTCCCCTAAAGGATAGAGCTAGAATTTGAGGTTTGGACAAAACATAAATGTTTAAAAGTGGGGGCAAATTCAAGAACAATCCAATTTGTAAATAAATTTATATAGGAGGACAAAATTGAAAAAAATTTCTTGGGGGTGGTCCGTCACTGCCTTCCTCTCTTCTAGGTAGGATTATGATTAGAATTAGAATTTATCAAAAAAATATTTTGAAAAAAAATTATAGGCTTAACTATAAAATAAGTGCACAAACTATTTCTCTTTTTTGCAATAGGTGCCCAAAGTATTTTTTTGTTTGAATATGTGACTAAAGTTTTATTTTTGGCTGAAATAGGTTATAGAGTATTTTTTGGCTGAAATAGGTGCCTAAAGTTTCATTTTTGGCTTGTTTTAAAGTCAACTGATGCACATACTTTGACACTTATTTCAACTAAAAATAAAACTTTAAGCATCTATTTCAGCCAAAAAATACTTTAGGCACATATTTCAACAAAAAATAAAACTTTAAGCATTTATTTCAACAAAAAAAATACTTTAGATACCTATTGCAAAAAAGAAATATAGTTTGAGCACTTATTTTATAGTTAAGTCAATATTATAATGCAATAACAATAAATACTTGATGGAAGAACTTTATTATCTGATTCGATAAGATTATTTTATGTTTATATTATCAAATAAATAGACAAGAGACACTCATGATTCGTAAAAAGAATGGGTAGATTAAACACAATTTGTTACACATTAAAAAGACTTAAGAATATTATTATTTATTTATTTAAATGTTATGGTTTTGGGAGAAATAACAAAAAATCATGCTTTCAACTTGGCATCTAGGAGTTGTTTGGACCTTGTTTAGTATATCTCAAAACTCATAAATAGAAGAATCATTTTAATATCAATAATCTCTAAAGTATAAAATTAAAAGCTTTCAATTAACACTCTTATTTATTTTAATTCAATTAAAAGATTAATAAATTATTTAAAATTTTTAAAAAATAGTAAAAATAAATAAGCAAGGACAAATTTATGGGGGCAACGGGAGGGCTCCGGCCCCACAACTTTTTATCCTTTAATTTGTATAAATATTTTAGAAAGAATTAAATTAACTATGAATTTACCCCTCTAACCTTTTAAAATTTACATTTTACCCTTTCAAACCCAAACTTTGACTTCGCTATAAGATTATATCAATAACTTGTTTATCACTTAGATTATAGAATTAAAAATTAATCTGTCTGGAAATTCATTACTTTTTTTTTATTTTTTTCTCAATAAATTGTTTTATCACTTAAATTTTAGAATTAAAAATATATTTTTGTTGATAAAACCTAAATTGATTGTAAGAAAATTTTACAGAAAAATTTAAGATTTTAAATCTAATTTTTTTTTATCGAATTTCATATATATTAAAATTATTTGTATGTATCACGATTTGTTAGTTAACTATTCAGTCATTTTGTAATTATATGTATTAATAAATGCGAAATTATTATATGCACTGACGGTGAGAAAAATGTTCTACAAGCGTTTAGTTTTCTAAGTTTAGCGTCAAGCTTTAAGGTTTAGAGTTAGTGTTTGCGGTTAGATTTTAAGGTTTGAGAATAGATTTTATGGTTCAAAGTTTAAATCTTTTAAAAGGGATACGTGGCAGTTTTAGAAGTCCGCTTGTAAAAAAAATTTACAATGGTGGTACATTAAATAATTATCCTAAATAAATTATAATTACAAGAAAATATAAAATATTCTAGACAATTAAGATTTTTTTTATTTCTAAAATTTGAAAGATGAGTATTATATCGATAAATAATACAACTGTCGGTAATAGTTCAAATAGTTGTCATTAAGGTGCTTGTTTAACTTTAAATACTTTAATATTTAATTAATTATTTATTTAGGTAGAATAATTACGTGCTTAGCAGCCGGTGATGAAGAGTTGTCGTTTTGTCAAGCTTTTTTAAGTAATCAACAATTTATTTACTGTTGATTCTATTTCTGTTTGTTGTGTGGGTTTGGTTTTTATTTTTTAAATGATTGTTTTAGATCAAATATGAAACTTAATGTCAATTAAACAACATTATTTAAAAAAAATTAAATATTAAAAACAACTTTATACGCAATTTCTTAAAAGATAGTATGTAATATATTATTAAAATAATTAAAATATTTAATTCAAATTGTTTACTTTATTTTACTATAGTATGTTGAGATGATTTTTTGGTCAATAAACTTTTAAAAGTTATAAAATGGTCCATATTAGTGATAAAGTTTGGTAAATTTAAGAACCTTTTTGTAATAATTTGATAAGGTATAATGACCATTTTGTAACATTTGAAATTTTTAATAACAATCTCATAACTAAATAAAAAAGTAATGACTATTTTATAATATTTAAAAGTATAATGGTTGAAAAGATGATTTTATTATAGTTTAATGACCATTTGTGTGCTTTAACCTTTATTTTATTTTATTAGGTCGGTGGACAGATACCGTTAGGAATTGACTTTCCTACTTCCTACCACGCAATAACGATAAGAATTTATAGTCATTTTTGTCCCTGTCGAATTTTATTTTTCAATGATAAATTCGAGGATAATATTGGAAATTTTAAATGGTCCATCCACTAAAAAGTCTAAAATAATGGGGCAATTCCCTCTCCTTGTTTACTTGTCATTAATATTAATGGACGGCCTAATTATTTATGTATTAGCTTTTTTTAATTTAGGGGCTTATATAATTTTATATACCAATTCGCCCCTCTTTGTATTATGAACATTAATTTAATAATGTATTTGTATACCATAGATTTCATAGAAAATATCCAATCATGTCGATAATTACATGAATGTGATTGGAACAAGTCATGAAGAATACTACTTTAATATTTCTTTGGCCGGTTAAATTCTATTAAATGTTATTTTGTTATATCTAAAAATTTATTTTATTCACTCTATTATATAAAAAAATATTTTTAATAATTCACTCTCTAACCCTTATTTTCTTTAACCCCTCTTTCTAACCTTTAGGGCTTATTTTTTTGTTGTGTTTAGCTTTTCAAACTAGCTTTTTTACTAAAAAAATTCTAAAAGCAACAAAAAATACTCAACTTTTGAGTGTCAAGACCTTAGTTTGCCCCCCAAACTAGCTTCTCAAACCTTGGTTTGCCAAAAGCTAATTTTTTTAGCTTTTGCAAAACTTTAATTTTGCCCCAAACTTTAGTTTTTCACCGCAACCAAAAACAAAAACCTTAGTATTTTTTGTTTTCTTTGTTTAGTGGCGTCGCTTGGTCTGTTTTTCAAGCAGCTGTCACTCCCCACATCCCTCTCCTCTTTTCCTTCAATTTCATCTTTTTTTTAGTTTCATATTTGATTGGTGCTCGTTTCTTCCCCCCTCTCTTTCTTTTGACCAGACTTTTTCTTTTCGTTTAGTGATACTTTGATGCATCCTGATGGTTGGCTCGATGGGTCACACTCTCTTCAGCGACCATGGTCCATTTTCGGGTCTTCTTTTGAGATCAACAACTAGGGTTGAGGGCGAGAAAGTCTCTCGACTTCTTTCTCTCCTTGGTGGTTCGACCTATGTTTTGAAGGTTATCGATTTTCTTTCGTTGATTGGTCAGGGTAGTCGTTTTTTTCGCCGGTGGAAATTCGACGATTAAATTCTCTTACTCCACTTCTTCTTTGTCCATCAGGCATCAACAATTTATGTTTCTTGGCATGATGGTCTTTTGATGGCTCTCTCTCTTTGAATTTCTCCAATCGATCTATCTTTTTGTGACCTCCCGAAGCGACATGCAATTGAAGATCTTAGTTATGATGTCATTGTTCTTGTCTCGGCTTCTTTTTTCGATTTTGGAGGCTTTATTTTAGCTCTTATATTTTATCTTTGTTATGTTTGTTTATCTTGTTTCTTTCCAGGCTTGCTCTTCATGCTTGTTGTTTAGGCTTGTTTTTTTGTCTCTATTTGGTTCGTTTGTTACTCTCCTCTTGCTCCTTTGCAATCTTATCCTTTCTTTAAGGGTCAGTTTAACGGTTCAAAAAAAATATTTTAGCTTGTATACTATAACTAAAAGTTTATTTTATTCATTTTACTATAAAAATGAATATTTTAATCATTGTACGTTTTAAATATTAATTTTTTGATCCAACACGTTCAAATTATTGTTAATTGACTTAAATATTCTGGTTTAAACTTTAAATAGACTTTAAGTTCCTCTCAATGTTAAACTCGAGCAATTAATCCAACACGCTAAAGTTACAAAAATGTTTTGATTTTTTATGAATTTTTATCCAAACTTTTTAAACACTTTATGAAATTTAAATGCAAAATTAGTTTCTTTCTAACTCCAAACTCCATTGTCTTCACTTACAACAATATTGCAATTACAATTCAAAATATAAAAATAATTAATTAAAAATGTAAATTAAATTTTCTTAGAATTTTAGATTTTGAGTGAGAGTAAGAGTTTAACTGAAAAATGTGATACAAAAATTATAAAAAAACATTTAAAATGTCATTAAATTTTGAAAAAAATATGGAGTATATTTTTTATTTTTAAAAAAATTATAATCACATTGGGCATGTATCATGTACTAACAAAAAAATCAACATCATCATATATCGTTCTTATTTACTGACTTTAAAAAAATATACATTGAATAAATTATTCTCCTTTCAAAAGAGGGGTGAATTTGCTCAATTTCAAAATTGATAAGGACATAAAAATGTTTAAACCAAAAATATTTAAACTAACTAACTATAATTTTAAAATCTCATACCGAAATATTCACTTTTCAAATATAAATTGACTAAAATGTCCATTTTTATAGTAAAAAGACTAAAATAAACTTTTTCATATAATTAGAGTACTAAAATGTTATTTTTTTATAGTAAACTAACTAAATTAACTTTTAAATATAATACAGAAAATTCTAGTTTACTTTAGCCTTCATTGTGTTTTTAACAAAAATATTAACTGAATTGTTAAAATTTTCACAATATTATCATGACAACATGTGTGATAATCCACAGATAATTTATCGATAACGTGAGACTATTTGTTTAACAGAATAACCTACACCACCTTACATTATTAATCAATAGATAATTTTAAAATCCACTCTTTTATAATTTAAAAATATTTGTTGTTTATACACAATGTTGTGTCAAAATAACATACATGTGGACTGCCAGTGCCATGCACATTGTCACATTAGTGTTATGAAAAACATAACAGATTAAGCATTATTTTTGTGAAAATAATAATAATTTTACCAAAAAAAAGTTGAAGACCAAATTTTAACTAAAAAAAAAATTAAAGTTAAATTGACAAAATATACAAACATTGAGGGTTAAAATTATCATTATGTTTTAATTTTAACATTGCTTTTAAAATTTAAAAATACCATAAGTCTCAACTAAATTTATAATGTAATAATAAAAGTTCTAATAACTTTTATTAAAAGACACAATGTAAAAAAATGATGTTTGACTGGATAGCCACTTGAGTTCATATTTTTTTAAAGAACTTTAACTATCAACGTTTCATTTTAGGTCAAAGTAGTCAATCTCTAGATGAAAACTGTTAGCCAACTAACTATAAATAGCTTAAAATGACTTGACAAAATGACACGTCCGCAGAAAAATAATTTTATATTTTATATAATTTGAATGTCATGTCATTCTATGAAGTCAACACCTTTGTGTCCATGACATTGTCATATATGTTTGCCACGTTATTTCAAGCCATTTATCATTAGTCGATTAACAGTTTCATCCGTTGAGAGGATATTTTGGCCTAACATAAAACATTGAGGGTTAAATTGCTTTAAAAAAATAGAGACCAAAATAATTATCCAGTGAAATATTAGTGTTGTCACTGATTTTCACCCTTATTTATTATTTTATTATTTTATATAATTATTATTTATTTATTTAAAAAGAGTCCACTTAGTTTAAATAAGAACCCATTTAGTTAAAATAGGGTCCATTAAAATTAAAACCTAAAGAATAAAACCCAATAAAAACAATAATATAAAGGTCCATTTAAATATAAATAAAAAATGTCTATTTATATTTAAACAAGAGTTCAAAATACATTGTTGGCCCATTTTGACCCAAGAATAAACCCTAATTAACCTTTTTTTATCCTATGTGCAGGCTTTAATATCAGCTGTTAGATCTAGGGTAGAGATCTAGCGGTCTAGATTGGACCAAAAAAAGGGGGAGAGGGACCAGCTCACTCACGTCGTCACGCGCATCTACCCTCGAGCGCGTGTGCACCACTCACACATTCCCTAAGCCGCCAGGCCATTCGGCCTTCACCGCTGCAGACGCCACGCCACCGCTGCATGTCGTCGGGCTGTGCCGGTCAGTCCCTCACGACCGGATCTCCCTCGTCCCGGCCCGAACCACGCTATCGTCGCCTCCACCTTCTCCGCGTGAAGCTCGGCTCTCACATGGTGCGACGCCTTGCCTCACACAGCTCCAGCGCCACCAGGCTGCGCCGAACCACCAGAGACCGCCTGTAACTGCCTCACCCCGGTCCGAGTCTGAGCCGTGCCGCCGCCATCTGTTCGAAGCGCTGCAACAAATAAGAGAAAATTAGGGCTGATTCGAATATAGAAAATCAAGCATGCCAACCCTAATTTCAAGCCAAATCAATCCAGAATTAAAATCAGATTGGAATCAAGTAAATTGCTGAAAATCAGAGGATTTTTATTTCAGATATCTTATATTTTAGGCATGAAAAAACCCTATAAAAAGGGGTTCAAATTCTTTGTAAAAACACACAGAAACATACACAAAAATTGTATACAACACAAGATTTGATCTGGGAATAATACGAGAAGGGAAGCAATTTTTGGTATTTTCTATCTTATTCTTTTTATTTATTTCGATTATGTAAAATTAGAGGAGAAGTGTTTCTTACCAGATTTTTTGAGTCACCATCTCCGGATTTGTTTTTTTGGCTCGTGGTTTTAAAATAAATTGGAAAGAGTTATTTTTAATAAAAAATCGCCGTCGGCTATCGGCGCCGGCACGATGAAAGCTCACCGATTCTTCAAAAAATGAAGAACACTGGTGAACATTTTAGAGAAAAATAAAAGGAGTGATTTTGATCTGAAATTTTGAAGGGATAAAATGAAATCTTTTTTTTAAAGTGAGATTTTATACCCAAAACAAAGTGGGATAATTTCACTTATTAAATCCTTCTGTTTTTTTATTATTACTCCGTGAGTATCCAAATTTTCAAATTTCTCATTTTAATCACCATTTTCTTTTAAATTGGCTTCTAGTTTTATTTTGTTTTTCAATTTAGTCATTATTTGTTTATGTTTCTAAAAAGTTCTTTTAGATTAATAAATTTATTTATAACTTGTTTTTTTTTAAAACATGTCTTTTTAAGAACAATCGTTTTTTTTTCTTTTTTTATATATTGTTAGTTTATTTGTGTATATTTATCATAGTTTTTTATTACCTTGTAGATTAATTTTTATTGCTTTAATGATTAATAATACAATCAATGCGGTGTCTTACTAAACAAAAATGACGGGTTAGCACCAGAAGTGTTGGCGGTGATCGGAGTTCATTTTCGAATAGTAAGGCCATTAAAATAAAATTAAACTTATGAACGGACAATAATTTAAGCTTTGCATCGATTCGCAAAATCCGACTTCAAAACTTTTTGTAACCGACAAGGTACCGATTTTTGGGCGTCGTGGGGGTGCTAACCCTTCCCCACGCGTAACCGACTCCCAAACCCGTTTTTGTGTTTTTGCAGACCAAAATCGTTGTTTTAATAAAAATAAAATAATTTTATTAAAATAACCCGTTTTAGGTGATCCAATCACACCTTTTAAAAGATTGGTGGCGACTCCGTTATTTTGTCTTTTTTTTTTAAATCGTCGAGACCCTCCTCCTAAAAAAAGAAAGAGTCAGGCCACAAGTCGGTTACATCTTGTTTTAATGTCGGAATTTGCGAATTTAAGTAAGGCTTAACTTAATTGTCCGTTTATAAGTTTAATTTTATTTTACGCATCTAAAACTTAAATCCAAGCTCTAAGCCCGAGCTTTGTCCCGATCATTTAAATAGGGGAAAACAATATTGCTCTCGTGGGAATACTGATTCTCCGTATGGGCCTAGCAAGTACCTTCGGGGCTCATATAGCCTATGTCTTCGTGAGGATACTGATCCTTCGTATAGGCATAGAAAAATGGGTCCCCCTGAGTTGAACTTGATTCGATTGAAACCTATAATGGGTGAGAATTAAGGGCCTTTCTACCCTTAGTAGGGGACAACAAGGACAATTCGGGAACCTTTTAGAACCAAACCATGTGTGTGAATCTAGAAATCCACCCCGTTAGAGCCATGCGGAAAACCCTAGGTTTTGTTTTTGGTCAAAATTATTTCGTAGGAATAGCCCGTGGAGACATGTCCAGAAATGTTGGAATGTGTTGCCCAATTACTATTCGTACAATGAAATTATTTTGGACCTTTTATGTTTTTCGAAGTACTAATTCTTTATTTTCCTTGTTTTGTATTATTTTGCATATTTTTCTTGCATCCATATCTCATATCTAAAAGGGGTCGATTCTAAAGCACATTGCTCAAGTAGAAAATAGTTTTTCACGATGGATAGAAGACTTATTCAGAAAGAGGACAATAATGCGAGTATACATCGTTGGTCTGAGGTCAACCAACAGTCACATAGAGAACAACATTTAAGACAAAAATCTTGGTCCTTGAAGATACCAATGAAGGGGGCAATGATTACTGGTTCACCCAGCTTAGGGACAATGTTAGAAGGTTCCAAGAACGAGATGAATTTAACAAAAACATCGTGACCCAGATACAAGACATGGCTAAGCATGTAGGGATGTTAGCTATTGAAGCTACAGCCCTTCACTAGTACATCAGGCTAGTGGAAGAAGTGAGACTAAGACTTCTGTGGTTGAATTGAAGAAATCAAGGAGTTGGGTGCTCGGGCTGAGATGTACTCGTAAAAAAGGTCAAAATCTTTTGTAATAAGGACCTTTGGCATCCAATAAGAACTACGTCTAGAGCAAATACCTTAATGGAATCGATGGCCCTTCCCCACGCGTTCATGCATTTGCATTTTGTTTGTTTGTAGTGGTTTATATTTTTACATCATTGTATACATCCATACATAATAAAAGAATTAAAAAAATTAAAAAAAGAGATTCGCATAAACACAATACCCAAGCAATGACCATGGAAGACAGATTAACAACCTAGAAATCAACCACAAAAGCACACAGGACAGGCTGGACAAGATAGAAAAGGATTTGAAGGAAGAGATTACGCAAGCTCAGAAAAATACGGTCATTCAGATTGCAGCCATGCTAGGGTTTAAAAATCATGATAGGGGGAAGACATCTGAAGCCATTGATGCTTTGCCACAATTTTTGGGGATAACTTATGCCCATTTAGGAACACAAGGGGAAGCTGCCCCACCTAAGCCTAGATTCCAGCTCTATTTGGGAGGATCTTCTGCTAATGGCCCAAATGAGTCTGGGTTCAATAACAATGTAACCCAAGATTATGAGGTACCTGATCTCGACGAAGCTGTGGATAAAGCCAAAGCAGACAAGAAATGGAAAGATGAATGTGACAAGTTAAAAGAAATCATCAAATCCTTCCAGGAAGGGAACATTCATAGTGGCCTAGATTTAAGCCTGGTGTCTAATTTGGTGATGCACCCGAAGTTTAAAACCCTGACTTCGAGAAGTTCAATAGAACTACTTGCCCTTCGGCACATAGGACCATGTATTGCCGAAAGATGTCAATGTATTTAGATAATGAGAAACTGCTCATAGCTTGATTGGATCTGCGTCCCGTTGGTATACACAGTTGAACAGGGCTAATATACGATCTTGGAGGGATTTATCAAGAGTATTTAACGAGCAATACAAGCACGTGACTGACATGGCCCATAACCGACTAGTCTTATAAGAAATGGAGCAAAAACATCATGAGAGCTTATGCTAATATGCACAGAGATGGCGGGATGTGGCCGTTCAAGTTCAGCCACCGTTGCTGGAAAATGAGATCATCAAAATATTTATGGAAACTTTGAAAGGAGCTTTCTATGATCGAATGTTAAACTATGTCACCAAAGGTTTCACAAACATAGTCATGAATGGGGAACTGATATTGGCGGCCATCAAAAGTGGGAGACTCGAGGAAGAAAAATATGACGAGCACCTATAACCTGAACTACTCCAGTAACGAAATCTTGTCACGGGGTAGATGCTGGCATTTTCTCGAAAAAATGTTGGGGTCATACCTAGAACCAACCCTTTTGCTTTTGCCCGCGAGCATTGGGGATCTTTTGTAAGGGCTTATATGTTAACTTACTTGTTTAAATATGTATTTCCTTTATTTTTCTCAAGTGGCAAACATTTCATTTTTTTCTTTTTAATTTTCATCCATTTCTCTTTAAAAATATGTCTTCTTTGCAGAATCCCCATTATTGATTGTATGAATGATTCTTAGATCTAATATTGAGATGGAAGGGCAATAAAGTGTGTTTAGGATTAATGAGAAATCCCATAAACATATTTTGAGTGATTTTCCTTTCAGACATTGTTGTTAAGGTCTTTGAATAAAGTGATAACTCTAAAACATCTACCAACTGAAGACTGTTTCTCTTTGATGATATTTGTGTGTGAAATGACATTTGGCATTCCTTCATTTCCCTTCTCAAATAAGAAAATAAAAAAAAATTCTTTGTGGTCCCCTTTTGAGCCTAATATTTTTTTTCTTGTGGTTGAACCCTAACCAATGATCATTCCCCACACTGGGAGGTAAAGAGGATGACAGGTTGTTCGTAAGCAAGAAAAAAACATGTCAGATCAAGTTGAATGTCCTAAATTCAAATAAAAGGACAAAAAGCAAAAGGAAAAAAAGTAAAAAAAGAAGAAAAAAATGAAGAAATAAAAGCTGGAATACGAAGGAAAATTTAAAACAAAAGAAAAACATATGCGGAACCCTTCAGATGAGACGTGCCAGAAAGGGAAATGAACTCTAGGGTGAAAACCCAAAATGGGCAGTCTAGAGTGATCCAAAGAATAAAAGAATAAAGGTTTCATCAAAAAAGATTGATCATTGGTTTAATAACCCTTAAACATGTATTTGAGCCCATATATCTTTTCTTTGTAACCCGAGCCTAGCTTACATTACAAGCCTTAAAAGACCATTTGGATCACACATGAAGATCTGATGAAAGAAGTTTGTTTTCAGAATACATTCCGCCCAATTGAGTTAACCTTTCTTCATGGACCCTAAACTTCTAATGTCTGATTGAGATTAAAAAAGTGGAAAATTGAAATTTGGGAAGTGAGTTAGTTAAAGAGAGCCATCTAAAAGCGGGACTCTATCCGGTTGATGGATTCATGAATCATTCATACTATAGATTTTGGGGCATCTGACTTTGCTCTTTTCCATGTTTGCCATGGCGTTTTCCTTTGAACCCTAATTTCCAGCCTTTATTTTTCTTTAAATATTCATTTCTAGCCTTTTATTTCTCTTTAAATCCTCATTGCTAACCCTTTTCTTGCATCTTACAAGTAAAGTGACATACATTCATGAAAAAAACATAGGTTTCTTGGTATTGATTCCAAATCTATGAGCAACTGTTTACCATCGCATCAACAAATAATAGGGGCAACACTGTCTTCATTAGTTTATGGGATAAAAGGTTGAAATTTCATCTCTCCGTGTCTTGATGGGAGCAAAACTAGAAGAAGTAGAGTGGGTCCAAGCAAGATATGACCAGTTGAGTTATCCAATGAAAAAGAGGTTGAAAGTCATCTGCCTTGGTTAGGTGAATCAAAGAAGAATGATGTGAGCTCATGAAAAGAAAGTTTACCTGATAGAATTTCGAGAAGGAGATTTAGTATTAAAGAAAATACTGCCAATCCATAGAGACTCACAGGGAAAATGGGCGCTCAACTGGGAGGAGCCTTACGTCGTAACGAAGGTTTTATCAAGAGAAACATTGATCTTGGTCAAGATGGATTGAGATAAGCTTCATAATCTGATGAATTCAGAAGTTTTATGCTTAAAAATGGAAGGTGAAAAAAAGAAAAAGAAAGAAAAAAATAGAAAAATAAAATTATCGAAAGGTGAAAACCTACAAAGGGCGCCTTAGATACAAAAAAGAAAAAATGGGGGTTCAAGATGAAAACCCGCAAAGGGCATTTTGAAACCAAAGGAGGATTCGAGTTGAAAACCTGCAAAGGACGGCTCGGATAGTTTATGGATTAGGCAAGAAGCAAATGAATCTCTCGAAAACTTGGCATCTTAGAAGGAATTTCGTGTCATCATACCTCGTAGACTTGGCAAAGGCAGCACAAGTTAATTTTTGGTGTTCTTACTTGGGAAGTTTTGACCATGATGTCTGAATTTTAAATGGGGCATGCCCAGAGTGGGGCAATTTGCATTGGCCAAGGATTTAAGGCCATCGATGTTAATAGTCGTAAGAGGAAGATAAGAAAACGCCAGTATCATTCAAAGATATTCAAGGTAGAAATAAGCTTTGCTGCAAGGATTTACATGCAAGCGCTTCAAAGAGCCTTGCAGGGGCAAGCATTTGAGAACTCATAAGAAGAATTGAGGATGCTTGATATTATTTTAGGGCAACAGTTTTGCTAAACCTTCTCCCACATTGAGAAAAATTTTACAGACATTGAAAGAGATGTACAGTGATATTAAAGCTTTCATTCAAGCGTTTGGGAGGATGTGAGAGATTCCGTTCTCTCAACCATACAAAGAAAATGAGTGTTGAAGAATGTGAGGTTCTTCCAACCAAGAATACAAGATAACTGGATTGAGTGAGCAAATGTGCAAAGCTCAGATATTTTCTCTGAAGCAAAAAGATACAAAGAATAAATAACTAGCATGGTAGTCTATCTGGGTTGAACAAGCAAATGCGCATGGAAACGAAGAGGAAAAACCCCAAAAGAGGGGGAGAAAAAGAAAAAAAAAGAAAGAAAAAGAGAAAATCTAAAAAAGAAAAAACATGCATTCATGTTAAGCATCTTTAGGAGTATAGTCATCATAATTATAGTATTTGTTTAAATTTGATAGGTATGGAATTGCTTATATATTCGAGCATGAGAAGAATAGAACCTGTATATCCATTCGTGCTTGAGGAGAATGAAACATTTTTTTTAACCTGATTATCTATTTGAGCATGAGGAGAATAGAACCTGCATATCCATTCGTGCATGAGGAGAATGGAACCCTTTTTTTTAACCTGCTTATCTGTTCGATCATGAGGAGAATAGAGCCTGCATATCCATTCGTGCATGAGGAGATAGAACTCTTTTTTAAACCTTGCTTATCTATTCGGGTACATGGAGAATAGAACTTGTCTATTCGTTCAGGCGTAAGGAGAATGGAACCTTGCTTATCTATTCGAGCACATGGAGAATAGAACATGCCTATCTGTTCAGGCGTAACGAGAATGGAGCCTTACTCATCTATTCGGGCATATGAAGAATAGAACTTGCCTATTCGTTCAGGCGTAAGGAGAATGGAACCTTGCTCATCTATTCGGGCACATGGAGAATAGAACCAGCCTATCCGTTCGGGCGAAAAGAGAGTGGAACCTTGCTCATCTATTCAGGCACATGGAGAATAGAACCTGCCTATCCGTTCAGGCATAATGAGAATGGAACCTTGCTCATCTATTCGGGCACATGGAGAATATAACAAGCCTATCCATTCAGGCGCGAGGAGAATGGAACCCTTTTTTGAACTTGCTTATCTATTCGAGCATGAGGAGAATAGAACCTGCATATCCATTCATGCATGCAGAGAATGTAACTTTTTTTTGAACCTGCTTATCTATGCGAGCATGAGAAGAATAGAACCCGCATATCCATTCGTGCATGAGGATAATAGAACCCCGTTTTAAGCCTGCTTATCTATTCGAGCATATAGAGAATAGAACTCGTCCATCTGTTCGAGCGTAAGGAGAATGGAACCCCACTCATTTATTCGAGCATTTGGAGAATAGAATATGTCTATCTGTTCGGACGTAAAGATAATAGAACCTCGCTCATCTATTCGAGCATTCAGATAATAGAACTCGCCCATCCGTTCGAGCACAAGAAGAATGGATCCTGCCTATCTATTCAGGCACCAGGAGAATAGAACCCACCTATCTGCTCGGGCATCAGGAGAACGGAGTCGAGCAGCAAATCGGTGATTGGCGAAAATTAGTGCCTCGTGTTCTTTGCTATATCCTTGTTTCACTGGAATAAACGAAGAAGGGACAGTTGTTGTCACTAATTTTTCACCCTTATTTATTATTTTATTTTTTATATAATTATTATTTATTTATTTAAAAAGAGTCAACTTAGTTTAAATAAGAATCCATTTAGTTAAAATAGGGTCCATTAAAATTAAAACCTAAAGAATAAAACCCAATAAAAACAATAATATAGAGGTCCATTTAAATATAAATAAAGGTCCATTTATATTTGAACAAGAGTTCAAAATACATTTTCGGCCCATTTTGACCCAAGAATAAACCTTAATTAACCTTTTTATCCTATGTACAGGCTTTAATATCAGCTGTTAGATCTAGGGTAGAGATCTAACGGTCTAGATTGGACCAAAAAAAGGGGGAGATGGACCAGTCCACTCGTGCCATCACGCACATCTACCCCCGAGCACGTGTGCACCACGCGCACACTCCCCAAGCCGCCAGGCTATTCGGCCTTCACCGCTGTAGACGCCACGTCGCCGGGCTGTATCGGTCAGTCTCTCACGACTGGATCTCCCTCGCCCCGGCCCGAACCACGCTGTCTCCGCATCTACCTTCTCCACGCGAAGCTCGGCTCACACATGGTGCGACGCCTTGCCTCGCGCAGCTCCAGCGCCACCAGGCCGCGCCGGACCACCAGAGACCGCCTGGCCCTGGCCGAGTTCGAGCTGTGCCGCCGCCATCCGTTCGAAGTGCTGCAACAAAAAAGATAAAATTAGGGATGATTCGAATATAGAAAATCAATCATGTCAATCCTAATTTCAAGCCAAATCAATCTATAATTAAAATCAGATTGGAATCAAGTAAATTGCTGGAAATCAGAGGATTTTTATTTTAGATATCTTGTATTTTAGGCTTGAAAAAACCCTATAAAAAGGGGTTCAAATTCTTTGTAAAAACACACAGAAACATACACAAAATTTGTATACAACACAAGATTTGATCTGAGAATAATACGAGAAGGGAAGCAATTTTTGGTATTTTCTATCTTATTCTTTTTATTTATTTCGATTATGTAAAATTGGAGAAGTGTTTCTTACCTTGTTTTTTGAGTCACCATCTCCGGATTTGTTTTTTTTTTGGTTCGTGGTTTTAAAATAAATTGGAAAGAGATATTTTTAATAAAAAATCACCGTCAGCTACCGGCGTCGGCGCGATGAAAGCTCACCGGTTCTTCAAAAAATGAAGAACACCGGTGAACATTTTAGAGAAAAATAAAAGGAGTGATTTTGATCTGAAATTTTGAAGGGATAAAATGAAATCTATTTTTTAAAGTGATATTTTATACCCAAAACAAAGTGGGTTAATTTCACTTATTAAATCCCTCCGTTTTTTTATTATTGCTCCGTAAGTATCCAAATTTTCAAATTTCTCATTTTAATCACCATTTTCTTTTAAATTGGCTTCTAATTTTATTTTGTTTTTCAATTTAGTCATTATTTGTTTATGTTTCTAAAAAGTTCTTTTAGATTAATAAATTTATTTATAACTTGTTTTTTTTAAAACATGTCTTTTTAAGAACAATCGTTTTTCTTTTTTTATATTGTTAGTTTATTTGTGTATATTTATCATAGTTTTTTATTACCTTGTAGTTCAATTTGTATTGCTTTTATAATCAATGCAGTGTCTTACTAAACGAAAATGACGGGTTAGCGCCAGAAGTGTTGGCGGTGATTGGAGTTCATTTTTGAATAGTAAGGCCATTAAAATAAAAATAAACTTATGAACGGACAATAATTTAAGCTTTGCATCGATTCGCAAAATCCGGCTTTAAAACTTTTTGTAACCGACAAGGTACTGATTTTTTGGTGTCGTGGTGGTGCTAACCCTTCCCCACGCGTAACCGACTCTCGAACCCGTTTTTGTGTTTTCCCAGACCAAAATCATTGTTTTAATAAAAATAAAATAATTTTATTAAAATAACCCGTTTTAGGTGATTCAATCACACCTTTTAAAAGATTGGTGGTGACTCCGTTGTTTTGTCTTTTATTTTAAAAAAAACCGTCGAGACCTCCTCCTAAAAAAGGGGTTGTGACAATTAGGAGCATTTTTTAACATCGTGTCTAATTAAAATCAAGCCATGGTTCACATTAAACTTGGACCCATCGCGAGTAATCTCTTCTTTTCTAATAAAAAAGCATATGAGTGTATTAAAGATAAACTTAATTATATAAATTACTTGTAACCAATTGAAATTTTGAACTCATATTTTTCACAAATAAAAATACACCTGCACCTAGAATTAATAAAATAAACATGTTAAATAGGATGTGATTATTTTAAAGAGAAAATAAAATAAAAATACTTGGATGGATTATATAAACATTGTGCATGCGCAACGTCAACGTTGAATTAAATGAATGTGAAGAAGAAAACAAAAAATAGAGAAAAAAAAAGGAGTAGGTTTGAAATTACAAAATGTAACACAGCTAAAGATCCTACATCTAATCTTTTTCTCCCGTAGAGTACGACTTTAAATCGAATACAACAAAGAAAATTTAGGTGCTAGCGTTTTGGTCGGTCCAAATACTGAGGAATTAATGGTTTAAACAAAGTCTACTAATGTAACAACTTTTTTAACGTATTGGTCAAAATATTTTGCTTTTACTTATAGGATTTGGGAAGATAATGGATCGGATTTGGATCGTATAACGTTCAAATTTAATCCGATTAACAATCGGACCTTCAGATTGATCTAAGTTCAAATTCAAGTTTGAATACACCTAATTCGAGTCCGAGCTGAGTAAAATCTAAGTCTAAAAATCCGAAATTTAATTAATTTTTTCTCTTTTTAAAAGTGGCTACTCAAACAAATGTCTTTTTTTAAGAAGAGAAAAAAAATGAATAAGATTGGAGCTTGCTCTTGATATTGAAACTTATGTTCCAACCACCCACAATATTAAGAAAGAGAGCAATATTTGAAGAAGATAGGGTGACAAAGTTATTTTTTATATAAAAACAAATAGTTTTTAGGACAAGATCGGGTTATGTTTCAAAATATGGAAGTTCATATGTTTCAGACTCAGATCAGACCATGATAAGGTCAATATCCGACCCACCTCATATATAGAATCGAATTCATACTTTTTCTTGTTGAATTTGAATCAATTTTTTATCGAATCGGACTCAAATTGAATTCAGACTAAATTATCATCCCTATATAGAATCATAAAAAATATCATCCATGTATTAAAATCAAATTCATTTAAATTTATTGAATTGACTATGATTTCTTTATGTACTAATTTTTTTATTGGCCTATATTAAAATTTTTAAAGTAACATAAAACTTATTGTATCGGGATTAAGATCACGTCCATCGTTATTTTGTCTATGATTTTTTTATACATAAATTATTGGACTTATGTGTGAGATCTGTTTGAGATCCACTAATTGATCGAGTGGTCAAGAATGGTCATATTATCTTATCTTATATGAGTTTGTATCCCGACAATTATATTCTGAATGTAAATATCTCTTTATTTAATTACAAAAAATGTGTGAGATCCTCTCATGAATTTGATTTTTTTAGTAAGCTCATGAATTTGAAAATCAAATGAACGGTGTAAAAAGTAATGGAAGGAAGCTTGATCTGTCGTATTATAAATTTCTTTGCATCCTTTGACAAATTTAAATTCAAATATTATAACCCGAACTAATCATTATAAAACACATAATTTATATAGGATAAAACTCAAATATAGAATTTAAAACTCTAATAACATCAACATCGTCATTAAATTAATTAAATTAATGTCTCGTTGGCATCCCAACATACATTTCTTTTTATTTAAGATTATCGAAAAAAATAAAAGTTTAATTACCTTACCCACAGACAACTATTTGACGAGGGCATTGTTAATAGAGCTTTTTTTTATTAAGATTCCAAGAATCCATGGAAAGGAAGGTCCAATTTCTTGTTTTTCTATGTTTAATTATTTCATTTAGATAAGACAGACATGTGGTATGTACTAAAGAGAAATCTTTTAAAATTTTATAGATTTTATTGGGTTTGGTTTTTTGGGACCCAAATCCCCAACCGTCCGATTGTAATATGATTCTATGAAGTTGTGCCAATAGCGTATTTGTCACGGGGCCATTACCCTTTTTTCAAAAGACATGTCTGATAGGATGTGCAGCGCCGCTGTATTTATATTTCAAGACCTCTATTTTCCTTTCCGATGTGGGATTAATGACTCCGCCTCTTCTCACGCGTGACATTCTCCCCCACTCAATCTCGTGACGCCCTCGTCACGAGCTTCCGCTCTCGTGATGGGCCATCTTGTCACAGTTGTCCACCCTGCCTACCCCACTCATGGGCATTTGGCGTGAAATCGGACAGTCAAAGGATCGCTCTGATACCACTTGTCACGGGGCCATTACCCTTTTCCCAAAAGACATGTCTGATAGGATGTGCAGCGCCGCCGTATTTATATCCCAAGACCTCCCTTTTCCTTTCCGATGTGGGATTAATGACTCCGCCTCTTCTCAGGCGTGACATATTACTTAGGGTTCAATTAAAAACGGACAAAAACTATACATTTCAATTTTTAAGGGGATGTATAAGGTGGCATTTGCACGTCTATAAATTTATATTATATCGACATGCTAATAATTGATTTTAATTTTAAAATGTAATTTTTTATAATAAATTAGAAGATTTTAAAACGAAATTAAGTTAAAATTCAAATGAGTTAAAAATATTTTTTAAGTTATTACACCAATTTATTAAAGATAATAAGTTACTTTCAAAATATGTATCCCCTTTTCTTGCAATTGCTATATTAAAAATTGAATTCAACTTTATACTTTCACTTTAGAATAGTAAATAGGTATATTGCAAATGTTTGTGATAATTAGTTAATCTCCGATTTTATTTTTTCACATGCTTAATCATTTTCAATTGAAGTACATTTGGGTTAGAATGAGTTTAGGACCAATATCTAATAGTTGGCAAACATGTTGGAAATATGTTTTTGATTCTCTCCATGTAATAATTAATTTCTTATTTTCTTATGCATGGGATTGATTTTGTAATTTTTCTCTTAATATTAAATAATATTTTGCGAAGTTTGCCACTCATGACGTGGATAAAAATATATGTAAAAAATTCATATTTTTATATAAAAATATCAACTATGATTATTAGGAGAGTAATATAAAAATTATACATAAATTTTATTAAACATGGATTCGATAGTTAGAAGTGTGCTTTTTATTTTTATTTATTTAAAGATTGTATATAAGTATAAAAAAATATCATTATATAATATTAATTATAATTCAAAGTAATAATAATTTAATAATTGTTATTTGAATAAATTCGTTAGTTCGTGAATTCAAACTCGGACATAATTTTAATTTTTGGTACTATAAATTATTAATTGACATATAATAAAATGATTTTGTCAAATTATGACATGAAAGTTTGACAAATTTATCCAAGGGCTAAGCGACCTGTCTTGTCATTGTTTTATTGTCGATGGCTTTATGAGGTTAACAATAAGATCCTCTCCGAATCCATTAACTTATTTTTTAGGCTAAAGGGGTTATTTTGTATTCGAGTTTGACTTAGATTAGCAATGTTGTATTTCGCGCGAAAATGCGTTCAATTAGGTCCTTCAGTTTGCACATTACAGCAAATTAGCCCATTAACTAACATTGACCGTTACAGTGCTGACACGACAGTTAAAGATGTTGATGTGGCAGTCAACTAAGCTAACGTGATGGTCCACGATGTTGACGTGGTGCATGTGTGATGTGGCATGACAGAGGGGCTAAATTGATTTTTTTAACTGAATTCGAGGGCATAATTAAATTTTTTGCCGAGTTTAGGGGAATAATTCATTTTAATTGAAAGTTCGATAACTTACTTAATCTTTAAGCTAAAAATAATAAATTACTAAAAATTTAAAAACATTTAAATAATAATTAAATACTTATAAAATATTAAAAAAATAAAATACTATAATGAATTTAAAAAATTAAATAAAAACGTAAAATTAAAATATGAAAATTCATAAATATAAAAACTCAAAATTTTAAAATATTTATAAACCATCGAAAAAGTCTTCAACTGTTTCTGGCTATGCGAAGCCTACTAATATTTCTTGAGCATATTTTCAATGAAATCATCCTTATATTAAAGTAGACAAACAAAAACTTTCTTTCGTTTTCCTTTAATACAAGGTTGATTCCACTGAAAATTTGTTTAATGAATAGTAATACTCAGACTGACAAAGTTAAAGACCTTTTCAATGAAAGTGTTCGATTTTTAATATTTTATAAACATTTTTATCTTTTATATTTATATTTTATCATTTTTAATCTGTAATACATTTTAATTTTTTATATTAGTTTTTATTTTCAATGATTTTTTAAATATTTTATTTATTTTTATTAAGTTTATGGATTTTTTAAAAATTGAAGAAAATTTTGATTTTTTGTGAGAGTTCTCACTTTGTTTATTTTAAAATTATCATGAACCCAAAGGATATTTACATTAATTTATTAACCGATTTTTCATATATTCTATTTGTAAAAGCTAACTTGAAAAACCGAATTATTTATCTAATTTTATTCAAAAATTAAATAAATCGACTGAATTAACTTAAAATTTAAACAAATTATTTATCCATTTTTAAAATTTTAATAATTTCTTAAATTCTTATTTTTTAGCTTAAATATTAAACAAGTTATTAAAATTTCAATTAAAATGAATTATGCCCCTGAACTCGGAAAAAAATCAATTATGCCCTCAAATTCGATTTAAAAAATCAATTCAGCCTCTTTGCCACATCATCATCACACATGCACTACCACGTCAATATCGTAGACCGCCATGTTAGCATAGTTGAGTGCCATATCAGCATAGTTGACTGCCACGTCAGCACTGTAACGGTCAATATTGGTCAATGGGCTAATTTGCTGCAATGTGCAAACTGGAGGACCTAATTAAATGCATTTTCACGCGAGGGGCAATTGTAACACCTATAATAATAATAAAAATTAGGGGAGTGCAGGTTGTGGGATTCAAACCCACAACCTATGCCTTGGTAAGCCAGTCACCCAGCCATCTGAGCTATGTAGCTCTTAGAGATGGTTTTCTCGTAAATTAATTTTGAATGTTTGGGTTGGGTTAACCCAAAAGCAAATAAAAGAAAATCAGTTGACCCTTTAGCTTCTGGAGATTTTCATTCCAACCAAAGATAAACCAAATCCCCCAAATAGCTTTCTCTCACCTACCCCACCGGCCAACTTTCAATCTGCATCCACTGTCGTGCCGTACAGCTTATCGCCACCATCGGAATCTCCCATGCGACCTCCATGACAAAACCCATCAACCTCCTCATCGTTTTGCCTCACCGTTTTTCGGCAAATCAAGTTCAAAGGTCCTACAAGTTTAGAGTTTAAATTCCTTTGGTTCGACTTTGATTTCGACCATTGCCAGCCTCCGTTTAGAACTCCACCGCCGCGATTGTCTTCCTCGCATCGAGATGGTTCTAGCCCTACCGTCAGATCACTCAACCGACGCCGTTCGGGCCACCATCGAAGATCAACCGAGTTGGGTAAGTTAGGTCTTATTTGGTTTGTTTTGGCTTGATTTGAAGTGATTCTGGGTTAATGGTGCATGGTAGAGGCCACGCTTGAGATGGTGGTTCGATCGAACTGGGCCTAAATCGACCTTGAACCGGTTTTGACCCAAACTGACCTGAACCGACCCAACCTAGTCCACTCAGTGAGTCGACTTGCCCGAGTAAAACCTTTGACCGTTGACGTCGGCATTGACCGTTGACGTCAACGTTGACTGATGACGTCAGCATTGACCGTTTACCACTAACGTCAGTGTTGACTGCTGACATCAGCATTGACCGTTGGCCGATGACATCAGTATGACGTCAACGTTGACTTTAACCACTAACGTCAGCGTTGACTTTGACCAAAATGTCAAACTTTTTTGAAAACCCCTATTTTACGTTTTTCGACGTCCCAAGTCATTTTTTGAATCATGTTTCACAAAATTTTAACCCGAAGGCCTTCGAAGCCAACCTTAAACCTAATCATGCATAAGTTGTTAAATTATTTAATTTATGAGCAAATTTCAGATTAAGGTTTATGACATGATATTATTTTGTTTAAGGTACTAGAGTCTCTCCCGATTGTGCGTCTGCCCAGCCCAGCTCCTCTCGATACGTGCAACAGCGTGATCCCATTGTGAACCGTAAGTATTGATGCGTTGTAAATTATCATAGTGAAGAATTCCCATGTTTTAATTTGAGACTTGTTCCGTATTAGGTTCTAGTACAGCACCGGAGCGTCACACTAGTGCTCAGTAGATCATCTGACTGACTGACCCGACTTTTTAAGGTGTGTTCCATGTGTCTTACATAAATGTTTTTAAATGTTTTGCTTAAACTGAACACGTGCATGTTACTGGTTTTCTTTATTATTGTGAAATTATAACATGTGCCCTGATATTGAGTATGATCATTTTTATTTGTTAACTTAAGCCTAATGACCTACTTGAACAACATGCTCTCTAGTTACTGTGTATTTGAAAATAATTACTTGCTCTATATTTACTGTAATTACTGCAACTAATACTGATTTCTGTAATTAATGCTATTACTGAATACTGGAATTACTGCCTAGACTGTTATTGGGGTACTTGGGATAGAGTATGAAGTTACCATAGGTTCAGCTTGGATCCAGCTGGTAATTCCTTTCCGTTTCAGGTTCCTATGCTTCGGCTAGGGTAATTCCTTACCGTTCACTCATATGCTTCAGTTGGGATGATTTTACCCCACCTAAGGTATTCCCTTAGGCTGGCACCTACGCCCATTGGGCCTGGGTTAACGCCCCCTACAAATGCAGTTCTGGGGGAACTATATACCGGAGTTTGGTTGGAGGGTAGCAAGAAAATTAAAATGAACTCTATTACAGTTTGATGCATGATGTTATTAGAAATATAATTAATTAATGTATTGTTTGTAATATATGTTTTAGCTTTGCACTATTGGAACATACTGGGCTCCCTAACTCATTCTCAATCCTCTTCCATTTCAGATATTTTGGATAGGCCGCTCTGTTCCTGACATTGGAGGATCGACACATTCAGTACTTCATATAGTTTGTAATGTTTCTATCCACCATTTTGTTTTCAGGGTGACATGTGTCTATATTTTGTGATGTATGGAATTTATATTAAGTATTTATTTCCATATTTGATATGGATTATTTTGTAACTACTACCGGGTATGTTGTTATAAGTAACTTTGGTTCGATTACTTTACTGTGAGATATGCTATTATACTTTTTTTTAAACTAAATGTTCGAAATTTCCAACACGTTTTCTACTTGGTCTTAAAAACGTTGAGATGTGCCCCGTTAGATATGGTCTTTTCGCATAGGCCGGTCTAGGGGGTTATAGCAATATTGGTCATTTGGGTCGAACTCGGGGCAAAATATCCCCTTTAGCCTATTTTTTATTAGTATGACAAATTTATTTATCATTAATGAAGGTGGCTTTTGTAATTGTTTTTAATAAAAATTACTAGTTTTATTAAAGGGAAGAAATATCTAAAATCGATAATGAGATTTTGTAATTATAAGAATAAACTGCACATTTGATCTGGATATTTTTTATAACCATTAAAATAAAAATTAGTAACTTAAAATCATACAAGGATCATACAATAAAATGGTTAAAAACTATTTTCAGTGCGTTAAATACGAACTCATAATTTATAATTTATTATTATTCGTATGGCATGCAATAAAGAACGCAAGGAAAATAGAGTGATTGGCAGAGGCATCTAAGCCATGAAGGCAACTCCTACGACTTTGTTTGAGATTGCAATCTCCTAAACAAAATCTTCCTTTTAAGTTGGGCCAATAACAGTGATGCACCTGAAGACTTTGACAGATTTTTGCTTCGGATTATTAGAAAACTAAGGTAAAACTGAGAATGACATCAACCCAATTGGATTAATGATGAATGCTTAATTATAATATCCAAAGTTATAATATTTAAACCAATCCTATAAATAAAAATTAATATATCTGGGGATGAAAGTCATGACAAATATGATAGATTTGAGGAAGAAGGGAAGGTAGTTGTGTAAATACCAATTGGACCTCCAAATCCAATTATTGAACTAAAAAAGGTCAAAATTTAGGTGGAGGAAGGTAATTGGAAAGTTGGCTTTAGTTTCCCATTCAACTACTTTGACACCTACACCATAGGCTAGTTATTGCTGTTTTTATATTAATTAGACTCCTATTTATTTATTTATAATATTATATTTTAATGAGTTAGAATTAACTTATACAATGTAAATCTTTTTAGTTTTATATTAATTTAGAATTATTTGATTAATTGAGTTTAATAACCAAAATTAATGATATGAGCTTGATTACGTGAGTTCCAAGTCGTATTTATTGTTCGATCGTGATTCGATTAAATTTCTTCTCAAACTGACAAATTGTGTTGGATTGGTTAAGTTGGGTGTTCAAAGAAGGTTGTAGGAAAGAAAATGATGGTTCAATGAGGTGTACTCGTTTGGTGTAGAAGGTGGTTAATGGTTGATGAGTTGGTAATGAGTTTGGTTGAATGGTGGAGGTGATGGTGATGTTTAAAGATGATAGTTTAGTTTTCGGAACGAATGAAGAACCGACACTCTATAACAATATTGACCCGAACCTTATAATGTTTATTAAGCGTTGATGGATCGTGATCCACTAGTTATAAGGAACTAGGAACCAACAATATAAAAGAATGGAAAGGAATGATTTCACAAGACGAACTTGCAAATCGATAAAGTTCTTAAAAAACAAGAGAGTTAAGCACTCACAAGAAAATATATATTCCTAGTTGTGTCTTGATAGCTACAAATGAGTCATATTTATAGGATTTACAAGATAAAAGAGGAATGGACTTAAAATGGATCTAGTAAATTTCTTTTAATAGCCATTCGTGCATGTCTTTAGAGCTTGTGACTATCCTTCTTCTTTTGGTAGCCAAATGGTCTTCCGAAGCCTTTAAAATACTTTTAAAGTTTGATCCTTCCAACTCCCCTTGGTAGCCAAATGGTTGTGAAGTTTAAGAGACATTTTTGAGCTCTTTAAGATACTCTATAATTCTGTCACTCATGAATGCACCTAGCTCTTTCCATATGCTATATGACTTGGTCCATTAGCCTTCCATGCAAGATTCTTGTCAATTGCAATTTTTGGTGTGCTCTTATTTCCTTCTTTCCTACAAATAGTCATCACATGTAATAAGACAACTTAAATGTGTAGAGAAATGATAACTTAAAAGTGCATGTAATTTGGTAACATAAATATGCAAGCAAGACAACATAAATGTACAAGAAACATGTGTAACATATTTATTAAAATACTACAAATATAAGTGTCCTGAATGAAACTAATGCAAATAATTTATTATATCATAAAACTATAGTTTAACATGCAGCACATGTAAACTAATGCACGTAAAGAACGTGGCATGGCTCGGGTGAGCTAGGGTTTTCATGCTATACTCGAGTGAGTTAAGGGTGGTTGTATTTGAGTCCCAAATTCGATAAATCAAGCTTTCCAAAGTTTCTCGCATTCTTCTTGCACGTGCACGAGTGATAGGTCCTGAAGTAAGCCTTTTCGGAACATCTTGGGCCATGATCGCATCAATTAAGGATTTTAAATTGAGAATAATTCATTTTTTTCGTAATGAAAGTTATTATTTATTACAGTTAATTTCAACCATCAATTTTTACATATCCAACAATCTTAAAAAGATAAAAAAAAAAGTTAGATAACTGTATATTGTGTTAACAAATCATATTTTTATACTAATATATATTATCTTTACCTTTTTTAGATTTGAAAATATTAGATATTACACTATTACAACATTATATATATATAAGATATTTTAAAATTTATTGATATAATATAAATACACCTCGACAAAGTTAATATGTTATCAATGTTTTTTTTGGAGATCCACTAATTAATTAAATGGCCAAAGATGCTCATAATATTTTATATTATGTGAGTTCGAATCTTAACACTTAAAAATATGTAAATACTTCCATAGTTAATAAATATATATTTTTATATGTAAACATTAGTCATAATTATGGCTTTCTACCACGTTATTTCATATTCTTATGAAGAAAAAAACACATATTTTCACCTAACAAGTCAACAATAGATACTAGTATTTTTATTTGGGTTATTATTTTATGCACTGACAGTAATTTTTTCCCACAAGCATGATTAATTTTACTCTAAAATTAAAATCCCAAACCCTAATCCTAAAACCATAAGCCCAAAATCTAGCTCTTAACCCCTAAAACTTAAATGATAATCGTAAACCATAAATTCTAAACCCTACAACCTAAACCCCTAAAACTTAAATTTTAAACTAAATTCATAAACCCTAAATCAAACCCGCTTATGCATGGAATATTTTCCTTTTTATTTTATGTATTATCCGTTGGTTTGATCCAATGGATACTGCCGAATACCATGTGGGTTAAGCTTAACACGGATGGTGCTTGACGAAGTGTGGATGAAGTGTCCTCGTGCGGGGGGTGTTACGTGATGCTAGTGGCGAATGGGTGCTTGGTTTTACTAAATTTAATGGGGTTTGTTCGGTTTTTGAAGCAGAACTATGGGGCGCGTATATTGGTCTTATTGAGGCCTGAAATGCGGGATTTCGTCAAGTTATTCTTGAGATGGATAGCTTAGATGGCTCACATGCAGACGTGCTCTCAGGATTGATTCAGATAAGCATAAGTGTTCTCCGTGACTTTTACAATTTACGAAATTGCAGCAACGTCCGTGGGTGGTTAAATTGCAACATGTTCTCCGAGATGGGAATAAGGTGGCGGATGCCATGGTGAAATTTGCCTCTAATGTTAGTTTTTGAGTTCAACGGTTTCATATTCCTCCAAGTGGAGTTTAGATTTAGAGGATGTTAATTCGTAGTTTTATTAGTTTATTTTGTAATTATTATAATGTGTACTCTTTTCTTCCGTATATACTTAGGGAAGTTTTTAATAAGACACATAATAATAATTCTCCTTTTCATCTAAAAAACAATAATCTTGACGTTTATTATGATCGATGATTAATACCCGTTGAAATTTCATTGGTTTTAAATTGATGTTTTATAAATAAATAAGAATATATATTAAATAAATTAATATTATGTACGGACAATGTATATATTGTCAATAAATTAAATAATAACACGTCGTGAAACTTTAAAATTAAGTTTTTTAAGGGGCTTGGAACCCTAGCCGCTCTCTTCTTTGATCATTCCCTTTGATCGGTGGTCAGCAATCAATCTTAGTATTGGTTGTCGACCACTGAATCTATTAGTTTTCTTATTTTTATTTTAATAAGAATCTCTGCCTCTGTAGCACGCTCTTTCTCTGTACTTGTGACACGCTTTTTCTTCTGTCCTTGTGACATGTCTTTGTTTTTGTTTTGTGGTTTGGTTCATCTGTCTTTGTGGCATGTTTCAGCATACCCTAGCGATCGATTGTTGTTCGCACAGAGATTCAATCGGCGCTAGTTTCTGATTTATGTTGTTGTCGGTGGTCACTTGGAAAGTTATATCCCCACTCGGTTGATGGTTGTTTGCCGATGAAATCAGTCCTGGGTAGCGATACTTTTTGCATGACAGTTTGGATCGCGCACCACTCCTTCCTTCTTTATGCGTCTCCTTTGGACAGAGACAAGGAGATTCAGGAAGCTGCTAAATTTTGTTGGTATGCTTATCTCCATAGAAGTTTTTATTTTTCTTTGTTTTTGGGTTGTAAGGATTTTTTGGGTTTTTTAATCCAAATATTCTTCTTCTTGGATGCGTTGTAATTATGATTTTTCTATGGATTTAATAAGAATTTAGTGTCTATTTATAAAAAAAAATTAAGTTTTTTAAATTATTTTTATAACACATAAAAAACATGCACCATCAAATACTCACCCATTTACTTGAAATTACACGTCAATCTATAATGAGAGCTCTTCTAATGAAAGAAAAATCTTATGATTGGAAAATTTGAATGAGATTAAAATTAATTTATGAAAATTAAAATGTTTTCCATTCGTGTATGAATTTTAAAATTCATAATTTTAATGAATTAAAAATATATAATGATAAATTTAATCTTTAACATTTGTATTTTTTTGTCAATTTGTTCTTATTCTTATTTTAGTTAAATTTGACCTCCAACCTTTTAAAATGGTCAACTAATTTTTATAAAAATACTAACCAATATTAATTTTTTAACAGTATTAATATGACAGTCTATATGTATTTCATGCCTATTTATTTTATATGTCAAGTTAATTGTCAACAAATAGTTTAAAAATCATAAAATTTGTAAAGATGTATTCAATTTTATAAAATAACATAAGTTACACGTGGGGTACCGTATGAACTACCATATCACCGCCGTTAAAAAGTAATATTTTAGTCAACATTTGTGTTAAAAATAAAGATTCAATTTTTTTTGAAAGATTATGTCGAGAGTCAAATTAGCTCAAGAAATAGCGACTGGACCTCATGATTTTATCACCCCTTATTTGTGAAATTGGGCCCAAAACAACCGCAAATAATAATGAAATGGCTAGCAAAAGCCCAACATACACATTTATTTATTTGACGGGAGGATTATTAAGGGTTGTTGCATCTCTTTTCATTTATGAACATTTATTTATTTATTGTTAAATTGATCCAAAGGTGGTAAAATGATAATATTGTTGTTAAATTAGTGTTGGCTATTTCTTTTACTATGTCAAACAAATTTAAATAATAAAAAATAGCTATTTTGTTATCGAAATAATGACTAACTATTTTTTATTTACAATTTAAATTTTTGACGATTTGACAAAAAATAATTCATTGGGTGAAAACCTTTTAAATCAAATCAAAGAAAGAATAGGTCATGCCTTATTCGGCCTTTCATTGCTAAATGCCAACCTTCTCAACAACATGGAAACTGTTTAGGTCCCTACCAAATCTGATTAGATTGTTGGGATTTAAGAAGCTATTTTTTATTCAAACACATGTTTCCCACTCTACTAATCATGTCGAAAGTGAATTACAATATTATAATTTAAGTTGAAATCTTTATATATGTTTGTGTAACTTTAAAATCCCATCATATGTTAGGTGTAATGACAACGCACATTGCACTCCAAATAAAAAAAATCCGAGTTTAAACCTTGAAGATTATATTATTAAAAGAAAGAACCACAAATTTCAAATATAGATAATAAAATAGACATGTCCTTACATTGTACTAAAAAGATATTTTTGGAGGGGAGAATCCCACATGTATTGGGAATCAAAATGAACAAACCGAAGGATGGTTTAACTTGGGGTGCACATGTTTTGTGTTGTCAAATATTGAAAGATGGAGCTGGAAAGATATCCCAAAAAGCTTTTGAGCTTTGAGCTTTGCAACAGTTAAACCAGTCCCAGACAAAAGGTGCATAGCCAGTGGAGGAGAAAGTTAAGGTTAACTTTGAATGCTGCTAGTTTCCGAGATATGCATTAAGACAGGACCACCAACCATGATTGTCCTATGGGAATTATTTTCTTTTGCCTTTTTTTACAGCCCAGTGTTACTTTTTTTTCTCCTTTTGTGCCGATTTACTTGGATTTATTCATTGATTCTAACCCAAAATGCAAATCATATAGTTTCAGAGATGATGAATTTACTCACTGTATGATTGGAAAGCCAAAAAAAAAAAGCTGATGAATAATCATAGCAAGGATGAGTATGTGAAGACTAGGCCCACAAATACCGTAGGGGAAAGCAGGAATTAAATGAAATTCATAACCAAAATATATATATATTGTATATTCAACCATTTATAAATTTTATAATAGGTTAAATAAAATATAAATGTTCAAACTATACATCTTTTGAATGTTAACTATTTAAAGTATTTTTCATTAAAAGTAGGTGTCTAATGTTTATACCGTTATAATTTTAGGTGTATGGCCGTTAAGTGGTGTTTAAAAAATATGTTAATCAATCAATACTTGACATGTGAAAATAATTTATTTTTTATAATTTTTTTTGAAGAAAAACCACAAATTTTTCAAAATTTTAAAAAACTCTAAAATTCTCTAATTTTTATAAAACAACCCCCAAATCTCAAAAAAAATTCAAACTCAAACACGCAAATCGTCGTTGTTTTTGTCGTCGATTGACATCCTTGAGTACTCCCCTTCAGTTGTAGGACCTAGCCGGTCATTTTTCTCAACATGACGCCGTCGGAAACGACGAACGGCGTGCCAGTCGAAAGACGAACGCAAAAATTGAACGTTTGGAGAAATGGCCTCTAGGTCCTACGACTGAAGGGGAGTACTCAAGGACGACGGTCAACGATGGAAATAACAACGATTTGAGTGTTTGAGTTTGAAAAATTTTAAGGATTTGTGGATTATTTTGTAAACATTGGAGAATGTCAGGATTTTAAAAAAAATAAAATTCTTGTGTAAAATTTGTTTTAAATTTTTAATTTCGAGAAGAAAAAAAATCATGTCACATATCATGTTTTGATTGGTTAAAGGATTTTTTTAACAATAGTTAACTATCAGTCACGTGAAATTAACGAAATGAAACTTTAAACACTTATTTTTATCAAAAAAATATTTTAAACACCTAAAGTTTAAAAAATGTATAGTTTGAACATTTTTTTTAAACCTTTATAATAAAATCAATTTCATTTACCATCCAAACTTTAGACCAACTATCATTAAAAGGGATGCATTTGAGCAAAAAAGCTCATTGTCCTCTAACACTAACTTTAAGTAATTCCAAGAATTTCTAATCAAATTTGTTTTTAACTTGTAAAGTCATTCAAAACCAATGGTTGCTTAACGCATCATTCATTTTAACTTTCAATATTTCAGTCTAATAAAACAAGAATAGTGTTATTTTTCATTGATCGGCCTATCTAATTAGTTCAAATCCTGAGTTAATTATATTAACCAATTATTCTAGTAAAAAGCCAGATTGTGTGATTTCCAGTCTAATCAAATTTGAACATGTTTTGTCTTTTTGCTTGGTTCAGATATGTTTAATATGAACTGACAAAACCTTTTTCAAACTTTTCTTCTAAAATGTTGTCTGGTTAAATGCCGAAACATAAAATTTTGTATTTTGTTTCAGAGTGCAATGATTAAAATTGGATGGCATATGGAAAATGGTGATTTCCCCAAACAAATTCAATGCAACAATCACGACTAAGAGTGTATTAATTAGGTAAAAAATTTAATAATTTATTAATTTTTGGTTTGGTTAATTTCGATTATCGAATTTTTTTATATAAACTTTAGATTTTGAAATTTTATTTTTTATTTTGACAAAATAACTTTAGATCACTTTTAAATATTATTTGGTAAAATTATAAAGTATTTTTCATAAGTTTCTTTAAAAATAATGTTCAAATAAATAAAAAATAAATAATAATTTTTATATAATATTATATTGTTATTTGACTATTTTTCATTATAAAACACTTATTTTTATGTTATGAAATTAATTATAAATTAAATAAAAAAAATTAAATTTGGTTTGATTTCATTAATAACATTTTTTAAAATTTGTGAATCATAAACCGTCTAAACACTTCAATTCAGATTAATTTTTGATTTGACATGCTCAACCCTAATACAACCATTAAATAATATTACTTAGTTTTTTTAACATATATTTAAAAAAAACTCAATATTGTGATGTTTGAGTTCACCTAAATTAAAACCCTAGAGGATATTTTCTATATGCCAACCATTCAACATTACACTAGTCATTTGGCTAATGACTTCTCAACTCTCTTGAAAACTACTTTATTTTTTATGTACTTATGATTTCATCTTAAAAATAAATTAAATTGCGAAAAAAATACCTACTTATATGTATGTTTAATTGTAACATATGAGCAAGCACATTCGGTCGGTTGGCCAAGTTACTTATCTTTATTTCCTCATTTTTTTTAAGTTATGGGTTCTAGACCCGCTAGGGTCCTCCTTTCTCCTCCCCTATAGGTAGGATATTAGAATTAAAATTAAGATTTGTCAAAAAAAAATTGTAACATCTATCAAGTCGGTAAAGCTAACAAATGTGAATGGAAATTGATGAGGTTACTTGGATGGATATCATCCAAACTAACGGTTGAATTTGATAATTAGGGGAAATCCAATGCATGAAAAAGAAGGTTAGGTGTAGAAAGGGGAAACTTTGAGGCTGAGATTTTTCTTTCTTTTGTTATTATTATTTTTCTTTGTTTATATTTCATTTCTTCCAATCAAAAATAGTGGAAATTTAGAATAATATGTTAATCTAATCTAAGTAGGGTTTTTTGGGGATACATTTACATCTAGATTTAATCAAAATTAAGCAATATAGAATGGATAGAGAAAAAAATAATTGAACCAAATTCATTTTTTGTTTAAATAGATGGTTTGATTTATACTAAATTATATTACATGATGAATGAAAAACATTTCATATAAAATTATATATTTATTCAATGGATGATCACATGTGTAGTGATAAAAATGTAGTTTATTAATAAAAATAATCTTAAAGATATGGGTGGAGGGGAGGTAAGTAGGGTGTTGAATATTCGTTTAACATCGAATTAATCGATCGAAATAAAATTTATTTTGTTATTCATTCGGTTAATTAAGTGTTCAGTTGGTTAACGATTATTTTTTTTCAAAGTTTAGTTATTGAGTAATTCGATTTGAAATCGATTAAATAAATGAATTAATCATATTAATTAAAAATATTAAATATTTTATATATTAAGCTCAAATTTATTAAGATGACAAGAGAAGCAACTATTTTTTAATCTCAAACCTATTAAAATATCAACCAATTTTTAATCAAAAACCGACCAAATTAACTAAATTTTGATCAGTTCGACTAATAATTTTTAAACAAATTTCAGTTTAGTTAACTATTAAAGAAATAAATATTTGTTTATTTCAATTTGGTCGGTAATTGAATTACCCACTTGTACGTAGTTGTATGCATAAAAAAGGTATAATGCAAAAAAAATGTGCATAATATTTGATTTGATAGTCCTTTTATTTTTTTTTAAAGCACTTAACCCTCAATATTTTATTTGAAGTCAAAATAGTTTTCGTGGATGAAACTGTCAATTCTTTTCCGAAAGCTACTTCATGGCTAATCCTTCTCTTGTGGAAGTTCAGCCTTTATCTCGTAAGGTTACTCGTTGGAGACCTCCACCCTCCAATGTGCTCAAATTCAATGTCGACGGTGTGGTTTTGGGGAGTTTTGGTGCGGCGGGTATAGGTGGTGTGTTGAGGGATTCCTCGGGGAAGGTTCTGGTGAAGTTCTCTAAATCTGTGGGAGTCATGCTACATCACCTGAATTTTGGCCATTAAAGAAGCTGGGTTAATCTGTAAGGCTATTGTTAATTTGTTGTCTAAGGAGCTTGTTATTGAAACTGATTGCTCCCTAGCTTGCGATTGGTTCGCGTCTCCGCAGAATGCTCCTATGCCTTTTAAAGTGGAAATTCTGGTGGTATGTAATTTTTGTGCCTCTCTCGAGTGGAAGGTCATTTTGGTGGATCGTGATTCAAATACAGAAGCTGACCTTCTGGCCAAAAGCGGGATCGGTAGGTCTGAACAATTGCTGTGGGTCGATTCAGGGGTTGTTCTGTGGAGCTTTCATCCGTTGTACAAATCTAGATCGATTGGCGTTGCTCCACGCCTGGGGAGTCACTGTTAGAGTTTTGTTGCTGCTATTATTGAGTGTTAGTTTGTGGATAGTCTTCCTTTGAATTTATGGTTCATGCTTGGGTGGGTAATCGACTGATATGAATTTTTTAAGGGTTAGGTACAGATTGTATTGAGAGTGAAGTTCTCGGTGATGTTGGTTGATTCAGTGCGCGTAATAAAATTTAAGGACAGTCTTTTCCTCTTTCCAATGTTTGGACTTGATCTTATAAAGTTTAGGTAAGAGGAGGGTTTTAATGAAGTCCGATTTATTTATAAAATAACTAACGTAATACTAATTTTTCTTATTTTAGTTTTTTCTATATTTTGCATTATCCACGATGACACTAATTTTGAACTGCTGTCTTTTTCTCTTCTTTATCTATATTTTATGTTATTAGGTTTAATTAGTCTTCTCATTGTCGTAGGAAAAATAATGAATGATTTTGTTTGTTTTTGTGACACGTTCTTTGTATGCTCTTATGCAATGTTCATTTTCCTTTTCTTAGGTTGGATTTAATGTCCCCTATTTAAATGATATTTGTTATGTTATTTTGTTGATCTATCGACCCTTGGACTAAATATGAATAGACGTTCACAATCATCGAAGATAAGTCACGGTTAAAATATGGTAATACTAGTTTGTCAAGGAACCATCATTGTTATATGCATTTTTATGTTCATGTTGATGGCGTAATTCTTTATCTCCGACAATAGTATTTGTTTGTACCTATCATTTTTATGAGTTGTTTGGTTGAATTTTTAATCATTCCTTTTATTGGTTCTGTTTTATTTTTAAATGATTAGTTTGCGCACTATAATAATTTTAGGCAAAATGTCTCGATTAGTCTATGTCTACTTTTATTTTATAGAATTTTCTTATAATGTTAAAGTATTTTATTTTTGTTCAATAAAATTGTCAAATGATATCTGTAAAAAATAATCCATTTCTGATCAATTTTGCTCAAGTCAAATAGAAAGGGTAAAGTACACAAATGGTCATTAAATTATTCCTAAACATACAAAATGATCACCAAACTTTTAAAATTAAATTTTAATTTTTATTACAAAATAGTCATTGGGCCGTTAACTGTCGTTAACTGGGAGACGTGGCAGATACAAAAATTTGTATAATAACATATTTAATCCTCAATATTTACACATTCAATCAATTTAGACATCAATAGTGAGTGTTAAATTATGAATAAATTGATTAAATGTGTCAATATGGAGGATTAAATGTTATATTATTCAAAAAAAATTAACTGTCACGTCACCCAATTAACGACAGTTAACAGCTCAGTGACTATTTTGTAACAAAAACTAAAGTTTAATGTCCATTATGTAATATTTGAAAGTTTGATGACTATTTTATATTTTTAGAGATAATTTAGTGACCGTTTGTGTACTATACCAAAAACCTAATATAGTCCCTAAAAAAACAGGAGTATTTACCCTGATTTATTATAATTAAAAACGTGATAATTATTTATACACGTTAATAAAACAAAAAAAATGACAAACTGATTTGTGGTAATTGTTCTATACTATTTATTTTTAAAAGTTAATCAGTTCGGTTATTAAATGGACAATCGATTAAGTTGATTAAATTTAAAAAATGGAAAGAATCGATCGACTTGATTTTTTGCTAATCCCTTGTGATTATTTTTATAAAAAAATATGATAATATATTAAATATGTTTATAAGATTTCATGTGACTGTAGATATATAAAATAATTATCCATAAAATTTTAATATTTTATTAAAAACAGATAAAAAAAAAACAAGCATTTCTGGGGACCATCCGAAAATAAAAAATAGCATGTGATTGACTCGTTGTTTAATGCTGTTATTATTTCTATTTTTATTATTTTTTTGGGCATCGCTTTCGCTGCATTTCCTATACTACTTCCCGCCAACTTCTTTACTGCCCACGCTTTCCTCTTTTTTTTTGTTATTTAATATTTTCGTAAATTTTTTAAATTACTCCTTTAGCCTTTTCCTAGCTGGCATCTCTTTGTTTTTTTTTTTTTTTGAAGTGTCATCTCTTTGGTTAAACAGCTATTCATGCTCCATCATAAAACACTAAAGGGTATAATACATTATAAGTCATTTAATTATACGTTTGATAGCAAATATATCATTTTTTAAGTAATAATTTAATTACTCTATTAAAATTAAGTCATAAACAATTCACTTTGTTGTTAAAACTAAAACATGGTCTAGTGTAATAATAATTTAGTCCTTAATCCTTACACATTCTATTAATTTGGTTATAGTTAAAAAATAATTCAATAAATTTAATGCTTCACCGTTAAACATTTTGATATCACACCCTTATGACATACCCTCTGGCTACTTGACACACTCCATGCTACTGTCCATCGTCTCGATAATCACCAGATGTGATAGCTCAACAAACATTGTCACTTCATTAGTGGACAATTGACAAACTAATAGAACATGCCCATTACAACCTTAATGACGCCTGCTATGAGGCACAATCACTTCACAAGATGAATTTTTAAATATGAATGGTTAAATTTATTGAATCACTTTGAAGTAGGACCAAATTAATAGAATGTATAAATTTTTAAAACTAAAATTTTAATTAAGGATCTAAATTATTACTTTTAGACGAAAGGTGACTTGTTTGTTATCAAACTTATAATTGACTTATGGTTTATGTTACCCAGTAATAAAAAACTATTTATGTTTTTATTC